>CM030363.1:202990717-203393217 GCA_017893485.1 Hemerocallis citrina | reverse complement strand
TTTCTATGTGTTAAGATTTAGGCTATGTTTGGTACTGCTGTGAACGAAAAGGGAAAGTTAGAAAAGCTTAACTTGCTACTTTAGGTGTTTTTGGCTAGACATACTTTTAATTAATTTTACCAAACACCTATTTTGGACATAAAAGAGCTTTTATACCCAAAAGCACCCTAAAATGGAATGCCCAATGGAGCCTTAATTCAATTTCTTGGATTAGGGCATACATTGTTAATGGTATTTTTAGAAATAGAAATGTATGTGGTGGCTTATTTGGAATTATCGAAATTGTGCCTTTAGAAAAAGAGAATGCACTAGGAATTTTAAAATGAGCCCCCATACGTGCACAATGTTTACCCGTGAAACTGATTAAATCTGGCATAAGTTGTATTTTCTTCAAATATAGTGTTTGACCCTCATTATTTAATGAATTGGTGGTTAGGGCTGTTGCTGCTAATTTTGTTGTTAATGACCAGCTGTCTTTTATATGTATTAGAGATTTCACTCCTGGAGGACTACTAACATAATTTCTAAATTTTTATACGCACCATACTTAGATACCGACCTCGTAGAATCACAGTCAATCATCGTTGATTAGCTTGTGATACACTTCACACTTGAAAACATGGTTAAACAATTTGACATCCTGGTCAAGGCGAGCACATCTAAAGCTCTCATAAATAGGCTCAATTTATGTTGGGCATCAGGCAAAATGTCTCACTACAATTGCATTTTTCTAGGCAAGATATACTAAGGATATGCAAATGTAACGCTAGCATTCGATATGGACTTATGTCTTAAATGTCACTCTTACATTGGTATGTAGGGTTCTTGAAGAGGATTAATCTTAATGTACGTATATGGAAAACTTTCTTGGCATTCTACATGTACAGATACTCTTAGAGGAGTAAGAGTATGCTTGCAAAATTGGCATATGATATAATGGAGTAGTATGTGGAGGAAATTTATTCAAAAGCTATATTTTTTAGAATAACTGCCATCCATTTGGTTTTTGATGGGAACCAAAAGAAATGTAACAAATCTAAAAACTATTGTGAAAAATTTTATGCAAAAAATATTTTAAGTTGAGGATTATAAGGAATTGGAACTGCTCCAATTACCTAAATTCTTCTCTTGAGGTGTGGTGGGAAGAAAGGACCCCATCCCACGAGAAGAGTTTTTGTTTCAATTCTTGCAATTTTTCTAAATTTTCCTCTAAAGTGTTTACTTCCTTGAGGCAATACCAAATATAAGTTTGATAGTTTTCAATCCAAGTTCATTTAGATTACCTTTCGGCCTCTTTACGAAGATGGTTTGCAATACGGATTGTAGTAATTGAATGATAAATGTCGATATAATTTTGTTTCTTGCATTAGAATTTTTGAGATTATAAAGATATAGAACTTATGGTTGGTTGTGTTTTTTGGATAGTGTCATCTTAAAAAAAGTGGTGTATATGATAAAGATATAAAGATATAAAGATATAGAACTTATGGTTTTTGTTCAATGTAGTTCTGATGGTTGATTAGAAACTACCTCATAACTAAGTAAAATTGAGATAATAAAGATAAAGTGCACACAAATGTTTTATGTGAAAAATCCTTTGAGGAGACGGTGAAAAAACCACGAGCAAGTGTAGTATGATTTCATTATTAGAAGTAGGGATTACATTACATTCTCTCTAAATATGAGGAGAAAATATTTTCACTCTTTTAGTAGGAGAAACAACTCTCTTACAAATTTGATAAAAATACAAAGTAGGCAAACTACCTTTTAAGGAGATACAATATTATCTCTCTTAAGCAAACTCTTGTAATACTCTTTTTTTTCTTAATCCCCTTTTCTTTTTCTTTTGCTTGCTCACTTTTGCATTTTCACTCATTTTCTAATCTCCCAATTTATAGGAAGTGGGATCGTCACCATTGTCACCATCCCCCATATTTTTTTCCTTCTGTAGTTAGTATTGTGGCACCGGATTTGGTGCCCACTTTTTTTCTTCAAGGGATTGGTATGGTGAGGCCCCTCACTACTGCCATTCATTGCCCGGGTCCACTGGGACAACCCTCATCCTCAGTAACGAATTCATCCACAGATAAATAAACAAAATGAATACCGTTGTACCATCATAGCTCGCTAGGAGCAAGGAATGAAGTGACCCTATTCATAGTTGCATTACTTATAGCTTGCTTGTTCGTAGACAAAGCAGATTCAGAATTTCTTTCATTCCAAGCATAACTTGGATCCATGCGCTTCATATTGCATGGAGTTCACCCCTAGCAATATAGCCACCCAAATCAGCCTAATTCCCTGCTCTTTCGAATCCTAACTCCACGGTTGATTCGAGAAAGAGTAATAGGGAATTCGTGACCAACCTAAGGGACCAATCCAAACCTTCCTCTGTTCTACGATTCACTCCATCCTGTTCGTGTGCACAAGTTATTTTTGATCGACGTGTTCTTCTAACTCCTTGTGGACTTATTCGAATTAGGGAGACGAACTTTCACAACCCCGACTGCTTCCTCAACTGGAGGGGCTCGTGCAGAACATCGTAATCAGAGAGGGAAAGCAAATAGCAAACCAGGAGCTAGCAGTACCATGAGTAGCCCAACCGTTCCTTTTTTATGTTTATGTGCCTATATCGGGAGTTTAAAACTCTTATAGGCTTTCTAGCGATGCTTTCAAATGCAATGATTGTGCCCCTTCATTAGAACCAAGGTCTTCACGTCAATTGCTTCGAATGCCAAGTCTTCCTCTGCCACCAACTCAACTTCGGTTCACACGTGAAAGTGCTTTGAAAGGCGCAGGCGCAGGCTCCCTCTTGCTGAAACCACAACTACGTGTTGACACTCAAGTCAAGTAGTGTAGACAAGTATACACCGACACATAACTCACGAAAATGATAGAAGCTAACTGCTAGTTTGTCTGTCAAAGCTTAAGCTAACCTCACTGAAATGAAATATTGAGGGAAGAGAGCCATAACTCATAAATGTCTCTACTACCTTGTCTTTCCATTCTAGCAATAGGGGGGGGGCACCATACCAGCCCCTTGAAGAAAAAAGGGTGGGCGCCGAATTCGGCGATGAATTTGGTGCCACAATATTGACAAAAGAAGGAAAAAATATGGGGGATAGTTACGATGGTGACTTTCCCACTCCCTATAAATTGCGAGCTTTGGGAAAGAGTGAATATGCAGAAATAAGGAAGAAGAAGAAAGAGAGATTAAGAGAAAACAGAGCTTTACTAGAGTTTGTTCAAGGGATAATATTGTATATCCTAAAAGGTAGTTTGTCTACTTTGTATTTGTCTCAAATTTGTGAGAGCAAGTTGTTCCTTCTACTATAAGAGTGAATGTTTTTTCTTATATTTAAAGAGAATGTATTGTAATCCCAACTTTTAATAGTAAAATTTTACTAGACTTGCTCGTGGTTTTTACCCCGTATCCTTTAGGAGTTTTCCACGTAATTATCTTCATTATCTCAATTTTACTTTAGTTATGAGATAGTTTTTGCCCATAACTTTTCTAATAGTGGTATCAGAGCTTTGGTTGCGGGGTGTGAAGCAATAATGTCGACAACAACAAAGTTTGATGTTGAGAAAATCAACGAAAGTAATTTCTCGTTGTGAAAAATGAAGGTTAAGACAATTTTGAGGAAGGACAATTGCTTGGTAGCAATTGGAGATGGGCCCATGGAGATCACTTGCGACGGCAAGTGAAACGAGATGGACGATAACACAATTGCCGACTTGCATGTGGCACTAGCTGATGGAGTGTTATCCAGTGTGGCGGAAAAGAAAACTGCAAATGAAATTTGGGATATTTTGACAAGACTGTACAATGTCAAGTCACTTCACAACAAAATCTTATTAAAGTGGAGACTGTACACTTCGAATGGCGGTATTGACATTGGTGACCGACTATATCAACACCTTGAATTCTTTATTTTTGCAACTTACATCAGTCGGTTACAAAATAAAGACAACTGAATGTGCGAAGCTTCTACTTCAGTGTCTACTTGACTTGTACGATTAACTCTTCATCAACCTGACTAACAACATCCTGACGGACTATCTGGTCTTCGACGAAGTTGCAACTGCTGTTTTGGAAGAAGAAATCAGGCGCAAAAATAAGGAAGACAGACATGCAAGTGAGCTTTGATGGTGATGAGAGGGAGATCAATGGAACGTTGCCCCAGTGGGAGTCAGAATCATGGCAGATCAAAATCAAGAAGTAAGAAGACTTACAAATATCATAATAGTGGCAAGAAAGGGCACTTTAAGAAGGATTGTTGGTACAAGAGGAAGAGTGGAGACCTTGAGTCATCAAATGCTTAAGAGAATGTGGCGAGTACCCGATATGATGAAGTTCTATATAGCGAGACAGCAACAGTGGTTAGAGGCAGAAAGCAGTTATCTGACGTACATGGCACATAATTTCTCTTAGAGAATGGTTCCACGCATGATACGAACCAATCTTAGGAGGTTTTGTACACATGGGTGATGATCTTGCTTTGGAAATCACTGGTATTGGTGCTATCAAGCTAAAAATGCTTGATGGTACGATTTGCACTATCCAGGAGGTACAACACATGAACGGCTTGAGGAAGAATCTATTGTCTTTGGGACAAATAGATAGTCTTGGATGCAACACCAATGTCAAAATTGTGTCATGAAAATTGCTAGAGGTGCGCTTGTGGTTATGAAGGCAGAAAAGATTACAGCAAATCTATTCATGCTTAATGGAGAAACACTGTAGGAAGCTGATGCGTGCGTGTCGCATCGACCAGCAAGGGAGAAGAGTCAACAATAATGTGACATCTCAAACTAGGCCATATATCAGAACGTGATTTGAAGATTCTCACCGACTGGAAGCTGCTTCTAGGACTCAAATCGGTGAATCTACCTTTTGTGAGCATTGTGTTACAAGTAAGCATCTTAGATTGCAGCTCAGCAAATTTGAAGCCAAGAGTAATTGCATTATAGACTTGATTCATTCTCATCTCCGGGAATCATCTGAAATATCCCTAGGAGCAACGTACTTTGTGTCTTTCCATTGATGATTACTCCTTGGAGATTGTGTGTGTATCCAATCAAGAAGTCACTTGAATCAGGCAAGAAAATCAAGTGCTAGAGGATAGATAATGGAAGTGAGTATACAGACGACGAATTTCTTGCACTTTGTAAGCGAGAAGGTATCACAAGATAGTTCACAATCACATATGCACCTTAGTAGAATGGTGTGGCGGAGCGGATGAATAGGACTTTTGTAGTGAGGAGAGAGCTATGTTGCGGACTGTAGGTCAACCCAACTTTTGTTGGGCAGAAGCAATCAAAATTGCCTGTTATGTTATAAATCGGTTGCCATCAATGATAATTGGGCTGAAGATACCAATGGAGATGTGGACTGGCAAGCCAATAGATTACTCTACTTTACATAGGTTTGGATGTCCAGCGTATATAAGGATGGTGAGCAGGTCGAGTGGGCCGGGCTGGGCCGAGGCCAAACTCGTCGCGTTTTCCTGGGTAGAGGGCAGGCTCGGGTCGGGTTGGGTTGGGTCAAGACCTGATCAGAGCCAGCCGGGTTGAGAATTTTAAAACTTGACCCAGTTGACACGTGAACGCTTTGAAAGGCGCGGGTTCGCCGGGTTGGTTTGGTTTAATTAATTCTTCTTTTCTTAAACTCCAAAAATTTAAAAAAGAAATGTACAACAAGTATAAGAGTGAAACAAAATTGTATATATTATTCATTTCAACTTCTAATAAATTTTTACGACTTTTTGACATACAAATACATGTAATAAAAATATAAAAAAACCATACAAATTTATTGAATTAAATGTTTAAGGGGATAATTTAGAGTTTGAGATAAGAGGACATTGGACTACTGTCATGCACCCCTGCTTAACCTAAACCTAGGATCTCATCGCCCTAAATTTGACCTTCAGGCGAGTTGCTTCAATTTGTTGAGGTGTCGATCACTTTTCCTTGTGTCATGTCTTTAGCTTTCATCAAAACTTCGGTGCACACCAACATCTCCAATGAATATATATATATATATATATATATATATATATATATATATATATATATTTGTTTTTTTGGGGTGTGTATGTATGGGGAGTTCGCCTCAGGCCCTCGTGAACTCAGGGCCAGCCTTGCTTACCCCTTGAAGAAAAAAAGGGTGGGCACCGAATTCGTTGCTGCAACATTGACAAAAAAAAGGAAAAAAATATGGGGGATGTCGACGATGGTGACTCTCCCACTCCCTATAAATTGCTACTCCGTATAAGTTGCCACTCCGTGTAAGTTGGGAGCTTCGAGGAAGAGTGAAGATGCATAAGTGAGGAAGAAGAAGAAAGATGGATTAAGAGAAAATAAAGTATTACAAGAGTTTTCTCAAGATAGATTATATTGTATTTTCTTAATGATTGTTTGTGTACTTTGTATTGTTCCTTAAATTTGTGTGAGTTGTTTCTTCTACTATAAGGGAGTGAAATTGTTCTTTTCTTATATTTGGAGAGAAGATTTGTAATCCCTATTTTCAATTATGAAATGGATTACTTTCAATTATGAAATCCAACCTCACTTGCCTGTGGTTTTTACCCCGTCTTCTTTGGGGGTTTTCCACATAAAATACCTGTGCCCATTTTATCTTATTTATCTCATTTTTACTTTAGTTGCGAGGTAGCTTTCTGCCCTTTAGAACGAAGCTCACTCGTATTGTTTTGATAATTAGAATATAATCATTTTATTTTCATTTTAAAATATTATGTTCACGTAGTGTTTTGATGTTGGAAATACATGAAAAGTTGTAGTTACTGTTATGGCTAGAGAGTTGGGATGTGGCTATGGACAATGGATATGAGGCCCACTCTTGCATGTGCTCCCGTCATACTTATTGGGAATTGATGAAAGATTTTATGCAAAGAAATAAAAATGAAACTTGAATAACAGCTTTGGAGAGCATTTACATTGAACATGTCATTATGCTAATCTTCTAGTAAACAAACACAATTTAATTATGATTATAATAATTATCTAATATTGCACTCTTCCAATGTCTTGTTGTAGTGTTTCTATATGGGAAATGCTTTCCCAGTTTTACTAGTCCTGCACTGTGAATTTCATCTTCCTATTTTATGTCCTTAATTGTTACTAACGTGACTTGTTAACATGTATACTTTAAAAATGTCTGTGTTCCAGGTGATCTCCTTTCTTTTAGAGATGGCTGATGCTCAGGAGACTGATAGGAACATTGAGATATGGAAGATTAAGAAACTCATCAAGGCCTTGGAAGCTGCAAGAGGCAATGGCACAAGCATGATTTCACTAATTATGCCACCTCGTGATCAAATCTCCCGAGTTGCTAAGATGTTGGGAGACGAATATGGAACTGCCTCAAATATCAAGAGTAGAGTCAACCGACAGTCTGTGTTGGGTGCCATCACTTCAGCACAACAAAGGTTGAAGCTTTACAACAAGGTTCCTCCGAATGGACTGGTTCTCTACACAGGCACCATTGTCACTGAAGATGGGAAAGAGAAGAAGGTAACCATAGATTTTGAGCCATTCAAGCCAATTAACGCATCACTCTATCTTTGTGACAATAAGTTCCATACTGAGGCACTGAATGAACTGCTAGAATCAGATGACAAGTTTGGTTTCATAGTGATGGATGGTAATGGAACCCTTTTCGGTACTTTAAGTGGGAATACTCGCGAGGTGCTTCACAAATTCACTGTTGATCTACCAAAGAAGCACGGAAGAGGAGGGCAGTCTGCTCTTCGTTTTGCTCGACTTCGTATGGAAAAGCGTCACAACTATGTTAGAAAGACAGCTGAACTTGCCACACAGTTCTATATTAATCCTGCGACGAGTCAGCCAAATGTTGCTGGACTCATTCTAGCTGGTTCTGCTGATTTTAAAACTGAATTGAGCCAGTCTGATATGTTTGATCCCCGATTGCAAGCTAAGATACTTAATGTTGTTGATGTTTCATATGGGGGGGAAAATGGTTTCAATCAAGCAATTGAGTTGTCAGCTGAAATTCTAGCAAATGTCAAGTTTATACAGGAAAAGAAACTGATTGGCAAGTACTTTGAGGAGATAAGTCAAGACACTGGAAAATATGTTTTTGGTGTGGATGACACCTTGAAGACTCTTGAAATGGGTGCTGTGGAAGTCCTAATTGTCTGGGAGAATCTGGATGTCAATAGATACACGCTCAAGCATGCGGGAACTGGGGAGATCATCATAAAGCACCTGAACAAAGAACAAGAAGCGGATCAGAGCCATTTCCGTGATGCTGCAACAAATGCAGAACTTGAAGTGCAAGAGAAGTCATCATTGTTGGAGTGGTTTGCTAATAACTACAAGCGTTTTGGTTGCACTCTTGAATTTGTGACCAATAAATCTCAAGAGGGGTCTCAGTTTTGCCGAGGGTTTGGTGGAATTGGTGGTATTCTTCGCTATCAGCTTGACATTAGGTCTTTTGATGAGGCTTCGGATGATGAAGTGTATGATGACTCTGATTAGCAATCAACCAACCAGTCACTGGAACAAGTCCAGGGCGAGCCAGAGCTGGCCCGTTTGCGCGCGACTTGTTCTACAGAAGCAGCATGTGCACTCCAAGGACAATTAAGGGTTTGTAGCTCCTTCCTGTTATTGCCAGTGCTTGCAGATGTTTCTATGTATTGTTAACATTTACTTTGTTTCTCCTCAGGAACACGAGATGGGAGGTGTTTGTGCAGGAAGTAAATGATTAATTGGCTAGCTGAATGGATGATATATAGAGAAGATTGAAGCGTATCATTAGCCGCATGATGCAAAATGTTGGGTTTATTATGATATGGTATTAGTCACTTGTAATTTTATCTGGGGCATTATAGCCTCAATCTCCCAGAGCTGCAAATTCTTAGTGGGATCTGCCACTGTGATCATATCTTAGTCTGAGTTTGGTGTCTATTATATATTGCTGTAAAACTATGAACATCTACAGCTAGTTTGTCTTGGCAAACCCACAAATTAGTAGCTCTATGTTGTGTGATAAAACCTATAGACATCACATGGTTGAATCAGGTAAATCCGTTTTGAAATTGGTATGATGGATGCATTCAAACAGATTTTGCTGCTTCTGTTATGTGATGTTGTGCATGTGTGTTTGTATTCTGGAGGGAGAGTCACTGTTGAGATGTTGAAAGCCTGGTTTGTTTCTTTCATCGTTTGTTGTTTGTTCTCCGCTCGATTCTGGAAGCATTGTTACTGTGTAAGGCCTGTTTGTGCTCAATGTTGGTTGCAAATTTACTGCTCAGTAATCATAATAATAATTTGAGCCATCTGTTTGTTCAATAGTTTAAAATCTGTTTCTGCGACATTGAAGACTGCCAGTTCCATGCCCTTGTCCTTAGTTAACTATGGATTAGTCAAGCCAGGTGATGTGGTGAGGTAAGTTATATGCTAGGATTATGTCAGGCCGAAAGAAGATACGCAACTCATTGATGGCAAGCATTTCAAGGCCCTGGCTGCGCCGGCCCCACCCTTGAGGTGGGTTAGGCCGCCTCAGGCTCCCGCATTTTTTTAGGGCTCTCAAATTTGTAATTTCTTGTAAATATAGGTATGTATTTTGCGTGTAAAAAATACTATTATTAAGGGCTCCCAAAAATAATTATTTGAGCTTTTAAATTTTTTTTTTAAAAAATTATTTGGGTTTAGCCTTGAAGACTTAAATTGAATTTGAGACTTTAAATTTGTGTGATTTAAAACAAATTTATATATTTTGCATATTTTACTTTTAACAATGTGCAAATTTTTTGTGTGTGTATATATATATATATATATATATATATATATATATATATATATATATATATATATATATATATATTTTTTTTTTTTCTTCTTTTTGCTCAGTGTATGGGGGGCTCCATTTCGGGAGTTCGCCTCGGCCCCGGGAACTCAGGCCGGCCCTGAGCCCTGGATGTCAAGCAAAGAATTTAAACTTCCCAATGTTTTTTTGTATTTCCTCTGGTGGTATATGCATTTAGTGCAGTAAATGACAGCATATATATCTATCTTAAGCTAATAGGCTTATCCTGTCTCTCATTTCTCTATTTTGAAATAAAGGAACCAGAGCAAAAGTAGAAATCCATACATACCTTAACACGTGCAAACCACACATTTCAATTAACAGAACAAAATAATCAAAACAAAAAAACACAAAAAAACCCTTCATCTCCCAAATCCCCCCAAACCCCTGCTATCCCTTCCTTGCCCAACACCCAACCGTCTTCGTTCGTCTATCCTCGCCGTCCCCCTGTGCCCGCCTCCGCCCCTCACCCAGATCCAAGGGGTCGCCGAACGCCATTCCTCAGTCCACCCAAAACCCAAAATCACCATTCGATTTAAGGGGTTGCCGAACGCCGTTCGTCGGTCCACCCAAAACCCAAAATCACCGTTCGTAGATTCATAATGTGTATAAGTTTATTCCTTATATATATAGTGGGAGGATTAATATTTTTTCCTAAGACACTTGCAAAAGAGCAGAGAAATAAGAAGAAGACTTCTATTAGGTGTTGCAGATCCACCAGCCATGAGTACCTGGAAATTTTGCCGTGAATGGGAATCATCACAACACATGTTCCTGTTCTTCTCAATTTTATAGCTTTGTTTATGGTTTATTTGCTATCTTATATTTGGTCTATTGTGACAGCAAGGATAAACTGGAACCCGAAGGAGGACAAGGAACAAAAGATCCTCCTCAATGCGTGTCGCAACTGTGACCATCAGGTCTTCACCTCTTCTTTTTTCTCGATTTATTATTTTATTTTAGTACTTGGACAAGTAGATTATGGATACCTGTATCTATACATAGCAGTCTCACGCATGAAATTATTTAGGTAGTTTTATGTATGTAAGAATGAATCCCTATATTCATTTGACAAATTGTTAATGGAATTGTTATGGGTGTAATAGGAGGTTGCAGAAAGTAATTATGTGGGTCCAATGTGGGTCCCAACCAATCGTCGGATGCAGATTTGGGTGCTGCAGGGTCGAGCCAAGGGCGATCAAGTTTCGTTCGACAGAGGATGTGGAGAGTGTGGAAGTACAAGAATGACTATAAGGTGATTGATCAATTGCTTATTATTAATGCATACAAATTTTGTAGTTTTATTCACCTGATCAACTAAAATTTTTGATTTTGTACTAAAAAAGTAGTTTTTGTAATTTGGTATTTTACTGCATTAGACAAATAATTTGCCCGAAAATTGTTCACTCTAGAGATGAGATTTGCTATGGTATGATACTAACCCATGTTCATCACTTAATAAAAATTGCAGAATTACAAGAAAATACTATAAGACTTGCGTATTGTACTTATTTTAGTTTGTAATTTGGTGCGTTGGATACTGTGTTGGACAACTAACTTGCCCAAATTGGGTCTTCGTGAATATGTTTTATATTTTCAGGGCAATAATTAGAAAATGATATATTAGACAAGTGTGAAGGTAAAGAGTTATATTTTAATTTTAGTACACTTTCTTATTTGTTTAACTTGAATTTATGTTACAATTGTTCATTCTTTATTTTGGGAGAGTATGAGACTATAAGTACGGTTGTAATCAACCTTTTGCATTGCCTCGCAAAGTTTCAGGAATGAAATACGATGCTTTTACGCAAATTGACTTGCATGTGATGGCTTTTTCTTCTAATTGTTATATGTTTTCATTTGGACTTTTGAATTCTAAGAAATATGATCATTAAATTCTCAGTTACGAAGAATGATGGATTGTGGATGATGGTAAAAAACATAAAAGTTGAATAGTTTGGTCCATTTTATCATTATTTTATTTTATTATTTTATTTCCTTAGGGTAAAAGTGAACAGATGAGTGAATATATAAGAAAGCTAAGGACTTGCATCAAATGGTTGATGAAAAGAGAAGACAAAAATTTGATGAAGCAAGAGAAGCTTTGGAATATGCTGGAATCAGAAGGGAAACAATATGCATATAGTAGTATATTTTCTACATTTTTTTTATGTTTGGAAAGTTTTGATGAATTGTAGTATTGTATGTGTGTTTTATAGTTGATCATTTTGTAGAGGCACAATTAAGGAGTAATATAGAACAGTTAGAGACAAATATTGAAGAACTTCGCAGACAATATGAGTTGCTAGCAGGATTTAGAATGGAGGAATCTGACAATATTGTATGTGATTTTTGAAAATACATCTTTCTTGGCATCTCTAAATTTAGGGACCAATGGTTTACATATATCTTAGTGATTTAATTGTTGGAGAGTTACACACATTGAGAATTTTGGTGTTTCCTTTCAACTGAATAGAAAATATAGAATGATTTTAGTTTCGTAATGTGAATTGGTTAATCTATATAATTGTCATATTTTGATATAACTAATTATCAATTATTGTTCTCTCCATGTGTTTATGATGTTGATTATATTTGATTTGATAGAGAACACGGTTAAGAAGCACCCGGTCGAGGAGTTAGCGGAGTACATCAAGGAGTCCAAGAAGAGTCACAACCCAACTTCGGTAATTATACGAATTTTTTTCTCCTTACCTTTCAATTGAATAGAAATATAGAATGATGTTGGTTGGTTTGAAAGTGTTAATTATTTCAATCTATAGATTTGTCATCTTTGGAATATATTGTAATTGAAATAGTTAAAGAAGCATGTCTAATTTTTTAAGTTGCATATAATTTTATGAGTCCCTCAAAATTATTTTAGTCCGTGCAATTTGCACAGGGTTACACTAGTTTGTTGTAAGGCTTTTGTATAATTTCTAACATTGCTACTAGAACATATATATCAGATATGTACATTGCCTCAAGTTGAAAAGTGCACTTGTACGTGTGCAAGGAGTGAACTCTTGCAAAACTGGGACAGAACCATGATTTCAGCTCTATCAATTTGTTGGAACCATAGTCAAAAATTCGGGGTTCGGAAATAATTTGGCATGATTTAATATTCGGAATTTGGAAAAAATTCAGCAAGAAAGAAATACAAATTCTAATACATCTCAGTACTCATCACCTAAGTAAATATATATTTAATTTCATAAAAATAAAAAATAGTAACAAACTTATAGTGATTAATTCGTTTTATTCGCAAATTATTTGTGAAAAACTTCGGGCTTTTACCAATAATTCGTGAAGTGCGTGAATTAAATGGGAATTGGCGATTAAATTGTGAATTGATTTGGCACATGAATTCTTCACAAGTTTGGCAAATTATTTGCGAATTTTGTTACTATGGTTGAAACTAATACTCATATTGGGACAAAGAGTTTATACATGTATACACAATCACTAAGCTGAGAAAGTAAGATTAGTGGTGCGATGAATTTCTAATTTGAAATATTAAACATTGCCAGTCTTTTTTAGTTAGTTTATGTGCTCTTCGTCTTCCATGGTTGAAGCACAGCAACAACGATGATGGCAACAACCATGAGAAGGATAATCATAGAAAGCACTTCGCTAATTTTTTTTTATTTTTTATTTTGCAACCTCTTTGCCCATAGAAGAGTAGTATTTATTACCCGACTGAACATAATCCATAGCAGTTGCAACTTGTGGCAATGACATTATTAACAGAAAAAATTTGTTAAATCTTATCCATGAGGATCACATTTTTCATATCTTATTAAGCACGACGACATGCAAAAACACGAATAATACAGAAATTGATTCATTATCATCAAGCATGTCACCCTGAGAATCAACCAACACAGCCTTGTAAACAAAAATCTGCAAAAAATATCAAAGAGTTTTATCATCAAATTTATGCTTAGTGTTTGCTACCATCATCATTCATCAGTTGCAGTAGGAAATAAGATTATATGCAAGTCACTACTACCAGTGCCGGCTCCCACCACGAGGCCGGTGAGGCGACCGCCTCATACCCCCAGTTTTTTTTTTTGTAATTTTAGAGACATCTAAATTTGTATTTCCCATGAAAATATAGACACGTATTTTTACGCGTAAAAAAATAATTGTAATTAGGAGCTCCAAACATAATTTTTTGGACTTTTCGCCTTGGGCCCCGGGAACTTAGGCCGCCCCTGATTACTATAAATCTCACAGCAAATGGATTATATATGGCCCACAAGAAAAATGATATGATAATCTATATCAGCAGAAGGCAACTCAAGGAAATCAAGTAAGTAGTACATACTGCTTTCACACCCACCAATTTTAATTTCAGTGTACCACAAATTGTAGCTCAAATAACCATAAAATGTTTAAGATATCGTGGGTTGGCAAAGAAACAGTAATGAAACAATATACCCGTTGCAACTCAAGAAGCGTCCTTTCTAGTTTCCTCACTGTGTCATGACGCTCCTGGATCTCGCCAAGGATGTACACCACCTGCAAATAAATTTTTTAATGGAATCAATTACTAGCTTTTTGACACGTAGTGTCATTTTACTAAAAAAGATACATGTTCTCTCTCGTATATTCCAAATTCAGAATTCAAATGCGCACATTCAGAGAGTGTATTAGCATCCACAGTCGTTTGCTTTATTGCCATTTTTGACAATTTTTTTCTACTGTAGCGTTCACAGTCGTTTGCTATTTTGCCATTTTTTTGCAAAAGCGCTACAGTAGATACGGAGAAATAGCAATCGAAATAGCAAAATGCATATTATAGCGGACGAAACATGATGTTTCGTCTGGATTATTTTATTATATTCTTAATTGATCGGACGAAACATGATGTTTCGTCCGAATTAAAATAAATTAAAAAACCGAATGAAATAACCTTTAAACGTGGGAATGAACATGATGTTTCGTCCCAATTTGAGACGAAACATCATGCTTCGTCCCAATCCAAATGTAAAAAAAAATTTGTAAATTTTAATTTTTTTTTGCAAAAAAAAAATACAATTTGTTTAAAAAATTCTTTTTTGCAAATTTTTTTTTACAAAAAAAATCCCTTAAAATCCGGACGAAGCATGGTGCTTCGTCCAGAATCTGGGCCTTTCGGTTGGAACTTTTTGTAATTTTTTAAAATTGTTTTTGCAAATTTTTTAATTGTTTTTGCAAATATTATTTACGAACTATTTTTAAATTTTGTTTTTTGCAAATTTTTTTTGCAAAAAAAACCTTTATTTTTTTTCAAGTTTTGGGACGAAACATCATGTTTCGTTTCCGCCATTTTTTGCCAATCGACGACTGTGGATGCTTATCGAATTGGATTGCTAAAAAATGCATTTTGCCATTTTTTACCCCCGAACGACTGTGGATGCTCTTATGTTATGTCTCATTGGTGGATTCTAGATATTCTTGACATCTTTAAAATTGCTAGTTCTTTCATAAAATTAGTGAGTCTTCACAAGACTTCCTATGACAAGTGTGCAAGGCTCAAGATGCATGTGGTTGGGTGGTGTGATCGTGGATCATTATTATTGGGTTCTAGACACTTCTACCTTTGAGTATAAATAGATGGTCACTCTTTCATTCTCAATCATCCAAGAATCAAAACACAAAAACTCTAAAGGTCACCGTGTATAGAATCAAGGTGAGTTGAGAGTGTTTCAAGAGCGTGTATAACTCTTGGTAAAGAGTGTGTATAACTCTTGGTATAGAGTGATCCTTTAGGATAGAGTATGTACAAGAGATATCCTTTTAAATACAAGAGTTTAAGTTGCGTATAAACTTGAGTTGATATTTATTATCTTAAAAGGAGTAAAATTTCTTTAGTTTATGGGTTAATTTGTTTATATCTCTTTCTATCAAGTTTTTTTACTTGATGGATGACGAGGGCTATCTCTTTTTCTCACACAGTATTATCTGCTCCTTACAAAAATTGTTTGGATGAATTACTAAAATTATAAGTCTGCTTCGCACAAATTTGAGTGTGAAGCCGACTTTATTAATCATTGCCATTAATTCGAAGGAGTTTAAGTTGAAATGAAAATAAGTGACCACAGGAATCACGAAAATAGCTTTAGTAGTTAATTTAGATGAATACAATACAAGCACAACCTGGCCTCGACCTAGCTTTGGAATTGCTCCCTGAAATATTTGTTCATCATTCCTGTCTCTATCAATTTGCCAATTGTCTATTGAACCAATAACAATAAATCGGTTAATTCATATAGCAAATATCTTACCTCTTCATCAGCGTGGTTACCAGTTACTGTTTAAAAGAAAATAAAAAGAAGCAAGATAACGAATTAGCAGTTGTCAAATAAACCACATATTTAAACCCAAATGCTGAAGAGTAATGCTACATCTGCTACCAATTTCACTACATTTCTCTTCACTACCTTAGGTGACACACTCCAGTAGGTAGGGGAAGACACTTCAGTAGGTAGGGGAAGATAGAGTAGGTGGGAGAACTCTCCAATAGGGATATGCCACGTAAGGTAGTGAAGAGAATGGTAGTGAAATTGGTAGTGGCTGAAGCATTACTCAATGCTGAAACATACTCCAACGAGGAAGTAATCAAATTCGTAGACATTAATTCCCATGACCATCCAACTTCCCCATACTATGGTATATTTCTTTCATTCATTTTTCGCACTCATTATAAATTAGAGTTGAGTGATGAAAGAAAAAAAAATGTTACCTGAAATTCATACATTCGTTCTTTCAGCTTTATTTTCAATGCCCCGCAGTTATCATATGAATCAATAAATCTGAAAACAGATATAGTAAGGACTTTCCATATTAAATATAGAAATAGTTTAATTAACCAATGACTTACTCAGTTGTTATATCTGTTGCTGATCCCTTGCCACATCCTCTCCTCTCTCTATTTGCCAAATTCTAGTTTGAAATTAAAAAAAAAGAAGTCAATGCCTTTGGTTACAAAGTGTTAAAATGTTCATAAACTGAACTAGAACTATCTGCATTAAAAATAACCCACAGCTGGTTAGGATAGATTCTAAAAGTGAATATAAATCGGGAACTTCTTCAACACTGATGCTGATAGGAGATAGAGAAAGTAAAATCAATCAATGTATTAGGGCACACAAGCCAACTATATATACGTGTACATACAAGATAGGACACACGTGTCATACACGTACTATACTAGAATATATATATATATATACATATATATATATATATATATATATATATATATATATATATATATAGCAATACTCCATTGCAAACCACTAAAGCCGTTATTGGGGAACAACGGCTTTAGGCTTAATATAACTTAAGCCGTTGTTCCCAACAACGGCTTAGGTTTATAGCCTAAACTGTTGTTGAGTACAACGAATTCAGTGGTTTGCATATCCGTTTGTACAGACCCATTTGCAATGGAGCATTTCTCATATATATATATATATATATATATATATATATATATATATATATATATATTATAAAAGCAAGAATAAATCTGTCCAGAACAGATATGGACCACACATCTAATTCTAATTATATTTTAGATCTTATCTAGACCATAGAAATCTTTCAAATATTTCAGATCTGTACCACACATCTTATTTGTAGGTTTAAACTGGACCATCCAAATTATTGTAAAACAATATAATTCTTAATCCAATCTCTTCAATCCCTACCCTTCTCCAATCTCCAATCCCGTCACCCCTCGACGCTGATCTCCCATTCTCTCTCCTATTTCTCTCTCTAAAAAACGAAGAAGACGAAGAAGAAAACGATGACCAGATCTCTTTTGAATTCAGATCAAATCGACCCTTTTCTTGTTCCAACTGATCAAGATCCGTTGAATCTCGGGATTCTTTTCATCTACATCCCTATTCAAGTTGTTTTGTTCTTGATCGAGGTGAAATCTAGGGTTTCAGTTGATCAATTTCGAGTCTTGGCCAAGTTTGTTAAAGAATCTACCACAACTCGTAGTGCTAATAGCGGAAATGCACCACAAGCAATAGCAACTCCTAAGACTTAGATTAACCAAGAATAAGCCACCACAATATATGCAAGATCTCACAAGAACACAATCAATATGTAGAGATAACCAATACTTCTTATTCCCCAAGAAATACAAAGATTATAAAAGAGATTACAACTCTCAATCTCTCTCTCACCTTTTAAACACTCGGTACAATCCCCTCTTGAAGTTGAACAATGATACCAGCTCACCTCTTGATTACAAAAATTGATTCTAATCCTAGAGTCTACAGCCATATATATAGCCCCTAAATAAATCCTAAAAGATAAACACAAATCCAGCAATTGGGCCTTAAAACTGTCAGCCCAAAAATGCACAGCGCCGAAGTCGGTCGACCACACCCCCAAGGTCGGTCAACCGCAACATATAAGACCAGACCCGAGACCTGACCAGTCGACTGCACAATCGATCGTCCCCTCCTCTGTTGGACTTGTACACTCAAAGAACTCTCAACAGATTGGGTCGGTCGACCGTGCGGTCGACCACAACATTCCAGACTGCATTCTTCTACTCGATGTTTGTCTTCTCTTGCTTTCTTCGTCTCCTCCTCTTTTTCTCCAACTTCAAGTACTCAGTGCCTACGTGTATTTGAGGCCAAAACCCTAACAATCTCCCACTTAGACCAAATACACAATGCTTCAAAGTTATTACAATCTTTACCTTGCATTATCTCTGCTAATCTCCCACTTTCATGGAAGACCCAAGTAATCCCCACTCTCATGAAGTGCACCTCCACCATTCCACCACTTGGAGTGCACCAACCACCCCTTATCGTCTCATGAAGGATGTACTCCACCAACCGCATAGAGCACGAATACCAGAGAAACAACCTCTCGTGTCGGATTATGTGTTACAAGACTCCCCAACTCGCAGAATCTCCATCAACACTGAACATGGTTCAAAACCTCTCAATGCACCCTCTGCATTAGAAGTCTCCGTGGACGACACCTCCACAATATTCACAGACTGTTCAATCCCTACAGTCCCATTTCGGTTACCCTCATCGACATCATCCCGCTTATTCCCGCATATCGATACCAGTGCTCTCTACCTCACAAGAGCGACTTGAAGCTTCAACTGCCATATTGCAAAGTACCCACACCGCAGCAATGTCTTGCACTCTAGAATCACTTCCATGGCCAGCAGCTCCCACTAAATTTGTAACCTCCCATCCACAACTGAAAGAACTCGGTTGTACCCCACACAACCTACTACTCGATTCCGGCTGAGAGTCAACTACAGGAGAAATGCCCCTCACTTCTCTAAGCAAATACAACGTTCCCTCACGCTTTCCTTTTACAATCACCCCTGAACCTGCAGCTATACACCACTCCCCACTACCAACTGTAGTAGACAATCCCTCTTTGTCCAGCCTTCTAATCGAGATAAGATTTTCCTTCAAGTCGGGAACATACCTTGTCTCCCGCAAGACAATACATTGATCATCATTGGCTTCCATGCGAACAGTACCAACCCCACGTATAGGACACCGGTGATCGTTCCCTACGATCACAGCTCTAAAAGAACCCTCCTTGTAGTCATCAAATACCTATCTCCTCGAAGTGCAATGAAAAGAAGCTCTCGAATCAATACACCAATCTTGAGTGCCCAACTCCTCCCGAGCTGATAAGCATAGATCCTCAACGATCCCCACTTGAGCTTCCTTTGGGATATCTCTCTTCGATTTATCCTGCTTCTTCTTCATATAAGTCATGCAACTGCGCATCATGTGACCCTTCTTGTGACAATTACCAGCACTTAGGGCCATGTCCCCCATCGCTGTTATCAGACCCACTCTCAGATGAACTACTCTGATCCTTTCTTCTTTGACTGCTCTTATATCTCCCACGTCTCTTCTCAATGTACATTGCAGAATCTCTAGAAGATGATGATGGATATCCCCTGTTTCTCACCCTTCTTGTAACACCCCATGTATATTTTTTTTAAAATGCATTTTTCAAATTTTTGCACGTATGGTGCACGTGCAAATTTTTATTCTCATTTTTCTACTCTCATTTTACTATTTTTAGCATGCATTAGTTTTATTTAGCCTTTCTTTTGATCCATTGGCTTAAAGTTAAATTCTAGCCCAATAGACTAATTAAAAAGAGAGCCCACTAGAATAATTAATTAGTTAAATAAAATGAAGGCCCATAATTCAAGCCCACTAATTATAACCTAAATTAGGTTGAACATAAACTAATACAAGACAAGTCACAATTTTTTTTGTACACATTTAGAGTTATAGAAATGTGTTCATATTTGTTTGTGCATGTGTGCATATGCACACAAATGTACTTAGACCAAATTATGGGCAAGGGGGGGGGGGGGGGGTTTCATGAAGGGAAGAGAAGAGTGGAGCTTTATGTCATGAAGAGTGGGGAGATGAAAGGTTGTAAGTTTTAGGAGTTAGGAAAATGTAAGGTTGCATGAATTAATTTGGAGAGTTATTAGGTGTAAAATTATGCAAAATAAACCGTCCCAAAACCCTATAAATAGAGCCCTACTTTCTTTTTCTCATGGCACCAAAAACATTATAGAAAGAAAGAAATAAGTGTAAGAAAAAGAAAGAGAGTAAGAAAAGAAGTGTTCCCTTGCTTGGAGCTTGTGCTAAGAGGAGAAGAGAACTAGGAGGAGCTTGTGAAGCTAGGAGCAAGAAGGAACCATTCCCTTGTAGTTTCAACCTTCAAACTAAGGTGGGTGCCTCCTACTTTCTAAATTTTTAATGTGCATGCTAATAAAAATGAATGAGTAGTTTATAAAATAGAATAACTATACTATGAATGTGGTGAATCATGCTATGTTGACAAATGGACTAATATTATGTTTGTGGGTGATCTCATTATTTTCTAATGTAGAACATTGTATGCTAAAAATAAGTAATATGAGAAGAATCTTGTTATGAATAGATAAAATTCATGTTAGTTTAAAAGTGATGTTGTGGTTGATGTGATTAAATAGAAAAAGGAAGTATACCATGCTAACTAAAGAAAAAGAATTACTTGATTGTTATGAACCATGCTAATATGCTTGCTTAGTTTTGTATTTACAATAGTGTTAACATATGAGAATAACTTTGATGTGAAATCCACAAATGAGAATCATGCTAGTATGATAGATGCGAAAGTAGTCTTATTGTGACAAATACCATGTTAATGAAAGAAAATAAATTCTTGTATAAACCATGTTGGTAAGTTGTAAAATTTTGCGCTTATAATATTTTTGACCACATTAAATTTTATAAGAAAGAAGAAAGAATGAAATTTCGTTAGTTTATAATGTGTCGACATTTGTAGGTTCTATATTTTTTTTTAGAATGTGAACTATTGCATGAAAAAACTTCTTTTATTTTCATTATAAGATATGATATGGATAACGATTAAGAATATTTTTGTGGATTAATGCTTAAAAAGAAGAGAAAGATGAATTTTGTTTAGTGAGTTTTTGACTCGTCGACATTGGTAAACACATTTGTTTTCACATAAGAAATACTCGAAATATCCATGGTTGAACTAAAGATATATTTGGTCCTTTGTACAAAATCTTAATTTGTATAAAAGTAGTGAAGAAACTTCTTGATAAGTAAATCAAAGAAAATAAAGTTGTTGTTTTTAAAACAAATTAGATTTTTATGCTAAAGAGAACAAATGTATTTGTGAGTCATTTTATCTTTCTAAAATATGATCCACAAGGCAGTAAGTTACTGATATAAAATCTCAGTCTATATAAGTATAATTTCAACTAAATAAAAGATTAGATCAAAACTAGAAAAATTGAGTTTTTGTAAAATAATGAAACATCATGAAATTGGAATAAAATCCACTCGACTTCTCTATAAATCGATGTGCGTACTTGGCCTATTGGTTTGGCCATGCGTTGCTTGTTGGTTAGGCTGGGTTCGAAACTTGATAACCCCAAACTTTTTTTTGTGTTATTTTCTTTTGGAAACAAAATTGACCGAAAGTTGGCATAAATAGAATTTGTGAGGACTTAGACAATAAGTCCACATGGACTTCTTGGTTGGTGCCGTTGGGTGCTACCTGGGGCTTCACGGGTTTGAAGCCTAAGGTGGGTTTTTTTTTTATTTTTTTGGGTTTTAAGTGGTTTAAATAAATTCTAATGAATTTGAGAATTTAAGAAAAATCGTTGTACTCATAAAAACATGATGAAGAATTTATAAAAAATGGTTTAAAGAATTTTCTTATTGAAAAGTAAAAATAGATATCTTGAGAGACATTATTTTTGAGACATTGACTAGATTATGGATAAGTTAGGACATGAATATAATAAGCTAAGACATGATTATTAAAGGGTATGTGTACCCATATTTTCTTGTGCATGAAAGATTATGATTAAGAATTAGTAAGACTTCGGTTACCGGTAAAAATGAAAGAAAGAATTGATATGATTTTGAGATATTGCCGTGGGGCGATCTCGTATTTGTTGATTAAGTCCGGTAAGAAGTAAAACTAATTCTTGAATGGAAATTATTCATGTCTTGAACTTAGGAAAAGTTAGGCACACAAGTGAAGATATAGTAAACTTAGTGAAACGTAAGTGGGGTGCTCTATATAGTCGGCGGTGGACTCCAAGACTATAGACCCAGTTGGTGGACTGAGGTTGCCCTGTGGGAGACGGATTATTATATTTTAATCCGGGACTATGAGGACGGGTCGGCGGTGGACTCCAAGATCTTGAGTAGTCGGACGGATGAGTTTTGTGTTTACCGTCTCCAATGTATATATATATATATACTGGGCTAGAGGGTCACATATGGGATGATTCGCACGATGTGGAATCTGTTATAACAGCCGGCGGTGGACTCCAAGGCTGGGATTCACATTCGTGGAATAGTCTGAACTTTGTTTTGCTACCGGGTAGTTTTCATGACGAGGGATCGAGCCCTGTATTGTGGAGAACGTAGGCACTTGCCCTCAGACCTATGTAGTATGGGATGCATAGAATCCGAACAAGTGTGCATTAGTGTCATCCTAGTGTAGAATTGTGTGCATTTGGCATTAAGACATGACATACACTTATGTTTAGAATAATCACTTTTGACACTTTACTTGTTCATTCAATCTTTTTGTGATTTGTTAAAGTATGAGATCGTTATACTATTCCCGGCATAGAGAGGATAGCCGTGTATAACATTTCGTCAGTTGTAAGTAACTGACGAGCCCACAGATTAACATGCAGGTAAAGGACTAATCAAGGAGTTGTAAAGTAGATATGCTGTTGCTATTTGAAAGCTAAAGATGTTGCAAATGATGTTGAAATTGTACAAGTTATATTTTTGTTTACTTTCAATTGTTTTATTCTTCCGCTGTGTAAAAACCAATATGTAAAGGAACTCTGACGTACTAGTGAAAAAGTTTTAAAATTTCCTTGTAAAATTGTACGAAGTGAAGTAAAGATCCTGTGAAATCCCGAGTTTATCCTTATTTGAAATTAGGGGTGTTACAGATGGTATCAGAGCATGCTTCACAAGTATTACAAGTTTATAAGGAACGATAAAAAGTGACGATAAATTTGGGAACAAACCAAAAGAGTCCTTCTGTCAACCGGGTGTAAACAACCCTAAGCGACACGGTATTTAAGCGTCTTCGGACCACCGCTAGCTGGGAACCGACTCTTACGGCTAACCCAAGTGAATCCGAACTTGATAGACTAAAGAATTGTTTCGAAAAAGTAATAAGACCATTAACTATAGTTTAGAACCCGTGACACCTTAGTGAGTAGTTACAATTTTATTCCTGCGGACACTAGAGTGTGAGTTCAACCTGTAGAATTAGACTCATATTTACATTGCTTGTAAGATAACCTTTCCTTCCCTTGTTATAAGATGGCCAACCAGAATGAACTTCCTTGGTTTGTCCACCCTGAGGACTTAGAAGAAGAACCAGTGGAGGAAGAGGACCCAGAAGAAGAAGAAGACCCGGAGGAGGAAGAAGAAGAGGAACCCTTCGAGATAGAGGAGGAAGAATTTCCCGAATCTAGGGAAATTACTCCACCACCACCTGACTCTCCCGAAGACTCCCCAGACGAGGAACTTGTCCCGGATCACCCAGATGACCTCGTTGCATCCCTTCGTCGAGAACTGGATGCGCAAAAGAGGAAGGTTAACTACTTGGAATCACGCCTGGCACAGGATAAAGTACGCATCTGGAAACTAAACCACCTGATATACGAGCTCAAGAAGACCCAACTCATAAATGATCAACGTCGCGACAGGCGACCGTACAAGGTTGAAAACATAAGAAAGGAAGTCCAAGATCTGCGGGAAGAGCTCAGAGAAGCCAAGAAAAACCGTAGAATCTAGGATATCTTTTATTTAAGCAATTGTAATGGAAATGTTAAAATAAAAGTTTTATCTCTGAATAAAGAATACAATCTTGCTGTTATGTTATTTGTGATGATTAATGAAGAATTTTATGACTCAGAAATGGCACGAAGAATTGGAAATGGCGAAGGCTTCAGCGGGGAAAATGGATTGGATTTGGAAACGAAAATGGCTCGGGTGTACCAGACCCTCAATGCCCTCGCCGCTAATATCCCTCAAAACAGAGGACCGGGACCAGCTATCTAGATACCTGAGGCCATCAAACTGGTGGAAGCATTCAAAAGAATGAAGCCGCCGGTATTTGGAGGACAGAAGAACCCCGATGCTGCAGATGACTGGGTTCGACAGATCGAAACAATCTTTGAAGTGCTTGAAACCCCGGAAGCTAGCAAAGTGAAATTGGCTACCATTCAGCTTGAAAAGGATTCGAGTGTGTGGTCGCAATCCTTGAAGAGAAACTTGGAAAATGTGCAACTTACATGGGAAGAATTCCTGGAAGAGTTCAGGAGCCATTACTTTCCACTGGATGTTCAAGAAAAGAAAGCCATGGAGTTCTTGAACTTACAACAAGGTAATATGACGGTAAGGGAATATGAAACCAAGTTTAATCAACTTTCTCGATATGCACCGGAGATGGTTCAGGAGGAGTCTAAGAAAGCCCGCAAGTTCGAGCAAGGCCTAAGGCCCAACCTGAGATCAAGGATGATACCTCTGGGCATTCGGAGGTTTGAAAAGCTAGTCATAAGGGCTGCCGCAACAGAGACGGACATGAACCAATTCCAGGCAGTGCAAGCCAGGAAGAACAGTTGGAGCTTGGGCAAAAGGCCCGCAGGACCCAGCAACTACAAAAACCAGCCCCCCGCGCAACGATTCAAGCCAACTGGGGCCAATGCTATTGCCGTGGCCGGAAGGATACCCACTTGCTAAAGATGTGGGGAATCGGGACATATATCTACTGGGTGCACCAAGCCTCAACGAAGCAAGACTTGCTATAGGTGTGGAAAGGAAGGCCATTACCAGTCAGATTGCCCCCAGCTTCAGCGGGGAGGATCAAGTCAAAGGCCGTTCAAGCCCGAGCAAAAACAGTTCAAGCAGGGGCGGGTGTTTGCCTTGACAGAAGCCGATGCGGATGAGGTGGATCATGTGATCACGGGTACGGAAGACGAAGCTTAATTGACTTATATTTTCCGTTTATGTAATAAAATGTTATGTAATGAGAATACTCATATGTAACAGGGAACATTTTAATAAATGGAATAAAAGCTTCAGTATTATTTGATACGGGATCTTCACACACTTTTGTGTCACCCTCTTTTGCTAAAAGATTGGGAGTTGAGCCGAAAATATTTCCTGGCAAGGTTTTATCTGTGGCTACTCCGTCAGGGGAGAACTTGACAACCGATCGATACTATGAGGGGTGTGATCTCGAGATTGGGGGCAGACTCTTTGGCATCGATCTCATTGAACTGGCAGTTCTCGGAGTTGACATCATCATTGGCATTGACTGGATGTCAGTCTACTGTAATACCCTGATTTTTCAATTAATGAAAAATTATTTATTTTTGCACGTAGTGTGCACGTGCAATATTTTGTTTGGATTATTTTATCATGATGTGTATAAATATTTAAATATATTTTCTCAAATTATTTTGTACAAAAGCTTTTCTTTAAACAAATAGAAAGCCTTATTTTAATTTAATGAAAAGCCCTTTTTCTTAAAAGCCCAAACGTATTTTATTTTATTTATTTTTATAAACTATTTTGGCCCAAAAAGAAAGCCCATGAACTAATCTCTTTTAATTAAACTTGTCATGTAGAAGACTTTTTTTAACTAATTTATTTTTATACAAAATTAAAATGTACAAATTTGGCCTAGTTGCATGCACGTGCACTACACGTACACGTGCTATGCACACCCTAGGGGGGAGGCCGGGATTCATTCTTTTTGGAGGGATTTTCAAAAGTGATCATGGTGATCATGGTGGTAGTTTCTTTGTTGTGGGTAGTTTTTCTAACTCCTACCTTAATCTAGACCCTTCATTCTACAACCACCAAAGCAATCTTGGCCCTCCATCTCACTCATTTCCTAGTATAAATACCCCCCCCCCCTCTCATGGCTAATTTTCATATGCAAAGTATATTTCCAAGTTATAGTATTGTAGTGATAGTGTGAGATATAAAGATAGAGAGTTGTGTGGGTTTTGCTTGCTTGGAGTGGCCGGCTATCACCAAAAGAAGCATTCGGTTGTGCTAGAGAAGCTTTTCGGTTGGGCTTGGCTTGGAGCTCGTGCGTGCTTTTGGCTAGGAGGAGGTGCTTTTATTTGCAAGGTCTTGTTGCTTTGTGTTTCTCTCCATTCAAGGTGGGTAAAACATTTCATATTTCTAATATAGGAGTCCATGCTAGTTTTTATTATCAACACTATACATGAAAAATACTAATAAGAGCCCACTTTAATTGAAAAGTTAGTGTATGAATGGATTGAAATGATGTGATTAACTTGTGTGAAACTCTAGCATGAAATTAAATTATATGTAGAATTCTCCATGATTATTAATTTGAATGAATGATGGTGGAAAATTTGCTAGCATGATGTGTGAAAATTTTCCAATTAAATTGCTTGTAAATTGTATGGTTGAAGCATGAAATTGATTAAGTAAATGACACACTTTAAAATTTGAATAGAGAATTTCTTGAATGCTTGAGTTGTAATTATGTTAATTAATGAGTAGTAGTATATTTCGTGACATAGAGGAACCAATGAAATTACTTTGTTGTCATCAAAGTAGAACTACTCAAAAGTTAGTATTTTGAGTTTTACCTATTCATGTGCTAAATAAATCCTTTTGTTGATATGGGTATGGATAAATCCAAAGATGCATGTGTTGTGAATAAAGATTAATAACAGTGAATTATCATAAGAGAATTGTGAAAGAAAAAGGGATTAGAAGACTAATTGTTTATTCAATGTCGAAAATAAAAGAAATAGTAGATTTAATGAGTAATTCATCGATTTGTGGGAAGGAATATATTTTTATAGTACAAAAAATTATTTTTATCTTACTGGTATGAAATTCACATGAGTGAAAATTAATCTGGAAGTTTTCAGTAAATTTTACCAAAGCAATAAGAAACTATGGTTGTTTGAACATCGAGTTGTTTTTAAAACAGTACGAAAATAACACTTATAGACTTTGTCTGGGTATCTTGACAACCCGAGCCAGTAGCTCAGGCGGTCTTTGACTGCGGTTTGCTTCTCTGAGCGGTGCGGTTCGAACCCTGCCTTCACCATTTTTTTACCAATTGAGTATAAACATATATAACTGCGACCCGAAGCATACATACTTAATTCGCTCCTTACTAACCGCTAGCACAGTTCGGCCATACGGCGGGTGCTCTTGGCTCTTTTCCTGTTGTGACTGGGTTCGATTCTCACCCTTCGCGTTTATAAAAAAATATTTTTTTTGGGAGTTGTAGATGTCCAAAAAATGTGAAAAAAATATGGTAATTCTCAGAAAAATATAAGGAATTTTATAGGAATGATTTGAGTATTATTTGAATGAATTTAACTATGGTTGTAGTTAAAAATGTATAGATTGATATATGAGTTTATATAGATTATTGTTATGTGATTATAATTTGACAAAAGAAGTGAATGGGAACTTCAAGTATTAATTTGGTAAAAAGAGATGTAGTTGTGTGACATGATGCAAGTATGTTCTCACTTGTGGAATAACATGAAATGTGTACATTGTTTAGTAATGTAGAATTATCATGATGTGACAATTGATAAGTATATGCAAATTTGGGTAATGATGGACTAGTGAACAAAGTGAAATCATGAATTGAAAGAGAATGTACATGTGAGTTTGAGAACTCGACATGGAAATTGTATAAAATGAAGATTGTGAAATGAAATTTGAAATAGAGTAGCTAAGTCTCCCCGGCATCGAGAAATGAAATAAAGTGAAATTAGACCAAGGTTGGTCAAGATGAAATGAATGAATAAGTCCGGTTGATGGAGAGGCTAACTCTAGAGATTAATTTTGTTCATGATTTTTTAATAAAACTAAGGACTAGTGCATAGTAAAGATGTGATGAAAGTAAGAGAAAAACATTGAGTATGAGGGCCCTGGGTAGCGGCGAGAGCGTATCCCAGGAATTCCCATGACGAGTCTGGGTGAGGATACTGTTCCAGAGTACCGTCCCAGTGGCGACGCTCGTGGGATGTTTGAAGACTACGGGTGGTGTCATGTTTATGGTGAGAGCGTATCCCAGGAATTTCCATGATGCGTCTGGGTGAGGATACTACTCCAGAGTGCCTAGACATGAGTTCGTAGGTCAGATAACATCTAGGATACTTACCGTAATTACAGTAGTAGATTAAATCATAACGGGGGATTGAACCCTATAAAGATGAAGAACGAATAAGGGCTTGCCCTCGAACCTATGTAGTATGGGATGCATAGAATCCGAACAAGTGTGCATTAGTGTCATGTAACATAAATAAATGCATTAAGGACTAAGTGCACAATCACAACACGACATCAATAGGGTAGTCCCTTTAGTTTGAATGTGACAAGTTTGTGTTTGTTAAATATGAAAAGTTAAGTTATACTATTTCCGGCATAGAGAGGATGGCCGTGTATAATGTTCGTCGGTTGAATAAACTGACGTACCCACAGTCTTATATGCAGTTAAATGTTATGTTAAAGATTAAAGAGGATTGGATGCTTAAAGATTATATCAAGATGTTGTACTTGTATTAAATTGTTGTATTTTACTTCCGCTGTGCAAAAGAAAGATGTAATTTGATGTAATCTCTGATGTATGATGAAAAGTTTTAATTTCCCTGTAAAATTGTACTAAAGAAAGTGAAAAGATCCTGTAGAACATCTCGAATTCAGTGATTTGGGATTCGGGGCGTTACATCTACAGTGCGACTATCGAGTGCAAAGACAAAGAGGTCATAATCAAGGCGCCAGGAGGACCAGTTGTTACTTTCCAAGGCAAGGGAAAGGGTAAGCAGATAGTGGCAGCATTGTCCGAGCAGAAAGTGCCAGAAGAAGTGAAGCAGATTCCAATTGTCCGAGACTTCCCAGTAGTATTTCTGGACGATCTACCAGGGCTTCCCCCTCGTCGGGATGTAGAGTTCAGCATCACTGTTCAACCGGGAAGTGCTCCTATTTCCAAGGCCCCATACAGAATGGCACCGGTCGAACAAGACGAGATCAAGAAGCAGATCGAAGAATTACTGAGCAAAGGATACATCAGGCCAAGTGCGTCACCATGGGGAGCCCCGGTTCTTTTAGTAAAGAAAAAGGATGGATCTATGAGGATGTGTATCGACTACAGAGAGTTGAACAAGGTAACGGTACAGAACAAGTACCCCATTCCCCGAATTGATGATTTGTTCGACCGCCTGCAGCGAGCAGCAGTCTTTTCCAAGATAGATCTACGGTCTGGGTATCATCAGGTCCGGGTAAAGGAAGATGATGTGCATAAAACAGCTTTCCGAACTAGGCATGGTCATTACGAGTTTCTAGTTATGCCTTTCGGAGTCACAAACGCACCAGCTATTTTCATGGACATGATGAACAGAGTTCTACGACCTTTCATCGATTCCTTTGTCGTTGTATTTATTGACGACATTTTGGTCTACTCCAAGTCCGAGGAAGAACACGCCAAGCACTTGACAGAGGTCCTAAAGAAGCTTCAGGAGCACCAGTTATATGCAAAATTGTCTAAGTGTGACTTCTGGAAAACCGAAGTCGCCTTCTTGGGTCACATCCTTTCTAAGGAGGGAGTGGCTACTGACCCGCAGAAGGTTGAAGCAGTTAAAGACTGGCCAAGACCAACCACGGTGAAGGAGATTAGAAGCTTTTTGGGTCTAACCGGATACTACAGAAGGTTTATTCAAGGGTATTCTCAGATAGCGGTGCCACTCACCGGACTAACAAAGAAGAATGTGAATTTCAAATGGTCAGAGCAATGCGAAGCAAGCTTCCAGGCGTTGAAGGAGAAATTGACTACAGCCCCTATCTTAGCATTGCCCAGAGCAGGAGTTGAGTATGACATCTACAGCGATGCTTCACATCGCGGACTGGGTTGCGTACTAATGCAAGAAGGGAAGGTGATTGCTTATGGGTCTAGGCAACTTAGACCACATGAGAAGAATTACCCAACCCATGATTTGGAACTAGCAGTGATCATTTATGCTTTGAAGCAATGGAGACATTATGTGTACGGGGAAAAAGTCAACATGTACACCGATCATCAGAGCTTGAAGTATATTTATCAACAAAGAGACTTGAATTTAAGGCAGAGGAGATGGTTGGAGGTGTTGGAGGACATCCGACCTGAATCAAATATCATCCAGGCAAGGCCAATGTGGTAGCAGATGCGCTTAGCAGAAAGGTCAGTTTGTCTCGGTTGATCACAACCCAGGAAAGGTTAGCGGATGAGCTAGATCGAGCAGGAATTGAAGTGGTTCTGCAGAGTGTGGAGGCTTCCTTAGCTCAATTGAGGATTCAACCTACTTTGAGAGACAGAATCATGGATAGCCAGAAGACGGATCCAGAGATCCAAGGGATGGTAGAACAGGTTGGCTTAGGCAGATTGGCAGAATTTCAAGTGAAGGATGCAGTACTTTGGTTTGGGGAGTGGCTTTGTGTGCCAGATGTAGCGGAGCTAAAGGAAAGTATTCTTCAGGAAGCACATGCTACCTTGTTATCTGTACATCCTGGGAGTACCAAAATGTACAAGGATATAAAACTACACTTCTGGTGGCCAGGTATGAAGCGAGATGTGGCGGAGTTTGTGGCGAAATGTGTGGTTTGTCAGCAGGTCAAGGCAGAAAATCAGAAACCTGGCGGGTTGTTGCAGCCTTTACCCATCCCGGAATGGAAGTGGGACTGTATCAGCATGGATTTCATCACGAGTTTACCCAAGAGTTCCAAAGGCAATGATACCATTTGGGTAATAGTAGACCGACTCACCAAGTCAGCTCACTTCCTAGCAATGAAACTTACTTGGTCAATGGAGAAGCTGGCAGAATTGTATGTGGATGAAATTGTGAAATTGCATGGAGTCCCGATGTCTATAGTGTCTGACAGAGATGCGCGCTTCACTTCACATTTTTGGAAGACTCTGCAAGCAGCTATGGGGACAAGGACTGATTTCAGTACAGCCTTCCATCCTCAGACAGATGGGCAAACTGAACGGGTCAACAGAGTGCTGGAAGATATGCTCAGGTGTTGTGTGCTGGATTTTGGTGGTAGTTGGGAGAGACACTTAGCTTTGGTGGAATTTGCATACAACAACAGTTTCCAGGCGAGCATTGGAATGGCGCCCTATGAAGCTCTATATGGGAGGAAATGCAGGACTCCGGTTTGTTGGTATGAAGTGGGAGAGAGGCAGCTGTTTGGACCAGAGATTGTGCAGCAAACTTCAGAAAAGATTGAGCTGATCAGAAAGAAGCTGGTCGACGCGCAGAGCAGGCAAAAGAGTTACGCCGACAATAGAAGGAGAGACTTGGAATTTGACGAAGGTGACTATGTCTTTGTGAAAGTGTCTTCGACTAAAGGAGTGATTCGGTTCGGGCGAGGAGGAAAATTAGCCCCGAGATACATTGGACCTTACAAAATACTGAAGAGAATTGGGAAGACAGCTTATCGGTTAGAACTACCGGAAGAGTTGGCCCAAGTTCACAATGTTTTTCATGTGTCCATGTTAAGAGGGTATGTTTCTGACCCAAGCCATCATCTGCCAGAAGTGCCAGAGGGTTTGCAACTGGATTTGAGCTATGCCGAGCGTCCCATTGAGATCGTGGATCGCCGAGAAAAAGTCTTGAGAAACAAGACAATACCCATGGTAAAGGTCATTTGGAGAAATCAATTTGTTGAGGAAGCAACTTGGGAATCAGAGGAAAAGATGCGGAAGGACCATCCCGAACTCTTCGACTAAGCTTTCTTTTGTAGACTCTTCTTTTCTTTTTAGTAGTTTCTCGCTCCTAAGCGTAGTTCCGGGGACGGAACTATTCTAAGGAGGGAGTGTTGTAACACCCCATGTATATTTTTTTTAAAATGCATTTTTCAAATTTTTGCACGTATGGTGCACGTGCAAATTTTTATTCTCATTTTTCTACTCTCATTTTACTATTTTTAGCATGCATTAGTTTTATTTAGCCTTTCTTTTGATCCATGGGCTTAAAGTTAAATTCTAGCCCAATAGACTAATTAAAAAGAGAGCCCACTAGAATAATTAATTAGTTAAATAAAATGAAGGCCCATAATTCAAGCCCACTAATTATAACCTAAACTAGGTTGAACATAAACTAATACAAGACAAGTCACAAATTTTTTTGTACACATTTAGAGTTATAGAAATGTGTTCATATTTGTTTGTGCATGTGTGCATATGCACACAAATGTACTTAGACCAAATTATGGGCAAGGGGGGGGGGGTTTCATGAAGGGAAGAGAAGAGTGGAGCTTTATGTCATGAAGAGTGGGGAGATGAAAGGTTGTAAGTTTTAGGAGTTAGGAAAATGTAAGGTTGCATGAATTAATTTGGAGAGTTATTAGGTGTAAAATTATGCAAAATAAACCGTCCCAAAACCCTATAAATAGAGCCCTACTTTCTTTTTCTCATGGCACCAAAAACATTATAGAAAGAAAGAAATAAGTGTAAGAAAAAGAAAGAGAGTAAGAAAAGAAGTGTTCCCTTGCTTGGAGCTTGTGCTAAGAGGAGAAGAGAACTAGGAGGAGCTTGTGAAGCTAGGAGCAAGAAGGAACCATTCCCTTGTAGTTTCAACCTTCAAACTAAGGTGGGTGCCTCCTACTTTCTAAATTTTTAATGTGCATGCTAATAAAAATGAATGAGTAGTTTATAAAATAGAATAACTATACTATGAATGTGGTGAATCATGCTATGTTGACAAATGGACTAATATTATGTTTGTGGGTGATCTCATTATTTTCTAATGTAGAACATTGTATGCTAAAAATAAGTAATATGAGAAGAATCTTGTTATGAATAGATAAAATTCATGTTAGTTTAAAAGTGATGTTGTGGTTGATGTGATAAAATAGAAAAAGGAAGTATACCATGCTAACTAAAGAAAAAGAATTACTTGATTGTTATGAACCATGCTAATATGCTTGCTTAGTTTTGTATTTACAATAGTGTTAACATATGAGAATAACTTTGATGTGAAATCCACAAATGAGAATCATGCTAGTATGATAGATGCGAAAGTAGTCTTATTGTGACAAAAACCATGTTAATGAAAGAAAATAAATTCTTGTATAAACCATGTTGGTAAGTTGTAAAATTTTGCGCTTATAATATTTTTGACCACATTAGATTTTATAAGAAAGAAGAAAGAATGAAATTTCGTTAGTTTATAATGTGTCGACATTTGTAGGTTCTATATTTTTTTTTTTAGAATGGGAACTATTGCATGAAAAAGCTTCTTTTATTTTCATTATAAGATATGATATGGATAACGATTAAGAATATTTTTGTGGATTAATGCTTAAAAAGAAGAGAAAGATGAATTTTGTTTAGTGAGTTTTTGACTCGTCGACATTGGTAAACACATTTGTTTTCACATAAGAAATACTCGAAATATCCATGGTTGAACTAAAGATATATTTGGTCCTTTGTACAAAATCTTAATTTGTATAAAAGTAGTGAAGAAACTTCTTGATAAGTAAATCAAAGAAAATAAAGTTGTTGTTTTTAAAACAAATTAGATTTTTATGCTAAAGAGAACAAATGTATTTGTGAGTCATTTTATCTTTCTAAAATATGATCCACAAGGCAGTAAGTTACTGATATAAAATCTCAGTCTATATAAGTATAATTTCAACTAAATAAAAGATTAGATCAAAACTAGAAAAATTGAGTTTTTGTAAAATAATGAAACATCATGAAATTGGAATAAAATCCACTCGACTTCTCTATAAATCGATGTGCGTACTTGGCCTATTGGTTTGGCCATGCGTTGATTGTTGGTTAGGCTGGGTTCGAAACTTGATAACCCCAAACTTTTTTTTGTGTTATTTTCTTTTGGAAACAAAATTGACCGAAAGTTGGCATAAATAGAATTTGTGAGGACTTAGACAATAAGTCCACATGGACTTCTTGGTTGGTGCCGTTGGGTGCTACCTGGGGCTTCACGGGTTTGAAGCCTAAGGTGGGTTTTATTTTTATTTTTTTGGGTTTTAAGTGGTTTAAATAAATTCTAATGAATTTGAGAATTTAAGAAAAATCTTTGTACTCATAAAAACATGATGAAGAATTTATAAAAAATGGTTTAAAGAATTTTCTTATTGAAAAGTAAAAATAGATATCTTGAGAGACATTATTTTTGAGACATTGACTAGATTATGGATAAGTTAGGACATGAATATAATAAGCTAAGACATGATTATTAAAGGGTATGTGTACCCATATTTTCTTGTGCATGAAAGATTATGATTAAGAATTAGTAAGACTTCGGTTACCGGCAAAAATGAAAGAAAGAATTGATATGATTTTGAGATATTACCGTGGGGCGATCTCGTATTTGTTGATTAAGTCCGGTAAGTAGTAAAACTAATTCTTGAATGGAAATTATTCATGTCTTGAACTTAGGAAAAGTTAGGCACACAAGTGAAGATGTAGTAAACTTAGTGAAACGTAAGTGGGGTGCTCTATATAGTCGGCGGTGGACTCCAAGACTATAGACCTAGTTGGTAGACTGAGGTTGACTATGAGGACGGGTCGGCGGTGGACTCCAAGATCTTGAGTAGTCGGACGGATGAGTTTTGTGTTTATCGTCTCCAATGTATATATATATATACTAGGCTAGAGGGTCACATACGGGATGATTCGCACGATGTGGAATCTGTTATAACAGCCGGCGGTGGACTCCAAGGCTGGGATTCACATTCGTGGAATAGTCTGAACTTTGTTTTGCTACCGGGTAGTTTTCATGACGAGGGATCGAGCCCTGTATTGTGGAGAACGTAGGCACTTGCCCTCGGACCTATGTAGTATGGGATGCATAGAATCCGAACAAGTGTGCATTAGTGTCATCCTAGTGTAGAATTGTGTGCATTTGGCATTAAGACATGACATACACTTATGTTTAGAATAATCACTTTTGACACTTTACTTGTTCATTCAATCTTTTTGTGATTTGTTAAAGTATGAGATCGTTATACTATTCCCGGCATAGAGAGGATAGCCGTGTATAACATTTCGTCAGTTGTAAGTAACTGACGAGCCCACAGATTAACATGCAGGTAAAGGACTAATCAAGGAGTTGTAAAGTGGATATGTTGTTGCTATTTGAAAGCTAAAGATGTTGCAAATGATGTTGAAATTGTACAGGTTATATTTTTGTTTACTTTCAATTGTTTTATTCTTCTGCTGTGTAAAAACCAATATGTAAAGGAACTCTGATGTACTAGTGAAAAAGTTTTAAAATTTCCTTGTAAAATTGTACGAAGTGAAGTAAAGATCCTGTGAAATCCCGAGTTTATCCTTATTTGAAATTCGGGGTGTTACACTTCTCACATCCGCTTTCAGAATGCTACTCACCACATCCTGTAAAGTCGTCGAATCTGTCATAGTGCATGTAATAGTCTGTTCCACCGTACCATAACTATCGAGCAAAGTAGATACAAGTAACAATGACTACCCCCTCTCTGAAAACTTCAAACCTGCAGCTTCCATCTGGTTATAAACCATACAGTAATTGTTCACATGCTCTGCTATTGAACCCCCTTCCCTCAACTTCATATTAACCAATTTCTTCAGATGAAGAATTTGATTAGATGCCGACGGTTTCTCATACATATCCGTGAGAATCTCTATAGCCTCCTTTGTGGTCTTTGCCTTCGAGATATGAAATAACGCCTTCCTACTTAGCCCCAACTGAATCTGCCTCAGAGCCTTCTGATCCAAACGATTTTACTTTGCCAAAACTTTCACATCATTGTCTGCACCTGCTGGCTTCTCATCAAACAACGAACCATCAAGATCTTTCTGACGAAGATAAGCTATCATCTGAATCTTCCACATCGCGAAGTCACTCCCATTGAATCTCTCAATCTTCGTCTTGCTATTGGCCATCTCGAACCTAGTTGCTCTGATACTACTTGTTGAAGAATCTACCACAACTCGTAGTGCTAATAGCGGAAATACACCACAAGCAATAGAAACTCTCAAGACTTAGATGAACCAAGAACAAGCCGCCACAATATTTGCAAGATCTCACAAGAACACAATCAATATGCAAAGATAACCAATACTTCTTATTTCCTAAGAAATACAAAGATTACAAAAGAGATTACAACTCTTAATCTCTCTCTCACCTTTTAAACACTCGGTACAATCCCCTCTTGAAGTTGAACAATGATAACGGCTCACCTCTTGATTACACAAATTGATTCTAATCCTAGAGTCTACAGCCATATATATAGTCCCCAAGTAAACCCTAAAGATAAACACAAATCTAGCAATTGGGCCTTAAACTCGTGAGCCCAAAAATGCACTGTGCCGAAGTCGGTTGACCGCATCCCCAAGGTCGGTCGACCGCAACGTGTAAGTCCATACCCGAGACCTGACTGGTCGACTGCACGGTCGATCGTCCCCTCCTCTGTTGGACCTGTACACTAGAAGAACTCTCAACAGATTGGGCCGGTCGACTGCACCCCCGGTCGGTCGATCACGCGGTCGACCGCAACTCTCCAGGCTGCATTTTTCTACTCACTGTTTGTCTTCTCTTGCTTTCTTTGTCTTCTCCTATTCTTCTCCAACTTCAAGTACTCAGTGCCTATGTGTATTTGAGGCCAAAATCCTAACAAAGTTTTGGATTAGGTTAGGGTGTCGAGGGAGAAATTAGGGATTTTTATTAGATCAGTGTTTTTGTTGCCGATTTAGGAGATTAGTGATAAGTTTGACCTGAGCTTAGCATTCGGTTGACTAATGTTAGAAGAATTTTGATTATTTATTTATTAGTTTTTTATTTTGTTGTACCAATTTGATTATAGTTACGTTCGGATCTGTGAATGATTTTGGTTGCTCTGCAACATTCAAACTGTGACTTTTCTTTTTTCAGCATGTTAGATAGAGTAACAAAGAATATGCAAATAAATAAGGAAAGGGCCACAAGGTTATTGCTATAAATTAATAGATAACTATTATAATACGAAAGCTACTATTATTTGCTTTTTAATTTCCTCATTATATATTGATAATGCGGGAAAAGTTATGGTTTTCTTAAGGAGCTTCTATTTATAAAGGAGTATTATCGTGCGTCAAGTGTACGTGACTTGGTGAACGTGCTATTTGAATATTTTAATAATGTATTATGTTGTTGAGAAAAATCAATCACAAAAGAAACATCATTACGAACTCAAATGAATATATAGTATGATTACTATATATTAATTATGCATACTGATGTGTATAATTTTTATATAAATATTTGTACTCATTTATTCATAAAAAATGCTTGTATTCGTCTATCATGTTAATAATTTAACTTATTTCCATAGATTTCAGTTAATTAATTATTTTTGAAGGAATAAGATTTTTTTTATATGCAAAAGGTGAAGATTTTCGGTAAAAATCAACAAACAAAATAGGGAGAGTGATTGATTAATTTTTTTTGTTTTGTTGAATTTGAATTTTTACAATTTGGCTATGTGAAAAGTAAAATAGAAATTCTAATTGCCAATAGAGGGTGAAAATGAAATAAACAAATTTAAAAGGGTTTAATTGAGCTAATGTGATTATTAGTTAATTTAATTAATTTAAACTATTTTATTTTATTTTATTTTTAAATCTTAAATTCTGATTTTATTTTGTGTGTGCAGCACGTGTTTCAAGAAAAAGAAAGAGAAGAAAAAGAAGCAAGAAATAAAGAGCAAATCAAATAAGGAAACAAATAAATGAAGATGTGGGGGTTTTTTGCAAAAATAAACCCTAACTCTCATGTCCGTGCTCCTATAAATACAACAGAAAAAGGAGAAGAGAGAGCACGCCAAACAAAGACGGCTAATTTCAACATAATAATAAAAAGCAAAAAGAAAAAAAGAGAGGAGACCGAAACAGCATTGGCGTGTAGGTGTTTAAACAGTGGCACACGGGAATCAAAGCAAGAGAGAGAGGATTCAGAGGGTAGTTTGGGCGCACGGGAATCAAGGCAAGAGAAAGAATAGAGCACCTGAGCGTGGTGTTCAAGATGAGACAGAAGAGAAGCTGCAGGGGTGTTGTGCTGACGTGGGGTTTCAGCGCAGTTTCCAAGACGAAGACAGACCAGGGTTTTGACTTGGTGACTCAGCGTTCAAGGCAGAAACGAAGACAGATCAGGGTGACATCAGCGCTGATGTAGGCGCTGACGTGGGCGACGCTGCTCTGTTTTTCAGCCCGGTTTTCGACGGTGAACAATGGGGCTCGGTTTGCAATTTTTTTTTTTTCAACAAAATAGAGTTCTTTCTGTCCCTAATTTCTCTTTGTCTAATTCTATAATGCAATACAAGATAATAGGGGTGGCAACTGGGCCGGGTCAACTGGCGACCCACCCGCGACCCGGCCCACGAACCCGGCCCGATTAAGACTTTCGCGGGTTCGGGTCGAACCCGGTGAACAGTACCGGGTCGACCCGGGTCGCTATTTATGCGAATTGGATTCGCGAAACCCGGCCCACGAACCCGGTCAACCCGCAAATTGGACCCGCCAACCCGCGGGTCGACCCGCGAATTTCGCCCCCCCCGACCCGTGAATTGAACCCGCGGGTCGCTAGCCGTTGCTTGCTTCTAGCCGTTGGGTTGGTGCCGTTGGGTTTGGGCCGTTTGGCAGCACAGCAGCAGCAAACGGCTCTTAGAGCCGTTGCTTGCTTGCTGTTGTTCTTTTTTTTAATTTTTTTTTTGTTTTTACCCACTTCTAAGTCTATAAATAGCCCCCAAAAATCTCCAAAAAAAATCACACCTCCCTCTCTTACTCTCTCTACTATTATACATCAAAAAAAAAAAAATTTGAACAATTGTAGTAATCATCAAACAAGTGTACAAGGAGGCGTATACACGATCAAATTTCGGTCGTATCGGAGAACAAAATTCAACGTCTTCAACTCTCTTTAACCATCGACTCAAATCTACTTCAACTCTTCAATTGCGAAATCGGCAAAGCGCTCCTCCATCTTTTCTATTATATTCTAATTTTCACGGGTTTTTTTTATACGCGTATTCCATGGTGAACGGTATCAAAATATCTCTATCTCTCTTGTTTTTTTTTTCGTTGTAGTTAATATTATTGTTTGTTTTTTGAACTTCTCTATCTCAACCCTCTTGTTTTTTAGTTATTTTTTGTATAATTCACCGCTTCTACATTGTAGATTTTATTTACATACCACATTACTACACTATGTCTAGATCACGCGGTAGCGGTCGTAGCGGACAAGATTCCTCCTCCTCTTCACGTAGGCCACCAATTGTCCCAATTAGTGAGCCCGCCCAAGATTACATTGATCCTACTATGGAACAATGGGGTACACACGACATGGATGTTGTAGGTGGCATTCAATTAGAAGAAGAACAACAACAACAACAACCCGAAACCACACAACCCCGTAGTAGTAGGAAAAGTAGAGGAGAAACTAGCGATTGGCACAAGTTTTATGAGTATATCCCGGACGAACATATTCCGGGTGTAGGTTTGAAAGTGTGTAAAACATGTAGCAAAACATACAAATTCAAGAGGGGTGATGGCACCGGTACAATTAGTAGACACATACAACATAATCACAAAGAACTTCTTGATCAAATACAAGGCCAACAAAAAATTAACCCTAGGACCGGTCAAGTAGATAGCCACCCTTATGATCCCGAACTCGTTCGTCGGGAAATGGCCCGATTAGTCATTAAGGAAGAGTTGCCATTTTCCTATCCCGAGAGTAGGAACTTGGAAAATTTTAATCAAACGGCCTTAAACCCTCATTTTAGAAGAATTCCGAGAAATACTTGCAAATCGGATTGTTTTAAAATGTATGTTGAAATGAAGGACGCGTTGATTGCAATTTTATGGAGTTTAACTTGTAGGGTTAGTTTAACTTCGGATTGTTGGACGGGTGTCAACAATATTCCAACGATGGGAATAACCTGTCATTGGATCGACAATGATTGGATTCTTCAAAAAAGAATCATATCACTTGCGTCGTTGCCGTATCCCCATAGTGGCGCTGAAATAGCAAACCGTATTATAGAAATTTGTGATGTTTTTCATATTCGCGATAAAATTATGGCTATTAGTTTTGATAATGCATCTAATAACAATGTAGCAATTACTACTTTAAAATCTGTATTAAACCCTCCATCTGACAATATTTTTCATGTTAGATGTGCATGTCATATTATAAATTTATGTGTTCAAGATGCATTAAAAATAGCTGATCCATATATAGTTAAAATTAGAAATTGTGTACATTTTATTGCATTAAGTCCAAGCATTTTACAAGAATGGAAAGCTTGGTGTAGGGTTAGAAATGTTCCTTTTAGAAAATTTCCAAAGGATGTTAGACACCGATGGAATTCTACTTTTGATTTATTGAATGTTGTCACCGATTATAAAGCAGTTGTAAATGATTTTTGTATCGCAAAAAATATGCACAATTTTGAAATGACTCCGCCCAATTGGTATTTTGCCGAAGCTTTGTTGAAATTTTTAGAACCTTTTAAAACCGCAACTTTAAAGTTTTCAAAAACATATGAATCTACTTCTAGTAGCATTTTTATTGAATTAGTTAGCATGATGCAAATATTTAACGAAATGTTAAATGATCCCTATATTAGTGACATTGTAATACCTGCATTTCAAAAATTTTTGAAATATTATTTTCCTCCTCCTATGTTGATTTGTGTTGCTACTGTTATGGATCCTCGTATCAAATTAGAAGGTACGAAGAATTTGATAGAAATATTTTTTGCATGTTTAGATGACAATGTAGAATTAACAATTGATTGCGCTACTTTTTTAGTTCAGTTTGAATCTACATTAAATAACTTGTATGATTATTATGATAGACGTTTTGCTTCTAGTAGTACAACTTCTGTAGTTAGTTCTTCTTCTGGTAGTTCTAAAGGTAAAAGTAAAATTGGTGATAGAACATTTAGTCTACTTGAATAAATTCAGTCTAAAAAACCTAGGACTAATCAACCAAATGAATTAAATTGGTATAACCAACAGGATACTGAGCCTACTCTTTCCCCACTAGATATTTTACAATGGTGGAAAGAACATGAACACACTTTTAGTATTCTGTCTATTATGGCTAAAGATTTGCTAACTCCTCCTGTCTCTACAGTTGCTTCTGAGAGTGCATTTTCTACAAGTGGCAGGGTTCTATCTGATTACAGAAATCGGTTGAAGCCGGAGTCGTTGGAGATGCTCGTTTGCACAGAAGACTGGCTGAAGGCTGAAGATAGGACGCAAGGGAAAGCACTATCAAGTTCTACAAGTGGGAGCAACTCGCCCGAAGAACAACAACAACAACAACAATAGCTTTTCATCTTATGTTAAATTAGAAAAATTGTAGTCAATTAAAATTGTACATAAGAAATATGTTATTGTATAAAACTTATTTGTGAATTGAATTCTTCATTTCATTTCGTTATAAATTGTTCAAATTGTATCACTTAAATTCGTATGAATAAAATTTCAAAATTTGTTGTCAATTTCACTCTTTCAATCTTATTATTATTATTATCACGATTTTTTTTGTTTATTAGTATTATTACTTACTTAGTATTATAATTAAACATTATTTGGGGATATTTGATTCAATTTGAAGAATTGTAGTATTATTACTTATTAGTATTATTACAAAATTTAGTGAATTACATACTTAGTATTATAATTAAACATCATTTGGGGATATTTGAAGAATTGTAGTATTATTACTTATTAGTAGTAATGTAGTATTACTTACTTAGTATTATAATTTTAAACTACCAAAAAAAATTACTTACTTAGTATTACTTACTTACTTACTTACTTACTTACTTAGTATTACTTACTAAGTATTACTTACTTACTTAGTATTACTTACTTAGTATTACTTACTTACTAAGTATTACTTACTTAGTATTACTTACTTACTTAGTATTATAATTTTGAAGAATTGTAGTATTATTATTAGCCATTAGTAGTAATGTAGTATTACTTAGTAATGTAGTATTACTCACTTAGTATTATTATTAGTAGTAATGTAGTATTACTTAGTATTACTTCAATTTAAGCTACCACAAAAAAAATAAAAAAAATAAAATTATATATATATATTATTATACGGGCCAACCCGCGGGTCGACCCAGCCCAACCCGGGTTGAGCCCTAATGGGTTCACGGGTTGGGCGGGCCACCCAATTAAGAATCTGACCCGGCCCAGCCCGGCCCGTATAACACCCCAACCCGGCCCGACCCGCATACCCAAGCGTGCCAACCCACACGGGTTGGGCCCGGCCCGGCCCGGTCGACCCATCTGCCACCCCTACATGATAATATTTGTTAGTTGCAATTTTATTATGAACTAAATTTTATTTTTCTAGGACTTCGATGTAGCCTAGTTTTGAGAACACAAATTTTAATTCTATATTATTTTTCTATTTTTCCATAGTTGTGTGTTTGATTTTTGTGTTTAATGCTTACAATTGTTCGGCCAATTTTTGTATGATTTATTGGATCATGGAGAGACCAAGAGGTAATTTATGATTTAGAACTATAAAATTAAACACCATTGATTGAAAGAAATTAGAGATGATTTACCGCAATTGATGTGACTATAAAGAAACTCATAGAACTTAATGAGTCTTCAATTAATTAAATGTGCATAAAGATATAAAAAACTGTTAGTTGGAGATATTTTTGATGTTGTTCGAGAGAAAGCATTGATTACTTGGGGGACTTTGGTCTACAACTTGGAAAAATAATATTTTTATTCACATGGAGTTATAAATTATGTGTGATTAACTAGGTTAAATCAAAAGCTCTAGAATTAATTTTGCAATTAATAAACAACAAAATTTCACATTCCGCTCCTTTTAATTAATTTAGTTAGTTCTTTAGATTAATTTAATTTAGTTGCTTTTTTATTGAATTTTGATTTTCCAAATAATAGTTAATCTAGTAATTTCGGTACTCGATAAAATAATTAGTCCTAGTGGGTTCGACACTCTTTTCACTTAACTATACTATTTGTTGTGATTTTGTACACTTGCATATGCAAAATACTTAAACATTTTAATGGTAAAGACCAAACTCGATAATTACTATTTTATTTGCTTCTTTCATTTACGGATACATACAACCATTCTTAAGTTATGTTAATTTTAAAAATAAAAATAATTATGAGTTTTCCAACATTGTCCAGTGGGTGTTCATTACTATTCACACCCTAGATAAATATCCCTATAGTGAAGGTAGAAGATTTGCAATGGTAGATAATAAATTCAATGAACTTACTAATTAATTGTAGCCAACACATTTAAGAAGAAATCATTGAAACTTATAAATTAAATGTATATGATGGAGTCTACTATTAGGACAGATGACCTGCTAGAAAGTTTTTCATTTTGGGTTTTAACCCAACTTCATCTTGTGGGTAATCGAAAGTTAATTTTAAGTGAAAATGCTTTGGAGCAATGTTGTATTGAAAAGAGAATCACGTAACCAACACTCCAGTTGGAGTTTCTAATGTATAAATGCTTAACCATTACGCTCAGGTTAAACAAACAAATTTTACTCTACGACTAAAAGACTCAGCATATAGGCAATTCCATGTCTTCAATCTTATGTATGAAAGTGATATGAAGTTGTTATTGTCTAGAAGTGAACAAGTAGAAGATATACATCCCTATTATATCTACTCACGCAATTTTAACAATGCAAACATAGATTTATATGCATATGGTCTTTGGGCGGTGATCAGGTACCAGTTCGCACCTGATCACGTGCGAACTCGCGCGCACAGCAATCAGATGTATGGTCTTTTGTTATAACATGGCAATGCCTATAACACACATGTATTGTGTACATCTAGAACTTCAATATGTTAGAAATGAATCAACTTAGAACTCCTTATTTCAAAGTATTCACATTGCCTAATTACATGTTCTTTCCTATTGTGTGTATTAATTGGCCGGTGATCATCCTGTCGGTGAAAAAAGATACCACTTCATTATAAACGATAGCAACCCGCAAAGTTCTCAGCAGAGTTGCCCGATATGTGGAACATTGTTACACTCTCTAGATTTACAGTGAGCTAAGTCCAATTCGTCGATTTAAAAAAAAATTATATAATCTTTATCTGATCTCTAGATTTTAATTATAGGGTCTACAAACTATTTGTGGTTGTTTCTTTTTTTTAGGTTTTATAAATAGATAAATATATATATATATATATATATATATATATATATATATATATATATATATATATATAGGAGAAGGTTCGGGTGAGAACCATGTCCTGGGGTGAGAACCTAAGGGCCTATCCCAGCCATTCATCTGTGTAATCTTAACGGTCAAGATTTTTTAAAATTAAACAATAAGATTAATTAATTTTTGCATTAAGATGTCAATCTCTTTAATTAAGGGATGGGGACCGCATAATAAAAGGAATGAAAGATCACAGATTATTAGGCAACATATATTGCCTTTTTTATTTTATTTAAAAGGAATGTAGATCACAGATTATTAGGCAACATATATTGCCTTTTTTATTTTATTTTCAGCCGAACCACAATCTTCATCAGGATGAACAACATTTGTTGCTACGTACAATGTTGCTAAATATGAAATTTTTGTTGCTACGTACAATGCAGTTAGTTGCTATTCAAAAAGCATTCAGTTGCTATATGGAAACTGACAGCATGTACAACATAAGTTTGCAAATTGATAAACAAACAATATATATATATATATATATATATATATATATATATATATATATATATATATATATATATTCCTGCTAAAATATGCACTAGTTGTATCTACTTACAATACAGTCAGTTGCTATATAGTGAACGAATTGGTGAAGGAACGAATTGGTGATGATTCTGCAGTTGCTATTAATTTGGGATACAAAATCTTCTCGAATAGCAACTGTAATAATTATAAATAGCAACTGAAATAATTATACAGTAATACCTGACCACTTAAATAGCAACTGTAATAATTATAAATAGCAACTGTAATAAACAACAACTGTAAGGAACGAAATGGTGAATGATTCTGCAGTTGCTATTAATTTGGGAAACAAAATCTTCTCCAATATTTTACGGGAATAAATTATTTCTCTCTCCAGTTTAACCAAATTTGCCTTAATCGTCGCACACAAAAAAAGGCAATTTATAATTATTCCTTTTATTACGCGGTCCCCATCCCTTAATTAAAGGGATTGACATCTTAATGCAAAAATTAATTAATCTTATTGTTTAATTTTAAAAAATCTTGACCGTTAAGATTACACAGATGAATGGCTGGGATAGGCCCTTAGGTTCTCACCCCAGGGTTGGTTCTCACCCGAACCCCCTATATATATAGAGAGAGAGAAATAATTTATTCCCGTAAAATATTGGAGAAGATTTTGTTTCCCAAATTAATAGCAACTACAGAATCATTCACCATTTCGTTCCTTACAGTTACTGTTTATTACAGTTGCTATTTATAATTATTACAGTTGCTATTTAAGTGGTCAGGTATTGCTGTATAATTATTTCAGTTGCTATTTATAATTATTACAGTTGCTATTTATAATTATTACAGTTGCTATTCGAGAAGATTTTGTATCCCAAATTAATAGCAACTGCAGAATCATCACCAATTCGTTCCTTCACCAATTCGTTCACTATATAGCAACTGACTGTATTGTAAGTGGATACAACTAGTGCATATTTTAGCAGGAATATATATATATATATATATTGTTTGTTTATCAATTTGCAAACTTATGTTGTACATGCTGTCAGTTTCTATATAGCAACTGAATATTTTTTGAATAGCAACTAACTGCATTGTACGTAGCAACAAAAATTTCATATTTAGCAACATTGTACGTAGCAACAAATGTTGTTCATCCTGATGAAGATTGTGGTTCGGCTGAAAATAAAATAAAAAAGGCAATATATGTTGCCTAATAATCTGTGATCTACATTCCTTTTAAATAAAATAAAAAAGGCAATATATGTTGCCTAATAATCTGTGATCTTTCATTCCTTTTATTATGCGGTTCCCATCCCTTAATTAAAGAGATTGACATCTTAATGCAAAAATTAATTAATCTTATTGTTTAATTTTAAAAAATCTTGACCGTTAAGATTACACAGATGAATGACTGGGATAGGCCCTTAAGTTCTCATCCCAGGACATGGTTCTCACCCGAACCTTCTCATATATATATATATATATATATATATATATATATATATATATATATATATATATATATATATATAAGGGATCTTCCATTGCAAATACACTGTAGCGTGCGAACGTGTGCAAATCTAGTAAAATCGTTGTTTGAAACATGGGTACTTATATGTTCAAGTTTACATTAATCCAAGTCAAACACTTGCAATTCAAAAAAAATAATATCTTCAGATCATTCAGAGTAAATGACAGAGTAAATGACAGTATTGTTGGAAAATAATCTATGTGGGCTCACATATGTAACTAAATGTATAATTGCTATTCGAAAGTCTAACCCAAATTAAAGTGATCTAATCAAGATTAAGTAATGGGAAAAAGCATATAATTTAAAGTGTGATATAACACGTGTAGAGACCGTAAAGTAAATTTCTTATTTTGTGATGGGCAAAATTGGAAATCAATAATTATCAATTAGGGTTATGGTCCCGTATATATACGCATCTTCTTATTCCATCTGTCATCCCATCAACAGAAGAATAGAGAGACGGCCTCTCATAGAAGTGCGTATCATATAGGAAGATCCAAACCCTCTGCGCAATCTCCATTAATGGCTTCAGGTTAGTGCTTCCGCTTTTAATGTTCTTCTTATTTTGATTTAGCAAAGATCTATAGTTTCATGATTTAGGATTTTATATTAAAGCACTTTTGTAACATGATTAAGATCTAAATTCATATAAACATGTTTTAGGTTGATATTAATGTTTTATGCATATTCTTAAGTGTATATAAAATTCCAACATTTGGTATCAGAGCCATCTTTGCAGAATTAATTGAAGAAATTTAGGGTTTCTTGTTTAAAGAAATTTAGGGTTTCTTGTTTAAAGAAATTTAAGAAATGTAGGGTTTCTTTTGATCTTCCTTTCAAGGTATTTGTCTTCTAAGATTCAGATTCAATAATTAAATTAATTGAATTTGGATTTGTAAAGGCTAATTGATTTGTTAATCTTTTGGAGCCATTAAATTTTGAAACACTTCGAATTTGTAAAATACCGAAAATGCCTGTTTTTATATATTTTGAGTGGTGAAAATTATTTTTGATGTATTTTAATTAAATATTAATATTAGTATGAATATTTGTGGTAGATTGGTCTTATTGTTATATTAGAGTTAAGAGTTGAGATTTTGCGTGAGGAAATATAGTTTATTTTATTTTATCATTATGGAGAATTATTATAAGATAATTTTAATGTGTTTTGTATTGTTTGTATTATTATAGAAAAGATTTGGGGTTTATTTGTAATATATTGGATTTAGAGGGCTTATAGGTAATTATACCTTACTATTATCCTTAATATATATATTATATTTTACAATAACCCCCTCCCCCATTTCCTTCCTTCCTTCTTTCTTTCTTTCTTTCTTCTCCCTTCCCGTTCATTCCACCCGACCGAAAGAAACCCAATATCGGCCGGTCTTCCCCCTCCTCAAATCCGCCCAAATACTCTATGATTTTCGAATTAATTTGGGGAGATGACTAAGTGAAGGATGCTCTACCTAGTGGTGGAGTCAATTTGGAGAAACAACCACGGAAAGGTATATCCCTTTTTATTTTATTGTATAAAATTAAGTGTGGTTAGTTTTATTGAGTAGGATTATTATGGTAGAGAGATTTAGAGATGTTGAAAGTGGTAGATTTGAGGAATTAGTAGATTATTAGGGAAATTGTAAGTTGTTAATAAATTAGGGTTTTGGATTTGTAAAAGAGAGTATATAGAACATGTTAGAAGTTAGGATTGGTTCATATCATGGTGAAATCATGAAGTTCTAATTTTGGCATAAAGCCAAATTTTAGAATATGTGAAGTGGAGTGAGAAACTTGCTTCTAGCGAGTTTAGAAAATGTATGGGAGGTTGTGGAGTAGTGTGAGAGTATTAATATGAATTTAGGATGATTTTTATAGGCTTCAAGCTCAATTAAATTGAGTGAAATGGGTTATAGATGAAAAGTGCATACCGGGTATTCGGTGAAATGCCCGAGCGAGATATAGATGAGAATTTGTTGGGTTCGGAGGTATAGATGAGTTCCATTATTGTTGTTAACCCTAATTTGAGATATTAGGACCAAGGGATTGAAGAAATTAGGAAATAGGAAATTTTCCTATTGGAAAGCCTCCGATCAATATGTGAGTTCTTGCATCGGGGTTCGAATTTGAAATCGGTTGATGTAGCTCACCTACATATGCCATTTGTGATGCGTGGGTGAAGACGGATTCAAATTTGGAGATCCGTAGGTCGAGTTTTGAGCTTTAAACTAATCGATCCTATAATTTCCTATTTAGGTGGAAAAAGTCGAACTTCGACTGGCTACAGGACGGACGTGGGACATCGTTTGCTCGATCCGTCAGGTGAGTATGTGTAATTATAAATATTTTATATTGTGGCCGAATTTCGTGGCCTTTTGATATGTTTTGTGGGAGTTATGCTAAAAGTGGGTTTTTGTTGAAAATACGGATTTTTAAGGATCCAAAATGGGTTTTTGAGATATGTGGTGAAAGTGACTATTTTAAGTATATAAAACTAATATTATGGGTTAATGTGGTATGTTGATGTATAAAAAACTAAATATATTGAATTGTTATGCATATTTTTATCCCGTGCATGTTTCGTGCATGTTTTTGGGTATATAGGTCGATATAGGTAATTTGGTATATGTGGAGCCTTGTGTATGGGCTAGCATGTTATGGATGGAGGTTATACGATGTAATTAGACGAAATTAGTGATTGTGATCATGTTTTGGAAACTCGTGTATTTATAGTGCATGTTTTGGGACATATAAACCCTTGTAGATGATTTTACTTTCATGAAATAAGGTGTATGACCTAGTATGCTATAATTGGATATTATGAGATTTAATTAGAGGAAATAAGTGATTTTTGGCCCCTTTTCTTGGAAACCACATGTGTGGTGTATGTTTGTGATATATATATATATCTTGATATTGACTCGTGATGTGATAATGAATGAAATTAGTAAGTGGGTATAGGTTTCCAATATAATTATGTTCGAAGTGAATTAATGAGCAATAGTATGATATTGTAATGTGATGAATTATACGTTTTGATACTTTATGATATGGAATAACATAATGTAGTTCCCTTATTAATGTTATAACTTGGCATATGCCTATATATGGTACCGTGAGGTAATGAATAATATGGTATTCTTAATGTGGGATGTTATGGAAAAATAAATATCTTGGCGCATTAATATTATGGATTAATATGGTATGATGAGTTTATGGGTTGAATAACAGGGTGTATGCATAATGTGGTATGATGACATGAAGATAAAGGATAAGATGGTACATGCTAATAAAATGTGTTATTAATTCACGTGATTAAAGTCAAGATTGTGGCAATTATTGAATTCAAAAGTGAGATGCGCGTGTTGATAAAGTAAGTTGAAAGGGATGAAATGATTAATGCTTATAACAAATGATTTTGTTGACCAGTACCTACAGAAATCCTGGGGGTTTGGGCTAGACCTCCTAATACCCAAGGACCGGCTTGGGGTGCGGAGTTTATTACCCAAACTATGTTTGGGGTGCGGAGTTTTATCGCCCAAGCTATCGGCTTGAGGCCCGGTTATACCCTCGATGACAGCTGTCGCGAGGAAGTACCCAGTTTACCCGGGGTGCGGAGTTTTTTTCTCTTTTGTTTTCCCTCGCTGGCTTCGGCTGGGAGGAAGTACCCAGTTTACCTGGGGTGCGGAGTTTTTCTCTTATTGTTTTCCCTCGCTGGCTTCGGCTAGGAGGAAGTCCCAGTTTACCTGGGGTGCGGAGTTTTTCTCTTTTTGTTTTCCCTCGCTGGCTTCGGCTGGGAGGAAGTACCCAGTTTACCTGGGGTGCGGAGTTTTTCTCCTTTTGTTTTCCCTTGTTGGCTTCGGCTGGGAGGAAGTACCCAATTTATCTGGGGTGCAGAGTTCCCTCGCTGGCATAGGCTGGGAGGAAGACGTAGCCTCGGACGAGTAAGACTCTGTGTGAGCATCGGTCCGCGTGTTTCACTGGGCTGTCGGCTTTCAGTATATTGGGATACTGTGGCTCACTGGTCGACAAACTAATAAAATAAATAGGTGTAAAGAAAAATATGAGAGTAAAGAAAGTGAAAGTGAATTGTGAGTGTGAAAGAAAGTGGTTGTGGATGAAATGCAGCATGTGGTTAATTTAAAATGAAAAGAGTAAAAGAGACATGTGTTATTAGAATAGTATGAAGTAGTTGTATTATGAAAGTGATGATTAAAGTAAAATACAGTATGGTATGAGTTGCTACACCTTGGAATTGTGTCAAGGAACTACCTGCCCGCTATTTCTATGGAAATGGTGGGAACTACCTGCCTTGGCATAATTCGCAGGGTGAGTTGGCATGATAGTGGTAATGATCAATGGAAATGAAGAATTAAGTAAAGTAAAGATGAAAAGTAATTGAAGTAAATTAATAACCAAGCTATCGGCTTGAGATGTGATGTGATATTACCCAGACTATGTGTTTGGGGTGTGGTGATTAATACCCAAGCTATCGGCTTTGGGGTGTGATATGTGATTGTCCAAACTATGTTTGGGATATGGAGTATAAATTGATGAGAATGAAAGTGAAATTAATGGTAGATTGTGATATAAGTGAAAATGAAATTAAGTTTAATTCTCAATTCGATTGAGTAGTAAATAAGTAATATAATGAGATGAGAATGAGCTATAAAATATGTTTTTGATGCAATGAGAATAAGCATTCTAATTAGTGATGTGTTAATGATGTGATGAAATGTGAGTAATTGCAATGGGCAATGAGATGTTATATTTGTGTCATAAGGCATGAATGAATGTGATATTATGAGAATAGATGCATATGTTTATGATGTGATATTTGATATAATACAATAAAATAAATACCTGTATTATGAGAGTGGTTATGAAAATGGTTATTAAAGAAAGTATGTTGTGACATGAGTTTGTGTATCTTGGAAGTGTGTCGGGGAACTACTCGCCCTCTATTTCCATGGAAATGGTGGGAACTACCTGCCTTGGCACCACTTCCAGGATGAGTAAGTGAGTTGTTGATATAATGCAAGTAAATGAAGTGCATGGCTAAATAAAAATGAAGAAATATGCAGGAGCATCCTGGGGTTATTTATTTATAAATGAAGAATTGGGATGTGACGATAATTGTGGAAGAATGAATATTGGGGTTAGAGAATTTAAATTGAACAGTAATGGATTGTATGTGAATTCGTATATTGCGAATGTAAAATAAGAATATATATATATACGAGGTTGATGTGAAGTGCATTATGAAATGTGGGAAGTTGTGGATAATTAAATAGTTGAATGCAGGATTGGCAAAGTATTTGATATATCATCGTATTGATGATGTTGTTGTGTTCAGGATTCAGATAGCATTATCTTAACTTGGTATTTGTAAGTTTAAATTATTTTCTTTATACTATTTTAATTTGTTATTAGATTAATAACTATACTCATACCAGAAATGGCTAACCCCTTAGTGTTTGGGGGGTTAGGGGAGTCTGAGGACTACCCTAGATCCCCTACTGTTACAGGTTCTCATCAGTGCAGAGGTGAGGCGTGGGTTGGTAGGATAAAGTTTTATTTTAAAAATTTGTACTAATTAGCTATGTGAATAGTAAAATTTATGATCTAAATTGTATTATGAATGTATAAGCATGTATATGATGATGATGAGTATAGTGAGGGGTGGTATGGTATGTTTGTGACCCGTACCCATCTCGTTGTGGAGTACCGGGCTCTGTGGTAGGTTTTACAAGGATTTTTCTAAAATTTTACCTCGTTTTTCAAAGAAATTTATAGTTTTTATTTGATATTTGATAATCCGTTATGAGTTTGGCCCCCAGAGCATTATATTATATTGCCTGTGTGTTTCTGCTCATTTTGGCCTGGGGAGCCCGTGAAATTATTGCATGTATTGTGAGCTACGGAATTTTGAGCAGAATTCCGTAAGCTATTTGTGTTTCGGGGCAAAATTTACAGGGGAAACTCTGCCAAAATTTTCCTTGAAATATATCTTTCTTAGTTTATGTTTAAAGTGATATAGAAATTGATAGAATTGAATTTAGAGGTTTAGTTTTCAAAAAAAAAAAATTGGGGTGTTACAGTTTGGTATCAGAGCCAAGGTTAACTAGGAATTTGTTAATCCTAGTGATCTTGCCATGTGAGTATGGGTTCATTATTGCTTAGTCGGAGATAGAGAGTATGTTATGCGGGTGTTTTATTGAAGAATAGATTATATCATGGAATGGTGCGATCCTCATTAGACCTTGGTCTGACCTTGAGTCAGCATTACCTTTCATGACCCTGCATATGGGTTGGCCTCTGTAGAAATTCCGGTGTGAATTTGTGCACTATTGGAGTATTCTATTATATTGATTGCTGTGTGTCGTAAGGGGTTATTTCCAGGAGATCTTGTGTAGGTCCTATGGACGTATGTTCTATAGGTGTATATTTTATAGATTGAGGAGTGATGTGTGGTTATGGTTTTGTCCCATATTTGGGGAGATTGATTGGTTGTAGAAGGTTATGCAGGTCATATGCATAGTTGGGGTATGATACAGGAAGGATTCGGGTGAGACCGCCCGATGAACCCAGTTTTTGACTGTATGTAATGCCTTGGACGATGAAAATTATGCCCGTTCGGGTTAAGTAGAAATATCTAAGGCGAAGATTGAGATTGTTGATGGGGTTTGCAAAGTTTTTGATATATTTGAAGAGGTTTTTGGTCTCCCACCTTGGTGAACTCGGGAGTTCAAGGTTGATTTGATATTTGGTATGACTCCTATTTCTAAATCAGCTTGTGTTATAGCATTTAAGGAATGGAAAAAGATGAAAGAGAATTTGAGGAGATGTTTTTGATAAAGGGTATCGGTTTAAGTGATACGCCGGGCGTGCCGACAGTTTCCGTAACAAAGAAGGTAGTTCACCGAGAAGGTGTACGGAGTAAGGTGACTATTAAGTATTTGTTGTAAAGAATAGGTAATTTGTTGGATTAGTTGCGGGGAGTGCCACTAATCTCCCGGCTAGAGGTGCACACCGAGTACTGTCGGATAATCCTTGAAAAGGGAAGTATCCCAGGGGCTGTTTTTCGTACTCGGTCTGAATTGTATAAGTTTTCCTTAATGTCTTCTGGGCTGACGAACGTCCTTGCAGTTTTCATGAATTTGACGAATTGGACCTTTCACCCTTATATTAATAGGGTGTGATTGTATTTGTATGTGATATTTGGTGTATTTTCGCAGTATGGAGGGGCATAGATGGCACCTCAGAACTGAGTTGTAGATTCATCGGGACTAGAAGTGGTATGACAAGTCTGTAAATTACTATTTTTGGGGGCGAGAAGTGTGAATTTTGGGACACATTGTGTCTGTTGAAGGCATATTTGTGAATCAGGAGGAAATTACAAAAGGTGAAAAGACGGGAAATAACCCTCGGATGTGTTGGAAATTCAAAGTTTCTTGGTTTTAAGTGGCTATTATCGGAGGTTTATTCCTCGGTTTTCTATTATTGCTGTATCGATAATTCATTTTATCATAAAGAATGAGTCGTTGGTATGGTCCGAACAGCGTGGAAAGATATTTTCAAGGGTTAAAGGAAGATGAACGACAGCTCATGTTTTGACCATCCCGAGAAGGGAGTGCCTGTGGTACGAGACCAGGTGCAGTTTGATGCATGAAGGCAAGCTCGAGGCTTATATTGAGGCAGTTGTGGTTATACGGGGTGCGTGAATTACGCAAATTTGAAATTAATGATAGTAAGGCATGTATTGAAGGTGTTAAGAAATTAGTTTTTTTTCAGAAAATAGTTTTAGCTTTTTCTGTGATCGTAAGAGTTTGAACACTCGTTCTTACAAATGATTTTAGTAGGAGGCAATAAACGTGGCTTGAGTACCTTGGTAGCTTGGTATGGAAATAAAATACCACCCGGGGAGAGATAAGGTGATGAATGCTATAAATGGAAAGAAGGTTTTGGTCTTAATGACGTCCCAGGAGAGGACAGCATTAAATTCATTATACCAATTTGATTTTATTTCAGTAGTAGAGGTTGATCCGACCTTATATATCGGTAGTTTATCAATACTGTTGTCTACCCTACAGTTGACCAGTCAAACTTGAATTCAAAAATTTCTGTTTGTGACCGAGGATGCATAATCGAACTCTGGATGGGATTAATGAATGTACTGCAGATTGGTCAGTAGGCAGTAGGGAAAATCTTTGTTATTACCGTAGATTTGATGTTCTTGATTAGGATGGTTTGTGGTAGCGAATGATGGAGAATGTTCCTTATATTCAGTATATTGTCTATCCCGGTGGCATGAAGATATATCAAGATTCTAGGAGAATATTTTAATGGACCGAAACGAGGAAGAATATTAATTATCAGGTGAGTATGGATAAACCTCTTTTGAGGTGTGTAGTCGACAAAAGAAAAGGTGACGCCCATCAGCGGCGAAAGCCTCTTGAAGTTAGAAATTGAAGATTTGGGTATTCTTAAAAGTATCCTTTATTCATGGAGTACGTCGTTTTAGAAACCAGGAAAAGTTAGACCTGGGGGTTTGTTGGCCCCTACAGAGCTATAGAAAGAATTGGAACCGTGGTATATCGTTTGACGCTTACCTCTGAGATGCCAAGCGTTCTCGAGGTATTTCCTGTTCTATGTTAAAAAGTGTGAGAGATCTATCTCAAGTATGGAGTTGTTGTAGATTGAAGTCCAGCTGGATGTGGCATTGGATGTGACAGATCCTATGAGGCCAGCGGTTAATATAGATCGATAGTGCGATCGACCAGACGACAAGTTGTGCAGTTGTTAAAGGGGCAATGAAGTTCTGACTTATGGTTTTGAACTTTGATAACATTTTTTTTTAAACCATACATAAAGATAATTCATTGTTTTTTTCCTTGTATGGGGTAGTTGTGCTTGGATTAAAGATAATTCTGGTTTAAAGTTTTGGTTTTTTTTTAAAAAATCTCCCTGGTTCCTTTTGATATGGTTTTGGTTTTTGATTACAATTTTTCAAATAAGATACAATCTGATGTCAATGGGACCCACGGGAAAGCAATGTATATGGTTATATACTGCTTATATGGCTTCAGTAATTGAACCAAGAGGATTGCATTGCTGTTTGGCAGCATGTGGGGCCCCCATGGGGACCCACGGGAAGAACTAGAAGAATATCTGGTAGTGGACTTTGCTGCTTCTATCACCGGTTGTGCCTGGTATCGATAATTTTAATTGAAAATACCTTGGGATTGTATTTTAACAAGCATTATCGATAATTTTTTACTTCTGTCACCGGTTGTTGTGGACTTTGCTGCTTCTATTGGCGTGTGATGACGTGGCAAGGGGCTCACCTGAGGGGCTATCTTGGCTGACGTCACACACGTAAAGAGAACAGAAGGATATGGGATTAACTAATTTTTAATTATGTTATCAATTTCTGTTATGGTTCAGTTATAGTTGTGTTATTATTTCAGATAGATATTCATCACATTTTCTGTTATGGTTTTGTTATCTTTTTAAATAGATATTATCTTGACATTATCCATCTACAAATAAAGTAAAATTATGGTATTAAGGAAAAAATAAAATTTTGGGAAACAATTAAATTTAAATTTTGGTTTTGGTTTTTCTTATGAATGTTTAATATTTTGAATAGTTTAATTGAAACAAAATGTTGCCAAAGTGACCTCTTTTGTGTAGATTAATTTATTTAAAATATCAAGATGATTATGTATTTGTAATTCATGTGTTTATTAACTGACCCAAAGGTAAGTTGATATTTGGCCAAATTTCATACACATCTGTGGTAATAAATATGTGACAATTATAAGGTATTCCATGTGAACAATAAATCAGTCCAAAGAATGACTTATTATTTGACAGGATTTATTGTCAATATTTGATTACTACAACAAGAGTACCGCTTACAGTTAATATTACTGTCCAAAGACTTGATATTAACGTTGTGCTTGGTATCTTGAAATGGGATTAACCATTATTTGAATTTATTGTTTTATATGAATTCTCATGTGAGCTTATTTTTTTTTATTTTTTGTTCTATATTCAGCTAGTGTATCTTCTGCTGCCTCAATAACTGCTAACATCAATTCTATTCCCATGCTTAATGGGAAAAATTTCAAGGATTGGAAAGGAACCTTATTGATAACTCTTGGCTGTATGGAATTAGACCATGCATTAAGGGAAGAACAACCTCCATCTCTCACTGCAGAAAGCACTCTTGATGATAAAAGGGTATTTGAAAGGTGGGATCGTTCAAATCGCATGAGTCTAATGATTATGAAACACAGCATCCCAGAAGCCTTTAGGGGCATAGAATCCAATGGGATTACTAAGGCCAAAGATTTCCTCGATCAAATTGAGAAACGTTTTGCTAAAAACGATAAGGTTGAAATGACTACACTTCTGACTTCTTTGATGTCTATAAAGTATAAAGGTCGAAGAAATATAAGGGAGTACATTATGGAAATGTATCATGTTGTTTCAAGACTTAAGGTACTCAAGCTTGAATTTCCTGAGGACTTACTTGTGCTTATGGTTTTGGTATCACTTCCTGAACAGTTTAATCAATTCAAAATTAGTTACAACTGTCAAAAGGAAAAATGGACTCTAAATGAGCTCATTTCTCACTGTGTGCAAAAGGAAGAAAGGTTGAAACAAGATAAGACTGAAAGTGCTCATTTGGCCAAAGCCTCTAAGGATAAGGGCAAGAAGAGGAAATCTGAGGATGAAAAAGCTAAGGATCTAGCTCAAAAGAAACAACATAAGGATACAGAGAGTTGTTTCTTTTGTAACAAGCCTGGACATATGAAGAAGAAATGTACTAAATATCACGCATGGCGTGTAAAGAAAGGTATGTTTCTTACTTTGGTCTGTTCTGAAGTTAATTTATCTTCAGTACCTAAAAACACTTGGTGGATAGATTCTGGTACTGCTACTCATATAAGTGTTTCTATGCAGGGTTGCATGAGCTGCCGGAAGCAAAATGATGGTGAAAGACACATCTTCGTGTGCGATAATCGGTAGAAGTGGAAACAGTTGGGCATTTTAGGTTGTTATGAGGAACTGGTTTCTTATTTGGATTTGAAAGACACTTTTGTTATTCCGTCTTTTAGACGAAATTTAATTTATGTTTCTTGGTTGGACAAATTTGGTCATTATTGTTCATTTGGAAACAATCAGTTTAGTTTGTCTTTAAATTCGAATGTTGTTGGAACTGGTTATGAATGCTTATGACAACCTTTATTTGTTTGAAACAATTGCATCCTATAATGAAACCTTGCATGTAGAGTTACGTGGTACTAAACATAAATTAAAGAAAATTCGGCGTCATTATGGCATAAGTGCTTAGGTCATATCTCAAAAGGTAGAGTTGAGCGTCTTGTGTCTGATGACATTTTGGAATCCCAGGACTTCACAAGACCTTGATGTCTGTGTAGACTGCATAAAGGAAAAACAGATCAAAACTAAGAGATTAGGTGCCAATATTCTTAATGTTAGGTGTTATGAACACATTTGTTATTTACTTCAAGAGCTCAGTCATGGTCTCCACAATCCAGAATATGTTCTTATAGTGTTGCATTCTCTGTTCCAAAGTTTAGTTCCAGTTTGGAGTTAAATATAACATTCTGATCATATTTTCTCGAATCAAAAGGGGTAGTCAGATATTTATGAAATAACCAATGATTTTAATAAAGAAATAAGTATTCACACCAGTTTATTATATCCTAGCTTAAGAATATGGTTTGCAAATTGACAAAATCCATCTATGGACTCAGGCAAGCTCCTCGTCAATGGTACCACAAGTTTCATCAAGTAATTATCTCATTTGGTTTTGAGATGAATGTAGTTGATGATTGTGTGTATCACAAGTTCAGTGGGAGTAAGCATATATTCCTAGTTCAATATGTCATATTGCTTGCCACTAATGATATAGATTTATTGCATGAAACTGAAAGGTCTCTATCCAAGCATTTGAGATGAAGGATCTTGGGGATGCCTCTTTTGTATTAGGAATTCAGATACACCGAGATCGTTCTTGAGGTATTCTAGGATTATCACAAAAGGGATACATCGATAAAATACTCAAAAGGTTTGGCATGCAAGATTGTAGACCAGGGGATACCCCTATTGCTAAAGGAGACAAATTTAGTCTCAATTAATGTCCTAAAAGTAACCTTGAAATTCAGGAAATACAAAAGATCCCCTATACATCAGCTATTGGGAATCTAATGTATGCTCAAGTATGTACGCGTCCGGATATTGCGTACATTGTTGAGATGTTAGGCATGTATTTAAGAAAACCTGGTATGGACCATTGGATAGCATCTAAGAGGGTCATGAGGTATCTTCAGAGAACAAAAGACTACATGCTCACATATAGGAAATCAGATCATTTGGAGGTCGTAAGGTATTCTGATTCTGATTTCACTAGGTGCCAATATAGCAAAAGTCTACATCATGCTATATTTACCGGTTAACTGGAGGAGCTATATCATGGAAAAGTGCCAAACAGACACTTATAGCTTCTTCCACTATGGCAGCGAAGTATGTAGCATGCTATGAGGCATAGAATCATAGAATATGGCTGCGGAATTTTGTCACTGGGCTGTGCATTTTGGAGAATATAGAAAGACCACTTAAGTTATTTTGTGACAATAAGTCAGCAGTGATGTATTCCAACAACAACAGGAGTTCGAAAAAGTCGAAATATATTGACATAAAGTTCTTAGTTGTGAAAGAAAGAGTGCAAAGAGGACAGATGTCCATAGAGCACATTGGGACAAACTCCATGATAGCGGATCCGCTCACAAAAGGATTACCTCCCAAGGTCTTTTATGAGCATACTGCTCATATGGGTGTTGTATTATTTGAGGATATCATGATTTAGTGGGAGTTTGTATTTCATTTGCATTATGTTTGTGTGAGACATTTATACATTTGGTTATTTTCTGATCAGAAATAAAGAATTCAGTTTTCTCACTTATTTGTCATGTTTGGTTCTGACCTCACTTAAGTTTTAAGGAGGAGCAGTTGGAAATAGGCATGTGTATAGATCACATTGCATGAAATTTTCATGCTACACATTTACACTTGATCTATGTCGTTGATTATGTTGATATATGTGACCATTGATGAATTTAGTTACGATAAATGTAACGAAAATTGCTTTGATCCTATATTTACATGATTAATGGACGAGATTGTTTGGCTATTCTTTTGGTTATGATAGCAAAAATTTTGAGCTCATAAAGTATGTACATTTATAAGGAGTAACATATGTGGTCCAAGTGGGAGATTGTTGGAAAATAATCTATGTGGGCTCACATATGTAACTAAATGTATAATTGCTATTATAAAGTCTAACCCAAATTAAAGTGATCTAATCAAGATTAAGTAATGGGTTAAAAGCATATAATTTAAAGTGTGATATAACGCGTGTAGAGACCGTAAAGTAAATTTCTTATTTTGTGATGGGCGAAATTGGAAATCAATAATTATCAATTAGGGTTATGGTCCCCTATATATACGCATCTTCTTATTCCATCTGTCATCCCATCAACAGAAGAATAGAGAGACGATCTCTCATAGAAGTGCGTATCATATAGGAAGATCCAAACCCTCTGCGCAATCTCCATCAATGGCTTCAGGTTAGTGCTTCCGCTTTTAATGTTCTTCTTATTTTGATTTAGCAAAGATCTATAGTTTCATGATTTAGGATTTTATATTAAAGCACTTTTGTAACATGATTAAGATCTAGATTCATATAAACATGTTTTAGGTTGATATTAATATTTTATGCATGTTCTTAAGTGTATATAAAATTCCAACAACTATTCATTTTCATATCAAAAGAAAATTATGAAAGAAGTTGACCATTTGATAGATTCAATAATGTGCACACTCAAAAAATACTTGGACATCAGGGGTCATTCCATTACTAAATAATTTTTCTTTTCCAGTAGTAGTCATTTATGATTCTGATTTTTGAATCAAATATGATTAATTAGAACTGCCGAGAATGAATTTAGATTGTAGTTTTAATTGGATACTATATTTGAATTGTTGGTATCGGATTTTAGAAGAGCTAGCAACCAAACTAAGTAGAAGTGCAACACCAGTGAGCGCTAGACTAATAATAACAACAGCAGAAGGTATCAGATTAACAATGAAATGTTCTTTTCTTCAAAAAAAAAACAATGAAACGTTCTTTCATTTTTATTTTTACTCAAACAGTGGCATTAAGTCAGATCCTAGAACGTAAATTTATTACTATCCTACTTGATGTGTATAATTTTTATATAAATATTTATACTCATTTACTCATAAAAATTACTTGTATTCGTCTATCTTGTTAAAAATTTATCTTATTTTCATAGATTTCAGTTAATTAATTATTTTTGGGAGGAATAAGATTTTTGATGCAAAAGGTGAAGATTTTCAGTAAAAAATCAACAAACAAAACAAGGAGAATTGATTGATTAATTTTTATTGATTTGTTGAATTTTAAATTTTACAATTCGGCTATATGAAAAGCAAAATATGAATTTTAATTGTCAATAGAGGGTGAAAATGAAATAAACAAATTTAAAAGAGTTTAATTGTGTTAATGTGATTATTAGTTAGTTTAATTAATTTAAACTAATTAATTTTATTTTTATTTTTAAATCCTAATTTCTGATTTATTTTGTTTGTGTTTAGCACGTGTTTCAAGAAAAAAGAAAGAGAAGAAAAAGAAGCAAGAAATAAAGAGTAAATCAAATAAGGAAAGAAATAAATGAAGATGTTGAGGTTTTCTGCAAAAATAAACCCTAATACCCTACGTTCGTATGCCTATAAATACACTAGCAAAAGGAAGAGAGAAGGCACGTTGAACGAAGACAGTTGATTCCAGAAAAAAAAAAACCAAAGCAAAAAAACAGAGGCTCGGAAACTAAAGCAAGAGAGAGAGAGAGAGACGGAGGCGTTGAAAAGAAAGGGTGGCGCTCTGTTTAGCGCTCTGGAATCAAGACTAAGGGTTGCTGAGCTGACGTGGGATTGGGTGCTCGGGTTTCAAGGCAAGACGAAACAGAGACAGACAGAGGTGCTGACGTGGCGCCTCATATGTATTCGCACGCGGCTCGGTGTTCAACATGAAAAAGAAGGAGCAGACAGGGGCACTGACGTGGCAGGCGGTGCTGACGTGGCGTGACTACCCGAGACGAAACTGAGACAGAGAAAGAGGATAGAGAATCAGGGGATACTGTTCGGCACAAAAATCGAGACATCGGTTTGTAATATTTTTTTTTACAAAACAATTCTTTCTGGATCTTCTCTTTTCTTCTCCTCTAATTTTTATAATGCAATCCAAGACAGTCTTTGTTAGTTGTAAATTTATTATGAACTAAATTTTATTTTCTAGGGCTTCGATGTAGCCTAGTTTTGAGGACACAATTTTCATTCCATATTATTTTTCTATTTTTCTATGGTTGTGTGTTTGATTTTTGTTCTTAATGCTTACAATTGTTTGGCAAACTTTTGTATGATTTATTGGATCATGGAGAGACCGAAAGTTAATTTGTGATTTCGAACTATAGAATTCAACACCATTGATTGAGCGAAATTAGAGATGATTTACCACGATTAATGTGACCATAAAGAAATCCATAGATCTTAATGAGTAATTAATTAATTAAATTTGCATAGAGATATGACAAACTGTTAGTTTGAGATATTTTTGATGTTATTCGAGAGAAAACATTGAATACTTGGGGGATTTTGGTCTACAACTTGGAAAAAAATAATATTTTTATTCACATGGAGTTATAAATTGTGTGGTATTAACTAGGTGAAATCGAAAGTCCTAGAATTAATTTTGCAATTAATAAACAACAAAATTTTAGATTCCTCTCATTTTTAATTAATTTAGTTAAGTCTTTAGATTAATTTAATTTAGTTGCTTTCTTTATTAATTTCAATTTTCCAAATAGTAGTTAATCTAGTAATTTCGGTACTCAATAAAATAATTAGTTCTTATGGGTTCGACACTCTTTTTACTTATCTATACTACTTGTTGCGATTTTGTACACTTGCAAATAATTCACATCAAGTTTTTGGTGCCGCTGCCGGGGACTAGTTATTCTTTTATTGATGTTGAAAATTGCTAGACTTTTACTAGTTTGGATTTTTATTTTTATTTTAGATTTAATTGTTATTTTACCTCTTTATTTTCTTCTGACTTATTTTTCTTTATTCATTTTTTTTCCAGGACTTAGGAGTGTATGACCAGATCTAACCCATTGGAGCCTACACTTTGGAGCCTACACTTTTTGACCTAGAGATTGAGAGAACTTTACGTCAGATCAGAAAGAAGAAGAAAGAAAACACCATATCCTCTTTATCCATGGCGAACGAAGAGGAGAACAAAGCTTTGAGGGATTATGCAATATCCTCAGTCAATGGAACAATATCAAGCATCAAAAGACCTGCAATTGAAGCAAACAATTTTGAAATTAAACCAGCAATTATTCAGATAATTCAGACAGTTCAATTTGGAGGACAAGCACATGAGGATCCTAATGTTCACATTGCAAACTTTCTCGAAATATGTGATACCTTCAAACATAATGGAGTTTCCAATGATACTATCCGACTGAGACTCTTTCCTTTTTCACTAAGAGATAAGGCAAAGGATTGGTTGAATTCTTTACCGCCAGGAGTCATCACAACTTGAGAAGGCTTAGCAAAAAAATTTATGGCAAAGTATTTCCCCCAGCAAAAACAGCAAAGCTAAGGAATGACATCACTACATTCACTCAATTCGAGATCGAGTCATTATATGATGCATGGGAGAGGTACAAAGAGCTATTGAGAAAGTGTCCTCATCATGAACTTCCCAAGTGTCTATAAGTGCAAACATTCTATAACGGTTTGGGAGCTACTAATCGATCCATGGTAGATGCAGCAGCAGGAGGTGCACTAATGAGCAAAATTCACAAAGCAGCCTATGAACTTTTAGAGAAGATGACATCAAATAATTACTAGTGGTCTTTAGAGAGAACAATGACAAGAAAAGTGGCTAGAGTTTTTGAACTTGATCCTATTACTACTTTAACTGCACAAATTGCTACTTTATCTAAATAATTAGGTAATATGACTGTTAATTCTATTGAAACTAATATTATTTGTGATCATTGTGCAGGAAATCACTCAAGTACAGATTGTCAAGTGGGGAATCCTTTTGCTCCATCAAATGCCGAACAAGCAAATTTTGTGTCAAATTTTCAAAGGCAAAACAACCCTTATGCAAACACATACAATCCAGGATGGAGAAATCACCCCAATTTTTCTTGGAACAATAATCAAGGAGGAGCTAGATCACAAAAAAATTTTCAACAACAAGAAAAGAAGCCGACACTTGAAGATATGTTCATACAATACATGCAGAAGACAGATTTGGCAATACAAAATAATACGGCTTCAATTCACAATCTTGAGGCTCAAATTGATCAAATTTCAAATATTCTTACAGAAAGAACAGCATGAACATTACCTAGTAACACAGTGGTCAATCTCAAGGAGCATGTCAAAGCAATAACACTTATAAGTGGGACAACAATTGAGCAGCAAAATGTGGTTGAAAAGCGAAGTGCGAGTGAACAAATTTTGGAGGAACTAACACAGCAGGTAGACAATCACCATTCTAAGAAGGATAAAGGAGGTTCAAACCAAACAATTTCAAGGGAGTTTAATTCTAACACTTATCATAATTCTCCTTATGATATACCTATTCCTTTTCCACAAAGACTTAAAAAGAATAAGCTTGATAATCAGTTTTCAAAATTTTAAAATATTTTCGAGCAATCACATATTAATATTCCTCTTATTGAAGCTTTAGAACAAATACCTAAATATGCTAAATTTTTTAAGGATATTTTATCAAACAAGAGGAAGCTAGAAAAGTACGAGATGGTGATGTTAATTGAAGAAAGTAGTGCAATTTTACAAAAGAAGCTGCCACCTAAACTTGAAGATCCAGGGAGTTTTACAATTCCTTGCACTATTGGAAATTCTTCTTTTCATAAATCACTATGTGATTTAGGAGCAAGTATTAATCTTATACCCTATTCTGTTTTCAGGAAATTAGGTATTGGAGAAGCAAAGCCTACCACAATTTCCTTGCAATTGGTGGATAGGTCTATCAAATATCCAAGAGGGATCATTGAAGATGTTTTGGTGAAAGTTGACAAATTCATATTTCCAGCTGATTTTGTTGTGCTTGACATAGAGGAAGATGAACAAAATTCTTTGATTTTGGGGAGACATTTTCTTGCAATAAGGAGAACTCTAATTGATGTGCAACAAGGAAAACTTATTCTAACGGTTGACAATGAGCAAGTGACTTTTGATGTACTTAAATCCATGGAGTATCCTGCCGAAGTTCACTCATGTTTTTAAGTCAGCAAAATTGATCTAGCCATCAACAAGACACATAAAGGTCAAGTTGACAAATTACCTCTAGAATTGTGCCTAACAAATTCAGGAACTTTAGAATCCGAAAATGAAGAGGCTTTGGAATGTGTTCGGTATTTGGAGGCCACACCATCTATTCATCCTTTAGCTCAACTAAAATTCAAAGATGTGGGGATATCAAAGATGTCATTATTAACAGATGAACCACCCAAACTCGATCTAAAACCACTGCCATCTAATTTGAGGTATGCCTTCCTAGGCCAAGAATCCACTTTTCCAGTTATTATTAATGATTCTTTGAATAATGATGAAGAAGAGAAATTGCTAAGAATTTTGAGAGAACATAAAACAGCCTTGGGATGGAACATTTCTGATATAAAGGGGATTAGTCCTTCAATATGCATGCATAAAATTTTAATGGAGGATGATTTTAAGCCTATAGTGTAGCCACAACGAAGATTAAATCCATCAATGCAGGAAGTGGTGCATAAGGAGGTCTTGAAGCTTTTAGTTGCAGTTATCATTTATCCAATTTCAGATAGTGCATGGGTGAGTCTTGTACATGTTGTGCCAAAGAAGGGGGAATAACTGTGGTGAAGAATGACAATAATGAGCTTATACCAACAAGAACAGTCACGGGATGGTGAGTGTGCATAGATTATCGAAGACTAAACGATGCAACTAGAAAGGATCATTTTCCATTACCCTTCTTTGAACAAATGCTAGAAAGACTTGCAGGTCACTCATACTATTGTTTTCTTGATGGGTATTCGGGGTACAATCAAATTGCCATAGCACCAGAAGATCAAGAGAAAACCACCTTTACTTTCCCATATGGAACTTTTGCATATTGAAGGATGCCTTTTGGTCTTTGCAATGCCCCCGTGTCATTTCAACACTACATGATATCAATTTTTTCGGATAGAGTTGAGAAGTTTATTGAATTTTTATGGATGATTTTTCAGTTTTTGGTTATTCATTTCATAATTGTTTATCTAACTTAGCTTTGGTTTTGCAAGGAAACAAACCTGGTCTTGAATTGGGAGAAATGTCACTTTATGGTAAAAGAAGGAATTGTGTTAGGCCACAGAGTTTCCTTTAAAGGAATTGAAGTGGATCTTGCTAAAATTGATGTCATTGAAAAACTACCACCACCAACCAATGTTAAAGGAGTGAGAAGTTTCTTGGGTCATGCAGGATTTTATCGATGATTTATAAAAGATTTTTCTTTAATCACTAAACCTCTTTGGAATTTTTTGAATAAAGATACACCTTTTGATTTTTCTCATGACTGCTTGCATGCTTTTGAAACAATGAAAAAGAAATTGATTTCAACACCTATAATTATTGCACCAGATTGGAATTTGCTTTTCGAATTAATGTGTGATGTTAGTGATGTGGCGATAGGTGCTGTTTTAGGGCAAAGGAAAAACAAATTTTTTCACACCATTTATTATGCAAGTAGAACTTTGACAGAAGCACAACTTAATTATGCTACTACTGAAAAAGAATTATTACCTGTTGTATTTGCTTTTGAAAAATTTCGATCTTATTTGATAGGTTCAAAGGTGGTTGTGTACACGGATCATTTAGCTCTCAAATACTTGCTTGCAAAGAAGGAAGCCAAACCAAGATTGCTTCGCTAGATTTTTCTTTTACAAGAGTTCGATGTGGAAATTAAGGACAAGAAGGGTGTGGAAAATGTGGTGGCCGATCATTTATCTCGCATTGAGCCTAAAGATGAAAATAAATTGCAGGTTACACCAATCAATAAAGAATTTCCAGATGAGTATTTAATGATGATACAAACTCTTCCATGGTATGCCGATATAGTTAATTACTTGGTATAAAAATTTCTACCTCCTGAAATTACTTATCAACAAAAGAAGAAATTTTTCTCTGACTTGAAATATTATTTTTGGGAGGAACCTTTCTTATTTCTCCATTATGTAGATCAAGTAATAAGGAGATGTGTACCTGAAGAGGAAATGGAAAGCATACTCAAACATTGTCACACATTGGAAGTTGATGGCCATTTTAGTGGAGCAAAAACAACAGCAAAAATTTTATAATCAGGATTTTATTGGCCCTCAATTTTTAAAGATGCTTTTAATTTTGTTAAATTATGTGATCATTGTCAAAGGGTGGAAAATATTTCTAGGAAACATGAGATGCCTCTGAATAATATCTTAGTGATTGAATTATTTGATGTTTGGGGGCTAGATTTTATGGGTCTTTTTCCATCTTCTTTTTCTAATAAATATATTTTGGTTGCTGTAGATTATGCCTCTAAGTAGGTGGAAGCTGCTGCCTTACCAACCAATGACGCAAGAGTGGTGGTGAACTTCATTAGGAAAAATATCTTTTCGCAATTTGGAGCTCCAAGAGCAATTATTAGCGATGGAGGAAAACATTTTTGCAACCATCAATTTGATGCTTTACTTGCTAAGTATGGAGTTACTCATCATGTGGCTACACCATATCATCCTTAAACAAGTGGTCAAGTGGAGGTTTCAAATAGAGAGTTGAAACGTATACTTGAGAAGACGGTGAATATGTCACGAACAGATTGGGCAAGAAAATTAGATGATGCATTATGGGCATATATGACGAATTTAAAACACCAATTGGAATGTCCCTATATAGATTGGTGTATGGTAAAGCATGTCACTTACCGGTGGAACTTGAGCATCGCGCTTATTGGGCAATAAAGACACTTAATTTTGATATGAAAGATGCTGGCGAAAAGAGAATGATGCAACTAAATGAGATGGAAGAGTTTCGCAGTGATGCTTATGAAAATGCCAAGATCTATAAAGATAAAACTAAACGATGGCATGACAAGCATATTTTGAGAAGAACATTTAATGTAGGGGTGCAGGTCTTGTTATTCAATTCAAAACTTAGACTATTTTCAGGGAAATTGCGGTCTAGGTGGTCGGGACCATTTGTTGTGACAATTTTTTTCCGTATGGAGCCATTGAGATACATCATGAGAAAAATGGGACATTCAAGGTAAATGGACAGCAGTTGAAGCCATATATGGATGAGGAATTTGGCAAGCAAAAGTTGAGCATTGATCTAGCAAACCCTTAATGAGAGATGGAGAAAGTCTGGCTGAAGACTTTAAACTTAACGTTTCTTGGGAGAAAACCCATGTCTTCTTTTACTACATTTAGTTTTGATTTTTCTTTTAGTTTATTATAATTTTAATTTTTGATTTTATTTTGTAGGATTGCATGAGTTTGAAAGTCGCCGAGCGGAGCTGTTTTCTACACCTGAATTGATAGCTGTTTTTGAGCAGGATGGAGTGAGAATCTGGAAAAGTATTTCAAAGAGAGATGTTAGGAAATTGTCTTAGCTTTCCAGAACAAAAAGAATCAGGCCATTTGGACACCTAGAGCTCGAGATATTACTGAAACAATGAACATCGTGCGTGCAGACATCATATTTTTAAGCAGAATGGAGTGAGAATCTGGAAAAGTGTTTCAAAGAGCGATGGTAGGAAATTGTCTTATCTTTCCAGAACAAAAAGAATCAGGCCATTTGGATACCTATAGCTCCAGATATTGCTGAAACAATGAATGTCGTGCGTGCAGAATTTTAATACGAATTAGGGGAGAAATTCTGAACACTTTTGCATTCTTTTTGTTTTTCTTTTTCCTTTCTACTGGGGAAAATGTGATATTTAAGTTTAGGGGAACGGGTATAAATTTATTTATTTTATTTTATATATATATTTGAAAGAAAAACAAAATAAAAAGGGATTTCAATTAGGTTTACCATTACACTTTGTGAGTTCTTTTTTGTGCTAAAATATTGAAATAATTTTTTTTAGGATAGACAATTTCTTATAAAGTAAGATTAAGCATACTTATTTACTTTAGGATTATTGAATTTCAAAATTTCTTACACAATTGTGACAGTCATGTGATTATACATAAAAGAAAAATGTGATGCTTTTTCTTGTGATTATCCCCTTTGATCTAGTCTTAAACATGGTTTAAGTAAATAGTGTGATAATGAAAAAAAAAATTTGAATAAATAAAGTTCTATCTACCCTAATGTTTTGAGTTGCTTAGTAACTAGGGGTATTCATCACGAATGTTTACTTTTACGTTAAACGCAACTTGAAATATGAGTATGCAAAGCACTCTAAATTTGTGACTTATTGAGTAACCGGGTGAATTCATCACAAGTGTTTGCATTCACGTCAAAAGAAAAGTGACAACTTAGAGAAGAGACAAAAAAAAAAACCCTAGTTTGCTACTCAGTTTGTAGTAGTGAGAAGGGGAAATCACAGATGAAATTGTTACATACTATAATTACATTAATTGCATGACAAATATGATTGGATTGAGAATTATGAATGAATAATTGCACTGGAGAAAGTGAGTATGCTTGATTTTACTTTATTTGCTATTGTTTATATTTTTAATTGAAATTTTGATGCTCGCATGATGAGATCTCTTAGTGTGATGAGTTGAGCTATTATTGATTATTATTCCTTTATTCATGATTTTACTTTTTGCTTGAGGACAACCAAAATCTTAAGTTTGGGGGTATTTGATTTTTATAATTTTTATATAAATATTTGTACTCATTTACCCATAAAAATTGCCTGTATTCGTCTATCTTGTTAAAAATTTATCTTATTTTATAGATTTAGTTAATTAATTATTTTTGGGATGAATAAGATTTTTGATGCAAAATGTGAAGATTTTCAGTAAAAAATCAACAAACAAAACAAGGAGAATTGATTGATTAATTTTTATTGATTTGTTGAATTTTAAATTTTACAATTCGGCCATATGAAAAGCAAAATATGAATTTTGCTTGTCATATTTTAAATTCACAGAGGCGTTGAAAAGAAAGGGGGGCGCTCTGTTTTGCGCTCTGGAATCAAGACGAAGGGTTGCTGAGCTGACGTGGGATTGGGCGCTCGGGTTTCAAGGCAAGACGAAACAGAGAGAGATAGGGCGCTGACGTGGCGCCTTGTCTGTATGCGCACACAGCTCGATGTTCAAGAGAAAAAGAAGAAGCAGACAGAGGCGCTGACGTGGCAGGCGGCACTGACGTGACTGAGACAGAGAAAGAGGATAGAGAATCGGGGTTACTGTTCGGCACAAAAATCGAGACATCGGTTTGCAATATTTTTTTTTTACAAAACAGTTCTTTCTGTATCTTCTCTTTTCTTCTCCTCTAATTTTTATGATGAAATCCAAGTCAGTCTTTGTTAGTTGCAAATTTATTATGAACTAAGTTATATTTTTCTAGGGCTTCGATGTAGCCTAATTTTGAGGACACAATTTTCATTCCATATTATTTTTCTATTTTTCTATGGTTGTGTGTTTGATTTTTGTTCTTAATACTTACAATTGTTTGGCCAAATTTTGTATGATTTATTGGATCATGGAGAAACCGAGAGATAATTTATGATTTCGAACTATAGAATTGAACACCATTGATTGAGCGAAATTAGAGATAATTTACCGTGATTGATGTGACCATAAAGAAATCCATAGAACTTAATGAGTCTTTAATTAATTAAATTTTGCATAGATATATGACAAACTGTTAGTTGGTGATATTTTTGATGTTGTTCGAGAGAAAACATTGAATACTTGGGGGATTTTGGTCTACAACTCGGGAAAAAAAAATATTTTTATTCACATGGAGTTATAAATTGTGTGAGATTAACTAGGCGAAATCGAAAGCCCTAGAATTAATTTTGCAATTAATAAACAACAAAATTTCAGATTCCGCTCATTTTTAATTAATTTAGTTAAGTTTTTAGATTGATTTAATTTAGTTGCTTTCTTTATTAATTTCGATTTTCCAAATAGTAGTTAATCCAGTAATTTCGATACTCAATAAAATAATTAGTTCTTGTGGGTTCGACACTCTTTTTACTTATCTATACTACTTGTTGCGATTTTGTACACTTGCAAATAATTCACATCACTACCTTACCGTATGTTTTATAATTATATGCAATTAATAATTCACATTGATAAGAAGTAAGTACCGATTCATTATTTTCTCAGAAGCTTGAGATCAGCTCTCCAACCATATTGTCATGGTCACTAAGGAGACTAAATCTACAGATTGCAACTGCAATTAGAATTGCCTACTTATGAATTAAACCAATTTAAGAAGGCCCACACATTCGAAATTCCAGTTGCCAGGTGAATAAAAAGGAAAGAAAGCCTTAAAGATAACTCTATATGGTAGAAATATTTTCTTGAACAGAAAATAGAAAGTTATGATTATAACAATTTGTTATATTGTTTTCTTCCAGCTTGGGTACTGCACATAGTTGGTTCTATTGCGGATGTTCTTGTTTCATGTTAATTATCAAAATTTCACGTTGAAGATTGGATATTTATATTACAGATTCTGTACCACGGTGTTCTATCTGGTTTCAACCATTACCATTGTTGTTTTTGCAGCAATGTCATGGTTGCAGCACTTATTGTTTCAACTGCACGCCTTCTATCATCTTCAGTATTTTCAAAGCCAGCTTACCTCATATCTGAACCCTCAACAAATCTAATGGTATGCCTTTGAAATCCCATACTTATTGGATGGGCTGATCCAAAACCTTGTCATAAATTAAGAATACAATATTTTATGCAAAAATAAGGTTAATGCTTAAATATCTTATTCTCATGAAAATTAACTATGCCTTCTATAAAAGTCCGTGAAACAAGTTATAATGATATTCTATCAAATTTTTTTCCATTTAAAGGGAACCTTATTGTTATAGCAGGTGATTTCTTTTGTTTGTTCTCTTGATAATTCAATATGTAGTTTAAATAGCATCATTCCACTTGTAATGAGACAAAATAGAGATAACATTAGATGTGTATGTAAAATGTATGAAAAATGTCAAATAAACATGAATAATTGAGCTAAGCTTGTACTGATAGGCAACTGGATTGGCTGTATGAATATGGAAGCTACAGCAAGTCTCAACCATTATTGCTATTCGGCCTCCTAAATAAACATTGTCTCCCATCCTTGAGCCATATGCTAGAACCTGCTATTCACGCACAATCTTGTCATATACTTCTTGAAGGTCCTCGAAAAGCATTTGAATAAGAAGTTCAACTCATAATGAAATAAGGTCTTACATCAGGCCAAAACCAAACAAACCAATAAGTCTGTTACCACTAACCACCTTATAATATCTATCATCTGTGGGATATTTAGATTTTTAGCTGACAAATGTGTCAACCCTGATTAAATTCAGGCATTCAGAGAAAATAAAATTTATTATCATTGATATCATTGTTTGGAGTAGTCCGTTAAGTCATTTATTAATTACCCTTAAAGTTGATGTTTCGATGCTTCATGAAAAGATATAGGAGAACCATGAATGACTAAGAACTATTTTATATATTATGCTTACCCAGCTAATGGACAAACTCAGACTACTTGAATAGTCATGAGTATTGACCATTTAAATTGGCATTAAATTGAATTCTGGTATCTTGTAAAGAGCATGTTAGCATTCCTAACCTTTCTTTAATCAGAGTCCTCTCTACTACTGTATATATGCCTTTCCATACCAGGGATATCAAAAGATGATTGGGTTTCATTAATGTTAATTGATCGGGTCATTGTTTCTTCTTTTGTTTTATGCAGGTGTAGTTCATGTGATTACATGATAACAGTTCGTGATCTAGAATAAAAAGCCTACCACAGATTTCACGATTCGACTCATTTTGTTGCATGGGGTAATTCACACTAATGGCTATGGCCACCTTCTTCGAGTCAATTGCCAAGTAGGTGGCTCCCAGTCCCTAACAGGAACTGACATTCTCACATTCTGGGATCGGTTTGGCACGATGCTTCAGGTTAGGTATGTATTAAATACTAGCTGCTTTCGTTTCCAAAAAAATATGCTGACCATAGAATTATTAATAATGAAAACTGGTTAGATAAAGAAAAACAACCCAGCAATTGCATTGCTCAGTTATCGCATATGACACAATGCTAAAATAGTATAATATCGTGGCTTTACTTGACAATAACATCCTCATTATGTTTCCCGAATCTTCAGTGTAAATAAATAACTATAGAACTACTTATAAGCTATAATGAATGCCTATAAATATACAATCAATAACAGCATTTCTCAGTTTAGCATGTAATAGAAAACTAACAAGATCTTTTACTGATGATAATATCTTCAACATGTACAGAGAAGTCACAGTCAAAGATTAGTCGAAGAAGTATGGTATGGACTATAGTCTCCTTCGTCAGTTATCTTTTGATATCCCTGGTATGGAAAATGGGGTTGTGAATTTGGAAGAAGAAGCTTCGCTCTCACTCCCAAGGATTACAATGAAGGTAAAAACAATCTCTATCATCCCTTTGTCTCGCTTCTTTCAAGCTCGTGCCCCTCAGAATGGTTTGCAGAATACAATTGCTTTCTATCATTCTCTAGCAGCTCTCAAATTGGAGACAGTGAGGGACCTTTTCAGATTCATAATGCAACTCCTCCATAATGCAGATGAAGAAAAAAAATAGGAAACACTTCACTTTGTGCATGGTCAAAGGAAGATGTCGACATGGTAGAGTAAGCCATGGTCGAGGTTCTTCAAGCTATTCATGGATCTCAGTGGGTATCGTGGAAAACCCTTAAAGGGGCAACATGCAGAAATGTTGGATCGGCAGAGCTGCTTGACTTTTGTCTCAAGGGTTTGGGAGGTAGAACAACTGATGACGGCAAGGTTGTTGTAGTCAAAAGCAATCAATAGTCCAACTGTTTAGAAAACAGGTACAGTTTTGTTTGGTCAGACCCATAACAATGTTGATAACAATCACTTGTTTTAATTCCCACTTTCGCTTTAGCCGTAGAAAATGATTTAGCCCCACCTAATTATAGTGACTATTGTCTTCTTCTAGGAATACATTTCAAACTACATTTTAATCCTTCTAATGTTAACTTCTTTAAATTCCAAGTACTAAGCCTTGTGCTTTCTGCTTTCTACTATGTCGGCCTAAAATCAAATCTAAAACTCAATGCATTTCATTCCTATTATTGAAGGATTGAAACTGCTTCGGATAAATAGTCAAAGTCTATTCAAGCTATCAAGAGATCATTTCGTCCGTGATGTCAACTTCGTATACGATGCCCTTCTCAATCCTGTCATGATGCAAGACTACAGACCAAAATTGTCATATTTTTGAATTGTCTTCTTTAAATTCCAAGCACTAAGCCTTGTGCTTTCTGCTTTCCACTATGCCGGCCTAAAATCAAATCTAAAACTCAATGCATTTCATTACTATTATTGCAGGCTTGAAACTGCTTCGGATAAATACTCAAAATCTATGCAAGCTATCAAGAGATCATCTCATCTGTGATGTCAACTTCTTATACGGTGCCCTTCTCAACCCTGTCATGATGCAAGACTATAGACCAAAATTGTCATATTTTTTAATTGTTTAATTATTATGCTTGATTATTGGAATAAATTTGTATTGTAACGTATTTTTTTGTTGTTTATTATGTTTGATTCATGAATTTATGGAAGATTATTAGAATGAATTTTTGAAAATGATTGTAAATTTAATTACAACTATTTTGATTTGATAAAATAAACAACAAAACAAGCCCCCAACTATTATTTTTAACACACCCTCCCCCCCCCCCCCCCACCCAAAAAAAATAAATAATTAATTAATAAATAAATACATTAATAATTTAATAAATAATAATAATAATTAGCCTAGGATATTTAATGGAAGAAAAAAAGTTAAAATGAAAATTAGCCTATCATGGCATTTAAAAATGCCGAACAGCCCTTTCGCATCCCCGACGGGGTATCCCCGGCACTTGCATCGATATTTTGCCGGGATTGGCAAAAAAAAAGCCGGGATTTCCCTCTTTGTTTGTAGTGTCATAAGCATCAAAAGAAAGATAGAGCAAAGAGTTCTAAATCATTGTGTTTTGTATCATTCTTTGCTAATAATAAAAATGAGTCATATGAAATTTCTCCTTATGGCGTTTCTTACGATTTGTGTAATTATTGTGATTCTTCTTTAATTTTCATGCTGTTATTTGAAGATGTTCCTTGGGTATCTAATATTATAGCAAAAGTGGAATGTAGTAAACAATTATAGTTTATTAGTTTGTTATTCTAATCTTGTTTTACTTTGTCTTTACCTGTACTGCACATCAAGAACAAAAGTATATGTTTTCAATAATCACTGAGGTAGATTTTCTAATATGTGGCGCTAGTGCTTATGGTTTATTTGGCATTGATATGATGTTTTTCTGAGGCATTGCATTTATTTCAGTACTTACTGATATGGCTAAAAATGGGGTTAAATCGGAACCGTCCAAATCAGGAACGAATCTCAAAGCCTAGGGGTAAAATGGTAATTTCGCCTACTAATGGGCCTGAAGTGGGTCCTGGGTCTTTTCCCCAAAGACCCAATAACCCACGAACGGATCCACCTCAACTGGATACGGGTCCCAACCCGAAATAAACCCAGTCCTGCAGGATAGAATTAGGGTTTCTGATTAATACTAATCAATGACCCAGATTCACATCTATCCTTTCACTGGGGATTAGAGATTACATTCCTTATCTGATCACAGGGATTACATTCCTAATCTGACCCCAACGGCGGCTATAAATACCCCCCATCCACCACCATTAAGAGGTAATCAATCTTTTGCCAATTTATGCTCTTTCATAATCTTCCTGATTACTGACTTGAGCGTCGGAGGGTGCGTCGCCGAGATCAACCCCGGTGTCTCGCACTTCTTGCAGGTGAACGGCAGGATTCAGCAGCCAAACTCCGGCGGAACAGGTTCAGGTTTGCTATTCAAGTTTTTCAAGAATCCACAAATACTATCTGTTTGCCTCCACACCAGATTTAGCGGTAACAGATTGGCGCCGTCTGTGGGAAGCAAACGAATAGTAGCCTCCCCTCTTCCTGTTGGTCAGATCGTTTCCAGCCATGCCTCCTAAGAAAGTAAGACCCAGAGGGTCCAACCGTGGACCCAACCCTGTCGATCAGCAACAGGAAGTCCCCATCCAACCCGCTCAGCAGCAGGGGCAATTTCCTCCTCAAGCAGAGGACCCTCTCCAACAGGACCAGCCTCCTCTTCAGAATCAGCAACCTCCTAAGGGTCCCCCCAGTCCTCAAAATGCCGGTGCAGGGGTCTCACGTCCCAACCCGCAGAAGCAACCTCTCCATCAGGACCACGTCTCAATACACAATGCCTCTAAGGATTCTATGGCCTCCCACAATCCCCGAGCTTCCGACCTTCGCAATACCATCCTCAATTGGCAGAAGGATGAGGATCTTCGCCGCCGTCTCGATGAGAAGTGGGCCCGAGAGGGAGCCTCCCGCCAACAACGTCCAGATGAGCGATCTCCTCACCGCCGAGACTACAGAAGGTCCCCCACCCGAAGAGGGCGGAGAGAGTCCCCCGAGCATCACAGGAGAAGACCCCATTCCCCTCCTGGTCGGCAACATCCGTGGAACGATGAGGTACCCATCATTCGTGCTGAGTTCCAGCAATTCCAAGCAACCATCCTACAAGCTCTCAATCTCCATCCCAACAACACCAATGCTCCGAGGATTCCCACTCCTCCTTCGATCCGAAGTCCTCGCCGGCGGTCCCTAACTCCTCCCCCAGCTCCTAGCAATCCCCGGCACATTCCTAGTCCTCGCCGCTCCAGGAGCTACCGTCGTCGTAGCCCCCGCTCTCCCTCGTGCGAAGACGAGTCTAGAGGCTCGGTTGATTACCGTCAAAGGGATGATGCTGTCTACTGCCGTCTCCACGAAATGGAGAGGCGCTTGGGTCAGTTAGACAGAGAAGAAGAGCTTAGAGGAAGGACCCTTCGCCCGAGTCGACCTCCTTTTTCCCGAACCATAATGGAGACACCCGTACCAATTGGCTTTAAACCTCCTCAATTCGAGACTTATTCCGGGGAGTCTGACCCCGTCGATCACATTGAAATCTTCAAGACCCTCATGCTCATCCATCAAGATTCCGATGCTCTGCTGTGCAAGACCTTCCCCGTTACTCTCAAGGGTCCGGCTCGAGAATGGTACTCTCGTCTTGCCCCATCCTCAATATTCTCCTTCGAGCAATTTGAGACCCTCTTCGTCAACCACTTCGTGAGTAGCCGCCGAACTGAGAAGACCAGCATTTCGCTACTCTACCTCAACCAGAAGAAGAGTGAGAAGCTGAGAGACTATGTGAAAAGGTTCACAGCGAAAGCCAGGTCCATAGCATCCCTCGACCAGTCGGTCGCTGCGGCAACATTCCAATCCAATGTCCTCAACTCCAGCCTCCGCTCCTCCCTCGCCAAAAAGCCCCCGCAGAACTTCTCTGACCTCCTCCTCCGGAGCGAAAAGTATATTCAGGCCGAGGAAGCTGAGCACCGCCCCAACTTGGAGGGGCCTTCCTCCGGGTCCAAGAGAAAGGGAACAGAAGAGGAAGGGGCCAAGAAGCTCCAGAAGGATAATGGCGGGCAGCGCCGACCTCCTCTTAGATTTGAAAAGTTTACTCCTCTGAACGCCAATATCTCCACAATCCTCATGGAAGTTGAGAAGGAGGGGGTTATACCTCCTGCACAAAAAATGAACACCCCTGGTAAGAAGAGGGATAAAGAGAAGTGGTGCCACTATCACCGGGACCATAGCCACGATACCAATGATTGTCGGGCCCTGAAAAACGAGATAGAAGCCCTCATCCAGAGGGGTCAGCTAACCAAGTTTGTGAGAAAGGACCGAACCGATCTTCCTCCCCCGCCTCGGGGGGCTAACAAGCGTCCTGAATGCGATGAAATGCCCGAATTCGAAGAGGAGCGTGTCCTACACCTCATTCATGGCGGCCCAATGGGGGGCTCCTCCAACTCCTATCGAAAGGCGTTTATAAGGGTAGTTAATTCGGTTCACGCCACACCTCCTCCTAAAGGCCTTGGAGTGCCCGTCACATTCTCAGATGAAGACCTTGAGGGTGTTCGAACCCCCCATTGTGATGCACTCGTCATCAACCTCCATATGGCAAACTTTAAAGTGGAAAGGATCCTGGTGGACAATGGCAGCTCCGTTAACATCCTCTTCCTCGCCGCTTTCAAAGTCCTCAAACTATCCCGAGACAGACTTAAGCCCGCCGGCTACACACTCCATGGGTTCACGGGAGTGCCAGTGACTACTGAAGGGGTGATCACCCTTGACGTAACCACTGGCAAAACTCCTACTACCCGAACGGAGTCGATGGACATCATGGTCGTGGATGTCCCTGCAGCTTACAATGTCATTTTGGGTCGGCCCGGCTTAGCTGCTCTCGAAGCCATCCCCTCCGCTTATCACCTAAAGATGAAATTCCCCACCCGGGCAGGAGTAGGGGAAGTAAAAGGCAATCAGGAAACGGCCCGCAGATGCTACATGACCTCTACTATGGGTCCAGTCCTCTCCCTCGAAACACTCGAAATCCCCCAAGATGTTGTCCGACCAACGTCCGAGCCGGTGGATGAGTTAGAGGAAGTGCTCTTCTCCGAGCAGAATCCGAGCCAAAAGTTCTTTGTTAGCAAGACCCTCCCATCTGCCCTATGCTCCGATATAGTCCAGTGCATCCGTAGGAACCGCGACCTCTTTGCTTGGTCGGCCGCAGACATGCCCGGAATTTCCGAAGAGCTTTTAGTCCACCACCTTAGCGTCGCTCCGGGGTCCAAACCGGTCCAACAGAAGAGGCGCAAGTTCGCTCCCGAACGCCAGCAAGCTATAAAAGAGGAGGTGGACAAACTCTTAAAGGCTCGGTTCATACAAGAGGTCAATTATCCTGAATGGCTCTCGAATGTAGTGATGGTGAAGAAGTCCAATGGGACCTGGAGGATTTGTATCGACTTTACTGACCTCAGAAAGCACGATATGAGGCTCAATCCAAACAAGTGTGCATTCGGAGTCTCGTCGGGGAACTTCCTAGGCTTCATGGTCAGCCAAAGAGGAATCGAGGCTAACCCCGAGAAGATCAAAGCCATATTGGACATGGCTCCCCCGAAGAATGTTAAAGAGGTTCAGAAGCTAACGGGTCGCCTGGCAGCCATAGGGCGCTTCCTTTCCAAGTCAGGGGAGAAGTGTCTTCCCTTCTTCAAGGCTCTCAGGGGGGCTAAAGGCTTCGAGTGGGGTCAGCAGCAACAAGACTCATTTGACCAGCTGAAGGCTTACCTGGTCAACCCTCCTCTCCTCAGCAAGCTTGTTCCCGGGGAAGCCCTCTACCTCTACTTAGCAGCCTTCGAGCAGACCCTCAGCACCGTTTTTGTGAGGGAAGAAGATAGGACTCAAAAGCCCATTTATTACGTGAGCAAGGTACTTCGGGATGCCGAGCTCTGCTACCCGCTGAAGCAAGTTCTCCACAAACCAGAGAACTCCGATCGCCTCATGAAGTGGTTTATCGAGCTGAGCCAGCATAATATAGCGTATCAGCCTCAGACCGCGATCAAGGCTCAGGCCTTAGCTGAATTCATAGTTGAAAGTACCATCTCCGAGGTCGGCCAAGCAATGAAGGGACCGCCTGTCTGGTCGGTTTATGTAGATGGATCCTCTTGTAATGAGGGAAGCGGAGCCGGGGTCATTCTGGCCGGCCCAGATGATTTCATCCTCCAATACTCCCTCCGGATCAACTTCAAGGCCTTTAACAACGAAGCAGAATATGAAGCACTCATAGTCGGCCTCAGAATGGCTCGCAATGCAGGGGCGCAGTGCCTCCGGATCTTTAGCGACTCTCAGCTGGTCGTAAATCAGGTCCTAGGCGAGTACGAGGCACGAGATGACCGAATGGCTAAGTACCTAGCCAAGGTCAGGAATCTCATGGCCTTATTTGAAGAAGCTCTCATCCAGCGAATCCCCCGAGAAGAGAATTCCCAAGCTGATGCCCTCTCCAAGCTAGCCTCCTCCTCCCTTCAAGGTCTAGAGCAGACCGTCTTGATCGAGGTGCTCCTGAAGCCAAGTATAGAGGATGAAACTTCCGACTCGATGGAGCCGCTACCTGTCCTGTTTCAAGATAACTGGATGAAACCCCTGGTAGAATTCCTAAGGGATGGGCTCCTCCCCGAAGACCCTAAAGAAGCTCGCCGAGTGAGAATCCGAGCAGAGCGATACACACTTATCAAGGGCATCCTATACAAGCGCTCCTTCACACAAGTAGACGGCAGGCCTTATTTGAGATGCCTCTCCCCAGAACAACCCGATTACGCCCTGCAAGAGCTCCACGAAGGCATCGACGGGGCACATTCAGGGTCCAGATCCCTAGCCCGGAAAGTGTTGAATTATGGATATTTCTGGCCCACTCTCCTTCAAGATGCCGAACTACACATTCGGCAATGCAGCTCTTGTCAGAAATACTCCAACGTCCGTTGCCTCCCACAAGCTCCACTCACCTCCCTATCAAGTCCTATCACTTTCGCAATGTGGGGGATGGATTTACTAGGGCCATTCCCACCAGCTCCGGGCAAGCTCAAATTCTTAGTCGTGGCAATCGACTACTTCTCGAAGTGGATAGAGGCCGAGCCCTTGGCCACAATCACCAAGAACAAAGTACTTCAGTTCTTCTGGAAGAACGTTATCTGCCGATTTGGTGTCCCTCGAGTCCTCATAACAGACAACGGAACCCAATTTACCGGGGCTGCCTTCCGAGCTCTATGTGAAGACCTCGCCATCCAACAACGATTCTCCTCTGTCTCCCATTCATAGTCGAATGGTCAAGTGGAGAATGCTAACCGACAGATCCTCTCCGGTATCAAGAAAAGGCTGAATAAGTGCTCTAAAGGCTTATGGGTTGATCAGCTCCATAACGTGCTGTGGAACTACCGCACCACGAAACGGACTCCCACAGGAGAGTCGCCATTCAACCTCACGTGTGGGTCCGAGGCTGTGATCCCATTGGAAGTCGGCATACCTTCTCCTTGCCTTCTTGCCTACGAAGAAGAACAGAATGCCAGAGAACTTCGGGCAAACTTAGACTTGGTCGACGAGCTACGGAAAAGAGCGTCAATCTGCCAACAGAGTTATCGGAGGAGAATCGAGTTGGCGTACAATAAGAGAGTCCGTCCTACCGACCTCAAAGAAGGGGACTTGGTCCTCAGAAAGTTAGCAATCTCTTTTCCTGGTCAGAAGAGTAAACTAGCTCCAAATTGGGAGGGACCCTATAAGATCACCAAAGTAGTTCGGCCCGGGACATATCACCTAGAAGACCTCGAAGGCAGAGAGATCCCCAGGACTTGGAATGCTTTGAAATACCAAGAGAGAGCATTAACGCCTCTCTAAGTATTCTGGGATGTCGAACCGTTCCTCTCCTTTTGCTTGTATTTTTCCCTTTATTTCTCTTATGTAATAACGGCTCGCAACTTAGAAGCAGCCGACTATTAGTTATCAATAAAGAAAGTTTTTTCATATTTTACTTGTAAAATTGCTTGTACCTCTCTGCTTTTACCCTCCACCATAACGACCAATTCGGAGTCCAACACTTGGCTCAACTCTGCTTCGCCAGCTCGCTCTTAAGCGAGCTAGAAGTGGTTTGCCATTCGGAATTGCTCCCACAACCGTTGAACAAACTCTAACGACGAGTTCGGAGTCCAACACTTGGCTCGACTCTGCTTCGCAAGCTCGCTCTTAAGCGAGCTAGAAGTGGTTCGCCATTCGGAATTGCTCCCACAACCGTTGAACAAACTCTAACGACGAGTTCGGAGTCCAACACTTGGCTCGACTCTGCTTCGCAAGCTCGCTCTTAAGCAAGCTAAAAGTGGTTCGCCATTCGGAATTGCTCCCACAACCGTTGAACAAACTCTAACGACGAGTTTGGAGTCCAACACTTGGCTCGACTCTGCTTCGCAAGCACGCTCTTAAGCGAGCTAGAAGTAGTTCGCCATTCGGAATTGCTCGCACAACCGTTGAACAAACTCTAACGACGACTTCGGAGTCCAACACTTGGCTCGAATCTGCTTCGCAAGCTCGCTCTTAAGCGAGCTAGAAGTGGTTTGCCATTCGGAATTTCTTCCACAACCGTTGAACAAACTCTAACGACGAGTTCGGAGTCCAACACTTTGCTCGACTCTGCTTCGCAAGCTCGCTCTTAAGCGAGCTAGAAGTGGTTCACCATTCGGAATTGCTCCCACAATTGTTGAACAAACTCTAACGACGAGTTTGGAGTCCAACACTTGGCTCGACTCTGCTTCGCAAGCTCGCTCTTAAGCGAGCTAGAAGTGGTTCACCATTCGAAATTGCTCCCACAACCGTTGAACAAACTCTAACGACGAGTTTGGAGTCTAACACTTGGCTCGACTCTGCTTCGCCAGCTCGCTCTTAAGCGAGCTAGAAGTGGTTCGCCATTCGGAATTGCTCCCACAACCGTTGAACAAACTCTAACGACGAGTTCGGAGTCCAACACTTGGCTCGACTCTGCTTCGCAAGCTCGCTCTTAAGCGAGCTAGAAGTGGTTCGCCATTCGGAATTGCTCCCACAACCGTTGAACAAACTCTAACGACGAGTTCGGAGTCCAACACTTGGCTCGACTCTGCTTTGCAAGCTCGCTTTTAAGCGAGCTAGAAGTGGTTCGCCATTCGGAATTGCTCCCACAACCGTTGAACAATGCTAACGACAAGTTCGGGGTCCAACACTTGGTTCGACTCCGCTTTGTTGAGCACACCGAGCTACCTACTGCTATGGGCAGAGGCGGAACTACCAAGTCGCCGAACCGAGCAGACGAGGTACCGACCTCCACATATAGAGAAAAAAGCTGCCGAGCCAGCTTCACCGTCTGATTGTCTCAAAATTTGTGCTAGAACGTGATGAACGGCTCAGATCGCGCCACGTCCCCACAAAACGACAAGATAACGTTTTCTCGAAATTTGAGCCTCTTGTCTCGTGATTTGCGCCGTGATCATGATCCACCGCCAGATTAAGCCACGTAGCTCGGCCATAAATCCGAGCTACCTAACTATCGAAAAGCAAAGAGACCTCGGCACACCCTGAGCAAAAACGAAAATTCTAGAGCTAGAACGAATAAAAGGAGCTAACTATTGGTTCTTATGGTTCGTTTCAAAAGTAAGTAACTACGACACAATAATGAGCAGACGAACTCCAATTTTATTAAAACAACTTAATAATTTTACAAGGCAAGGTTACTACAAGAAGGCGTTACAAAAACTCAAGAGCCCAGTACAACTTTATCAACGCCTCTTCGGAACGGGGACATTCCGATTCAGAGACACTCGGGGTCGGGGTCGCTTAACCTCCGAGCTCGTCTCTAGGCCGATGAACCGAGACGCCTCTTCGCCACTAACTCTAACGGTGGCTCTGACTGAGGCTCCGCTCGAGGACACTGCTACGCCACTTTGGGCATCGACCGCGGTCTGACCTGTGATGGGAGAACGAGTTGCGAGCTCGTAGAAGGAGATCCCTCGCTCGCACTCCTCGCGGGTACACGAGGTGCTGCGGACGTTAATCCTTACGGGCTGAGGCTTTAGAAGAGTGACCTCCTCCTCGAGCTCGACGATCCTATCTTTCAAGGTGTCGTCCTTCATCGATATCTTGAGCCGAGGAAGTTTTGCCGAGCCCGGGTACTCAGCACTATCAGATATGATACGACGCAAATTGGTCACCTCGATGCTCTTGTCGACTATGACCCTCTGCAACTGCTCGACCTTCGTTGCGAACTCGTCTCGCTTGGCCAGCGCCGAGGCCAACTCTTCTTCTTTAGCCAAGAGTTCTTCCTCGACTATCCGCAAGTGATGCACCTCGGCCAGTAATTCGCTATTCTTCTTCTCCACGTTGATCAGCACTCTTCGGATCAGGTCGATCTCGCCCTCGAGACGAGCTTTGCGAGACCGCTTGAACAGTTCCGCACGACGCCGAGCTGCTACGGTGTCCGAATCAAGCTCGACGATCTGAAAGACGAAGGCATCACATTGAAAGACTATAGCCGAGCCAGACACTTAGACAAATTCAAAACAAAATTTTCGAGAAGAAGCCTTTTCATTCACATCAAAAGAGCGGTAGCCAGTCCGCTATAAGGCTTACACAAAAAGAAAAAATTACAAAAACAAAAGAATCAGGGGTCCACCTGGGGCGGCAGCTCAGATACCGGTGCCTCGCCAGATGGCCCTTCGCCCCTCGACACCTCGGTTCGAGGATCGGCCGACGCGGTCTTGGGGTCGGCTGGCGCCTTCCCATCCCGAGGTTCATCCTCCTCTTCCCAATCGTCGTCTTCTTCGACCTCTTCACCTTCATCCTTGGCGATAGGCCACAGCCGATACCTAACTCTCTGAAAGCCGGGGACCCGAGCCCGGACATGGTTGAGCGCCCTGGCATAAGACTTCTCCATATTCCCAGCCATATGCTTCTTCGCCTCGGCTTCGACCTCCGCCCTTATCACTGCCGCCACGGCATCCTTCTCCACCTCCAGGGCCTTCGCCGACTCTGCCAACTCCTCGGCAGCCTTAGAAACTTTGGCGACCTCCGCGGCGAGCTGCTGCTTCGTTCGCTCCAAGTCTGCCTCGTGGTCGGCGACTCGAACCACCAAGCCATCCGAGCGACTTGCTCCGCCTCGAGCTGCCTAACCGCCCTTGCCTTCTCTGCCCTATCCTTGTCACAGGCGGCCTTCAGTTCCCTCTGCTGCTCGGCGAACTCTTGAATCAGATGGCCGAAATGATAGGTGGCCTATGGCAAGAAGGAGTTAGAGCCGAGCTGCAAACTTAGGCAAAATTCTTAAAAAGAGAAAAGTCAAGACTTACCGACATAAGCGACCGGGCAACCTCGTAGGTGTCGTCGCTGGTCATCCCCGCCTTCAGGTCAGCTCGGTCCTTGGGGGTCGCGAGATGCTTCACGGCCTGCATACACATCTGCGAGTCACCGAGGAAGCCGTCATGGTTCTTCACTAGCCAGTCGGGGACGAACAGCTTCTTGTGCTGCTCGGTCAGAATCTCCTCGGCCTGAGTCGTCAGGGGAGGGGCCTCGAGCGACAGTGCCACCGAAACGGAGAAGGTCTCACCGGCCACGACAGATGAAGCAGGGGCCGAGGGGTCGGCGGGAACAGCCACCACCAACGATGGAGCTTGGGTAGCAGGGGCGGGGTCGGCGACTACCGAGGGAGCCTTGGTAGGGCGGCCGGACGAAGGACTCCTGCCCGGCCTTTTCCTCTTCCTACCGTCGGGCACCTTGCCTCGCTCATTCATCATCCCCAGAAAATACATCTTTGGCGTTTCTGTTCCGAACAACCAAACAAACAACAAGTTAGAAAGACGAACAAGAAACTTAAAGGGAAAAAAAATTTGGCGATGTCAGGGGCATACTCGGGTCGATCGGACTAAGGCCCGACCCGTGTAGCACCTCCTCGGTCATTTCTCTCCAACTCAACATTGGGAGGGCAATGAGCTTCGCTGCCACCTCCGCCTCAGCCGCAGTCAGCACCGGGTCGACCCTTGCGAACTTCGGCACCTCTACCTTCCACCTTTTCGGAAAGTCCAGCGTCGAGGGCCCCTTCAACAGAAAAAGCTTCTCCTTCCAACCTTTTATCGAATCCGGATTCTCTATGAGCCTAACGCCTTTCCGAGGTGATAGGTAGTAGCAAGGCTCGACCTTATTCATCCGGTGGATTCGATACAGGCTACGGAGGACCACCAAGTCAGGCTCAACCTCGGCGATGCGGCACTGCAACAAGAAGGCGAGCACGTGGCACCAGAAGTTCGGCATAAACTGGGTCGGCGCCAAGCAATACCACTGAAGTACCTCTAACACGAAGGGAGGCAGGGAGAAGCGCAAGCCGGCGCTCAAAGAGCCGAAGTCAAACGCACACGTATCCGATGACAGTTCGGAGTTCGCCCGCATCCCAGGGCCGGGGAGGATCAGCTTGTACTCCGGAGGGATGGCGAACCCCTTTCTAATCCGAAGCAGGTCCTTCTCAGATAATACCGAGGCAATTTCGTCCACCTCGGTAGTCTCTCTCAGGTTGTTTTCCTCGTAAACTGCCGACCTACCAACGATCGCTTTCTTCAGAAGATCACCCTCGTACCGCCTAATTCCGGCGTGACCGGACAGCACACTAGGGTACCGGCCCGACTCAGGGGCTCGCCTCTCAGTCTCCACGATCTCCTCGACTACAGGAGAGGCCGGGCCACTACCTTCTTCCTCTTCTCCTCGGCCACGGAAGGTCCTACCACCTCCTTCCCCTTTCTCCGGCTCGCCACTTGCCTCCTCGCCTCGGCACCATTATCGTCCGAGGATGAGACCTCACTTCCCGAGTTTACCCTTGACATCTCTAAAAAAGTACAAGGCAAATACACTGACCTTGAGGTGACGTATCCTTGAAGTGACGTTCACGGCCGGAATTAGAACACCGGAAATCGCCTGGCCCACGCGACAGCTAGCGCAACCACCTTAGAGCACAAATCGCCGCTAGCAGAGCAAACTGAGAGTAAAAGTAAAAACTAGGAAGTAAAAGTGGGAATGAGCCAAGGGGTGAAGGGGGGTGAGAATTTATAACCTCAAAGCGACGTTTGGGGTTCCTTGGGTATTTAAAGGCCCACTAAGAGAAGGCAAAACGCCAAAACGGAGAGTTGCGACGTTTCAAAACAAAGACTCTACAAATCGCTTAAGTCCATGACTCGGCCATCAGAGTGCCTAGCCGAGCTACCGAACAGCCTGGCTATGCAACCGAGCTACTGGGTGGTAGAACGATCCGATGAACCCATGGTAGGCCTCGCCTAGCTACCGGGCCGAGGTGCCAAGGTACCGACCTCCACATATGGAGAAATATTCTGCCGAACCAAATTCACCGTCGGATCGTTCCAAAATTCGTGTCGAAACTTGATGGACAGTTCAGATAGCGACACGCTCACAAAACGACAAGATACCGTTTTCTCGTGATCTGAACCCCGTCCTCGTGATTCACACCGTGATAATCGCTCCAGATCTAGCCACGCGTTCCTTCCGAGCTGCCGGCCACTGGTGTGCATGGCCGAGCTACCGAACAGCTTGGCTAAGAAACCGAGCTACTGGGTCGGAGGGTGGCGACGATTCAAGACAAGGACTCTTCAAAACACTTAACTCCACCCCTCGGCAATCAACGCCTCGACGTGCCACCGAACAGCCGAGCCGAGGTGCCGAGGAACCGACCTCCACATATGGAGAAAAATTCTGCCGAGCCAAATTCACCGATGGATAGTTCCAAAATTCGTGTCGAAACTCGATGGACGGATCAGATCGCGCCACGCCCACAAAACGACAAGATAACATTTTCTCGTGATCTGAACCACATCCTCGTGATTCGCACCGTGATGGACGCTCAGGATCGTGCCACGTAGCTCGGCGGGTACCAGCACTCCGGGCCGAGCTGCAGAAGGAGCCGAGCCAAGGTGCCGAGGAACCGACCTCCACATATGGAGAAAAATTCTGCCGAACCAAATTCACCGTCGGATCGTTCCAAAATTCGCGTCAAAATTTGAGGACGGCTCAGATCGCGCCACGCCCACAAAATGATAAAATAATATTTTCTCGTGATCTGAACCCCATCCTCGTGATTCGCGCCGTGATGGACGCTTAGGATCGTGCCACGTAACTCGGCAGATCCTGAGGCTCCGAGCCGAGCTGCCGAAGAGCCGAGCCGAGGTGCTGAGGCACCGACCCTCGCATACGAAGAAACTACTTGCCGAGCAATTTGGATCGTCCGATCCCCCAGAAAATTGCGTTCGAAGCTGATGGAGGGCCTAGATCGCGCCACGCCATAATTCCGTATTTTATTCTATTAAAATCGTTTTATTTATTGAAAAATTGCGAAAAAATGATTAAAAATTCGGGGAAAATAGTTAAAAATCCTAGAAAATAATTATAAAGTCGGGAAAATATTTTTGAGCCCCCGAGTGAATAATTATTGCCTAGGACCACTTATTAAGACCCCCGAACGACGAATCGACGCTTCGCAAAATTAAGTAAATATTCCGAAAAATAGTTAAAAATCACCAGATGTCCAGAAGAGCTCAAGAACAACTCAGAGCACGCAACTAACTTAGAAAATCACCATATTGCCTCCTGCAAAGATTCGAAACCTTCCATTTGGATTCTGATACAACTCCGCCAGCCATTAAGACAATAAAACTACTCCTCAAAGGCTGATCAAGCTCAGTCTTCGGGAGTGGGGGGCTCGTGATATGGCTAAAAATGGGATTAAATCGGAACCGTCCAAATCAGGAACGAATCTCAAAGCCTAGGGGTAAAATGGTAATTTCGCCTACCAATGGGTCTGAAGTGGGTCCTGGGTCTTTTCCCCAAAGACCCAATAACCCACGAACGGATCCACCTCAACTGGGTACGGGTCCCAACCCGAAATAAACCTAGTCCAGCAGGATAGAACTAGGGTTTCTGATTAATACTAATCAACGGCCCAGATTCACATCTATCCTTTCATTGGGGATTAGGGATTACATTCCTTATCTGATCACAGGGATTACATTCCTAATCTGACCCTAACAGCGGCTATAAATATCTCCCATCCACCACCATTAAGAGGTAATCAATGTTTTGCCAATTTACGCTCTTTCATAATCTTCCTGATTACTGACTTGAGCGTCGGAGGGTGCGTCACCGGAATCAATCCCGGTGTCTCGCACTTCTTGCAGGTGAACGGCGGGAGTCAGCGGTCAAACTCCGGCGGAACAGGTTCAGGTTTGCTATTCAAGTTTTCCAAGAATCCACAAATACTATCTGTTTGCCCCCACACCAGATTTAGCGGTAACACTTACTATCTCTTATATCTTCCAAAGTGGTACACAAATCATTACCGGCCTAATCTAAATTATTGTGCAATTATTTACCAGAAGAATTAAGGTAGGATTTTTGTTACTTTTCAAATTATTTATGATATGATATATATGAATAACTAGCATAATTTTATATTGGATAATATGCTTACTAAATAAGAAGGCACTGACAAAGTTAAGGAAGTCATACACCTTCTATGTAGTCATTAGAATCTACAGAGATAAGAAATGATAGAATACTACTACAAATGTGCAACTTTCTTTGCAACTCCCTAAGATAGATCAACTTATAAAAAATAAATGATCACAACTAACTATATTTCTATTTTTCTTTTAATAATTATCCATGGACCAATCATTTGAGAAAATTGCAAAATAAAATTGCATATGGAGTGGCATGCTATTATTTTTTCTATAGAGATTATTTGTCTACCCTCTATTGTATCTCACTTTATTGCAAGTCTCAAAATGTTATATAAGATGAGATGCTTAACCTTCTTACTTATGACTTAAGGAGTGAGGTGAGGGCATGTTGTTTGGCTTTATGAGTTTGGGAGAAATTTAGTTTTAAAATTAAATATAATCGTTTTGACCTATAAGACCTATAAGTATGGTGATCTACTTATCTGTATATTGTATAGAACATTTATAGAATATAAAACCTTTAATTAGCTTAAAAGATTAAGAATGAGGTATGACATGTGATTCCCAAAAGGTTAAAAATAATCAATAGCTAATAGCTTAATTTTATATGTGGAAACAAATTATTGGAGAATTTTAATAGATGGATCAAGAAATGCATTGGAGATTAAAATACCTTTTTGATCAAATCAGAAGACGTCAGATATGAGAATTATTTTTTACTAGATGCAAGATAAGAAAGGATGAAGAAGAAGCCATAAGTTGTTTTAATTTCAAAAAAGTTTAAAGTCTAAAAGGATGATTAACAAGCTAAAGAATACAAAAATAAAAGTTCAGGATTTGCTTTGTTTTTTTTCATATATTTCTTTTAAGGAATTCTACATTTAACATTAATTTTGTTGAGACACATTATTTTTTATGTCATTTTCTATTTTCTCAAAACTACTATTTTTAATATTGAAAATTTATTGTATATTCCCCATTCAACATTTGCAAGACTTATAATCCATAAATGTACTGATTGCTTTTATGATTCTCCACAAGATATCATATACCACGTCACGTGCACTTGGTGCACGGTAAATTTGAACTAGTATATATACATACATATATATATATATATATATATATATATATAGAAAATTTAGCCTCATATAGAGTATGAGGGAATTTTCTTATACAAAGTGATTATACTCACTTGGTGGAACCATTATGGAATATCCACTCCGTCCATCATGTTTATCATGCTATCCGTATGTGTAGAAAAAGTCAAATGGTTTGGAGATAATTCAACCATACATCATGTTGTTGAAAAATAAACGATTTCAACCGTAATACAAATCGAACCACAAATTGGACCCACATGATGCATGGATGAATGACCTCCAAGCCACTTAATTTTTTCTATACATACATCCATTGACATGATAAACATGATGGACAGAGTGGATCTTTCATGAGGGCTCCACCAAGTGAATATAATCATTTTGTATGAGGAAAATTTCCTCGTACAAATATGAGGCTCACATTACTCATATATATATATATATATATATATATATATATATATATATATATATATATATATATATATATATATATAGAGAGAGAGAGAGAGAGAGAGAGAGAGAGAGAGAGAGAGAGAGAGAGAGAGAGAGAGAGAGAGAGAGAGAGTAATGTTCCGTTGTGCACTAGGCCTCCGTGTGCACTCGAGTGCACTCGACCTTCCCGCCTTCGTATCGACGATCCGAACTGTTCACATTGATCTACACATAAATTAGTTTAAATATGTAAAATCAAATCATTTGAAATTTATTTGCCCATCCATTGAAGTGTTACAAAATTGTATGGCTGAAAATCGTTATTTTTTCTAGTCACATGATGGATGGGTAAATAAATTTCAAATAATTTGATTTTACCTATTTGGACTAATTTATATGTGTAGATCAATGTGAACGGTTCAGATCGTCGATACGGAGGCGGGAAGGCCGAGTGCACACGAGTGCACTCGGAGGCCTAGTGCACAACGAAACAGTTCTCTCTATATATATATGAGAAAAGTGAGCCTCATATTTCTTTGAGATGATTTCCTCATACAAAGTGAGGTATCAAAATAAGAACCCTTAGATTATAGTTTTGATCAAAGAACATCTTCGTTCATCTTGGTTGTTGAGATTCTCTACTACAATTTGCAAATGAGTCCTTTGATTAAACCTATAATCTAAGGGTTCTTGTTTTGACACCTCACTTTGTATGAGAAGATTTTCTCATACAAAACAGAGGCTCACTTTTCTCTTTCTCTCTCTCTCTCTCGCTCTATACACACACACACACACACACACACACACACACACACACACACACACACATACATACAACCGATCTTAAACTTATGGTGGATCAACAAGAGTGAGTTTGGAAAGTAACGCCTAATGTGAGGTTTTGTGAAGAAATCTGCACATTGAACTTCGGAAGGCACATATGAAAGGATATAAGGATATGACCTTAGGAACGCGTTCCCGAGTGAAGAAAGCATAACATTAATATGTTTAGTGAGATCATGTTTGATCGGATCATAGGCAATTCTGATGGTATTAGTATTGTCACAAAATACGGGAGTAGGTTTCGAAACAATACTAAAATCCTCTACAAACCATTGTTACTTCTACTGTTGTTGCGACAAGAGAGAAGTTCAACCTCCGAACTTGAACGAGAGACTATAGTCTGCTTCTTGGACTTCCATGAGATGAGAGAAGTCCCAAAAAAGACACAATAACCCATGATGGATTGCCTATCATCAAGATTACTAGTCTAGGTGGCATCAGTAAAGGCCTTCAGTGATGGTGGAGTTGACTGGGAGAAGATCAGGGATCAAGTGATCATTTCACGAAGATAGCGAAACACCCGAAGCAGATGGGAATTCTGCACAAACGTAGGAGTAGACACAAACTGGCTCAGAACATGGAGGACTTCGTGAGAAATATATGGTTGAGCAATGGTGAGATAGACATGATACCCACAAGATGCCGATATCGAGTAGGATCAGGAAGAGGAATCACATATATTGCCTGAAGCTTCAAGTTGAGTTCCATATGAGTTGTTTCAATACGAGTATCAGAGATATTTGCATGGACTAGAACATTTGTGGTATATTTTCGTTGAGAAAGAAGATAATCATGGTGACTAGAGGTAACTTCTGTCCAACCAGGGTGACTAGAGGTAACTTCATTCCCAAGAAAATACCATAGCAGACCAAGATAAGTCATAGCAAACTGATTATGTTGAGAGGCTTTCACAGTCTGAATATGAGCATGGTCATCACCAGTAAAAATCATATCATTAACATATAGTAACAAAATTGTGTGACCTTTTTTGGAGGAGTGAATGAACATAGCCGGATCATGGGCATTCTGACGAAAGTTAGCAGAATGAATTTTAGAAATAAAACGCTCAAACCAAGCTCGTGGAGCCTGTTTCAGACCATTAAATGCATGTAGACGCCAACATACAATATTTGGGGGATGGCGTGGACTAGGTGGATGAAGTATATAAACTTCTTCACGAAGCTCACAATGCAAGAAGACATTCTTCATACCCAACTGCCACAGAGGTCATTTATGGAATGCAGCAATAGCATTATAACAAGAGTCCTAACAGTGGTCATATGCTCAATGGGAGCAAAAGTCTCATGTTAATCAGTCATATATTCTTGTTGAAAGCTTCGTGCAACAAGACGAGCCTTGTAGCGCATAATAGTGCCATCAAACCAAGTTCTGATCTTATAAACCCATTTGCATGTAATCGGTCGTACTCCTAAATCCTAATTGAAGGAGATGGAACAAATTCCCAGGTGTCTGTTCTGCTTAAAGCATCCAACTCATCTGCCATAGAATGTTTTAAAACATGAACCTATGATGCCTCTTTGAAGTTTTGAGGTTCAATTTGAGAATGAATAATAGTAAGAAAAGCATCAGACTCCGGATTACCCAGGGATGGGTAGGTAAACCGAAGAGAAGGATAGTGGGACCTCAAAGGATAGAAAGACTCAGGGGGACCAGCAGGTGGAGGCACTGTAGGAGCCGGTGAAGGCACTCATGGTGCATGTGTTATGGATCGAGCACGACAGTAAAGTGGTGTAGAAGTGGCTGAATACGATGACGAGCTAAGGAAGGAGATGGTACATGCCCAAACACATAGGAGGATAACTCTTGTATGAGCGTGAGCATGATAGAAGGTGGTGCTAGAATCATACGAGATGAATCAAGGAAAGGGGAAGAAAGATATAAAAAAATCCAAAGAATGAGGATCAAATGTTGGAGTCAATTTTACCAAAGTAAAATCGATCTTCCACAAAGTGAACATCACGAGATACATGAAGACGTCTTGCTTTGGGATCATAATAACGATAACCTTTCCGCTCAGGATCATAACCAAAGAATACACACTCTACAGATTATTCGGATTATTTATTATGCTCACGTAGTTGAAGGAGATGATGATGGTAAAAATCACAGCAGATCAGAGCCGTACGATTCCTGCACAGATCTTAAAGCATCTACAGGAAGATTAGCCATCACAAGCCTCTTTTACAGGTTTGGGTCCTCTTCAAGACATGTGCTTCTTCCAAGCCCATGAAAAGTGACAGACTAGGCCCACTAAGAGAGACACCCAGCCCATGCAGGCTAGGAGTCAAATCTCTTATCCCCTAACAAGGATATCTTATCTCTTGAGGGAGAGAGACATGAAAGAGATAAGAAATTTAAATCAATCCAACAGACACAAATCAATCTCTTGAAATATCTCTTAGGTACCCCTCCCCCTCTATAGTCAGAAGGTTATCAAGAATTTGCCAGTTTTCACTCTCATACTCTCTCTCTCAATCTGGTTCTGACTTGAGCGTTGGAGGGTCTGTCGCCGGGGCCACCCCCTGGTGTTTCAGGCTTTTTGCAGGTCCATCGGCCGCATCAGCAACCATCGAATTCAGATCACGGTGGTCAATCAACGATCCAGATTCAATCTCAGAAGCTCTAACCGCTTTTAACGGCCAAGGCCAAAGGTCAAACTTTTAGTAGTTTCCATCAATTATTAACTCACTATCTGTTTGCTCTCACAACGAAATAAGCAGCAATAGATTGGCACCATCTGTGGGAATACTACACAAGTCAGGCTTGTCGTCATGCCACCAAGACTAAGAGGTAAAGGGGCGGCCTCCAGTTGTCGCACCAACTCTTTTCGTCAACCAGCTCCTTCTATGGAAGATCCGAATCCTCCTCAACAGTCACCTCGACAGCTTAATCACGCTCCTTCCAATGGAGAGGCACCGGGGGGCTCTCGATAAAACTAACATGATCAACATCTTCAGCACGACCGAATCTCAGTCCATAATGCTTCAACTGATTCAATGGCCTCGCGAGCCCCACGGGGGTTTACAGATCTCCGCCAGATCATCAGTAATAGGCAATAAGAAATCGACCTACGAATTCGGTTGGATAAGAGGCGCACCCAATCTGAGGCCTCCCGCTCAGAACATCAAGCAAACCAGAGAACCCATTTTCCTAGGCAGAGATCAAGGCAATCATCCTCTCACAGGGGGCGCACCACAATAAGGAGCTCGACTCATTAAAGTCGAAAGCTTCTTGTGCGGAACAAAGGGAAAAATGCCCCAGTCACTATAGCCGAATTGGATAAGTTCAAGCTCGACATCCTCCATGCTATCCAAGGAAGTCAAGATCTGGACCTGCCTCCTAACGAAGGATCCGCTGACTCAACTGGGTACCAGGGGAAGGACGACCAAGTCCTTCGCCGTATCCAAGAAGTAGAGAATCGTCTAGAACAGATGAAGAATGAGAGAAACCACTCCAGCAGGGCCTACCGCCCTAGTCAACTCCCTTCAGCAAAACCATCCTCGATGCATATATTCCAAGGGACTTCAAAGCTTCTCAATTCGAATCCTACAATGGAGAATCAGACCCGACCAACCATATCGAAAGCTTAAAAAAACTCATGATGGTCTATAACACTACCGATGCGCTCACGTGTCGAACATTTCCTGCAACACTGAAAGGATCAGCTAAGGAATGGTATTTGCACCTGAATCCATAATTAATATTCTCTTTCGATCAGCTCGAGGAACTTTTCATTGCGCACTTCGTAACTAGTCGCGAGGCTGAAAAAATAAGTGTCTCCCTGTTAGAATTGAAGCAAAGAGACGGAGAACTACTGAAAGACTCTGTCAAACGCTTTACAGCTAAAGCAAGATCGATTTCCTCCTTGAACACTTCAATGGCGGCTGCAACCTTCTCTACAACGTCACTAATAATGACCTGAAAGCCTTCCTCGCAAAAAAGCCACCCAAAAGTTTCACTGAGCCTCTGGAAAGGAATGACAAGTATATCAGGGTCGAGGAAGCTCTTTATCTTCAAGGCAAGAATGATTCATCTTCCGAGAACAAATGGAAGAATACAAGCGAGGAAGAACCCAAGAAATTTCAGAAAAATTGTGCAAGTCAACGCCGTCCAACTCTAGCGCCCCGCTTCGACAAGTTCACTCCTCTCAATGTAAGTGTATCAGCCATTCTCATGGAAGTTGAGAAGGACGGAATAATCGGCCTCCCCCCAAAATTCCAACCTCTAGTAGGAGAAGAGACAAAAATAAGTGGTGCACATTCTACGGAGATCATGGACCCACTACCGATAACTGTCGAGCCCTTAAAGAAGAACTGGAAGCCCTAATTCGCAGGGGCTATCTCTCCAACTTCTTTCAGAAATTCATCGACGCCAAAAACCCTCCGCTTCGGGGGGCTAATAAGCGTCAAAAGAGACCATACGAGCTGCAAGACTCTGAACACATGGTCGTCCTCCAATCCATTCATGGAGGCCCGATGGGGGGGGGATTCCAACTCCTCCTACAATGCTTCCTTCAGGGAAGTCAACCTACCAAAAGCACTGGGGTCCCCACATCATTATCCGACAAGAACTTAGAAGGTGTACGAACACCTCATTGCGACGTATTGGTCATAAACCTTTGCATGGTAAATCATGAGGTACGTCGCATTCTGGTGGACAATGGCAGCTCAGTAAACATCCTCTTCATGGCCATATTCGAGGCTCTCAAGTTCTCCCGAGACCGACTCAAGCCAGCTGTTTATACACTCCACGGATTCTCCGGTGTCCCCGTTCAAGTAGAGGGAGACGTCACACTGAATGTGACAACAGGGAAAGCCCCCGCTATTCGAACAAAAGCACTGGACTTTATGGTAGTCGATGTCAAAGCCGCATACAATGCTATATTCGGCCGTCCCGGCCTAGCGGCCTTCCATGTAGTTGCCTCTGCCTTCCACATGAAAATGAAGTTCCCAACAGTAGCTGACGTAGGCTAAGTTGTAGGGAACCAACAGGCAGTCCGAGCATGCTACACTGCTACAATGGGGGGCTCGGTCTTCCCCTCGATGCCATAGTGCTACTACCAGAAAGCAGTCACGATAATTCAAAAACTGCAAACGAGCTTGAAGCCACTGCCATAAACAACTCTACCAAGAACTTCCAAACCTGCCACATCATCTTTCACCAGGTCCAAACTGGTTCTCATCATAACACAGTAATAAACCTGAATCCCTCGCCCGAAGCCGCTCTGCTCATTCAACAGAGACAAATAGTCATGCCTAAAAACATTGGTGCATCAGAAGATTTCTATTTCTCTATGCAAAATAGTGGGGGGCTCCCTCCAAAACAGGCAAGTCCAGGCAAGGTCTACCAAGTTGTTCGCCTAACGGCTCATCAACTTGAAGACCCTGGAGGCAAGGACATATCAGCAGGGACTTGGAAAGTAGAATACCTTGCAAAGGTGAACGAGGGTGTCTGAAACCTCCTCTCTTAATAGTAGTTGCAAATTTCTCAATTTGTATAACGGCCAGCCACTAGAGCAACCTCTTAGTTTTATTTTCCAGCAATTTTTCTTTGTTTGTAATAACGGCCATCCACTAGAGCAGCCGCTTAGTTTTATTTTCTAATAAAATGTGGCATGAACTTTTGCAAAATTCTTGTACAACTCTACGGAAGCATACAATGAGTTGAGTGTCAAACTTATACACAAAAACGGCACCAAAAACTCGTTAAAGGCTTCCTACAAGACGGGTTCAGAGTCCATACCCATGGTTCGAACTTACTCTAGCAATTTGCAATGAAGCAAGTCAAGAGTGCGTTTCACCATTCGATTTGCTCCTGCAACCTGTTAATTCATTAAAGCAAATAACGAGCTAAATGCCCAACTTACACCTAGAGCGGCGCTAAACACTCGTTACAAGATTTCCATAAGACGGATTCGGAGTCCATACCCATGGTTCAAAGATACTCTAGCAATTTGCAATGAAGCAAGTTCAGAGTGCGCTTCGCTATTCGATCTACTCATGCAATCCGTTAGCGCCTCCACGACCGGTTCGGAGTCCATACCCATGGCTCAAAAGAGACTCCAGCAATTTGCAAAGAAGCAAGTTCAGAGTGCGCTTCGCTATTCGATCTGCTTCTGCAACCTGTCAAAACTCAAACTAACAAGTTCGGAATCCATGCCCATGGCTTGGAGTTACTCTCGCAACCTGCAATTACACACGTTCAGAGTTCAACTCTTCATTCGATCTGTTCCTTAAACTAGTTAAAATTCCGTAAATACATATTAAGAGGTCCAAAATCGTGGATCGTAGTTACTCCAGCAACACTTGTAAAAAGAAACACTTAGAGTTCAACTCTCCACTCGATGTGACTCTCACAATTTGTCGGAGGACCCATACAGCAAGTTTGGAAAACAAATCTCCCTCAGAGTTGCTCCTACAACTAGCTGAGTTCAAAATGGATAAGTTCTAAATTCTGTCACGCACCGTTGACAGTTCGTTAGCTATACGCAACAGACTTGAGGCCCTGTTATTTAGCTACAAAGAACCCAGTCGATGGCACATCAACCATGATACAAGGATCAAGCATATGAAAGGAATTCTTCAAATCACAGAACTATTGCAAACCCATATGTTCAGATTCAGTAGCACTACAGGCATCTATAAATACAAAATGGCTAGTCCAGAGTCTAACTCTCCCCAAGAGCAGCTCATACGACTAGCCAACCCCCAAGACGATGAATCACAGGACAAAACACCGGCATGTAGAAGATTTTTTATTCCACAAACTACAAGTCTCATTACAATAGCAGAAGTACAATGAGTCTACGTTACACGTCTAGGAATCGCTACCAAAAGTCATGCGAACACTGTACAACAAACTATCATGTAAGTGTTCTTTCAGCTACACACTGGAGAGATGCTCTACCTAAGAGAAACAAACCTCTTCACTGGCCTCCTACCAGTTAACAGCTCCATAAGGCCACCTCAACTCTTGATGATGAAATTCAAGACAAGTCTTCCTTAGGCGGGCAAGCTCCAGGTTTATCCGACCTCCTTCACCTGAGCAAGCTCCAACTCCGTCTCGCTTCAAACGCTGTGCAAACGAAAGACTCCCAACTCCTTCAAGCACAACGTATCACGAAGGAAAGCAAGCTTAGTGTCTCGGGGGGCCTCATTCGATGTACACAACTACTTGTCAGCAAATAGAAGAATGGAATTACTTCAACACTGAGCAAACACAAGTGACCTCACTTCAATATTAAAAAGAGTTCGGCGCTATGAGCGCCACTTGAGTCCCTACGGCCAACAACTCGTCAACATCGAGCAATGAGTTCAATGCTCTGCTCTCCGCACGAGCTCCATAAACAGCTCGTTGGCTCCAAACAACGAGTTTAGCACCTTGGTCTTCGCTCAAGCTCTACTAAATAGCTCGTTGGCTCCAAACGACGAGTTCAACACTCCGCTCACCGCTTGAGCTCTGTCAACAACTCGTTGGCTCCAAACAACGAGTTCAATGCTCTGCTCTCTGCATGAGCTCCATCTACAACTCATTGACTCCGAACAATGAGTCCAACACCCTGTTCTCCACACGAGCTCCATCAACAACTCGTTGACTCCAAACAACGAGTTTAATGTTCTGCTCACCGCTTGAGCTCCATCAATAGCTTGTTGGCTCCGAACAACGAGTTCAACTCTCTGCTCTCAGTATGAGCTCTGTCAACAACTCGTTGGCTCTGAACAATGGGTTCAATGCTTCGCTCTCCGCTTGAGCTCCATCAACAACTCGTTGGCACCAAGCAAAGAGTGCAACATCTTGGACTTCGCTTAAGCTCTGCCAAACAACTTGTTGGCTCCAAACAGCGAGTTCAACGCTCCTCTCATTACTTGAGCTCCATCAATAACTTGTTGGCTCCAAACAACGAGTACAACGTCTTGGACTTCGCTCAAGCTTCGCCAAAAAACTCGTTGGCTCCAAACAACGAGTTCTACGCTTTGATTACCGCGTGAGCTCCGTCAACTACTTGTTGGCTCTAAGCAACGAGTTCAACGCCTTGCTCTTCGCTCAGGCTTCGTCTACAACTCGTTGGATCAAACAACGGGTTCAATGCTTCGCCTACCACTTGAGCTTCGCCAAACAACTCGTTGGCTCCGAATAACGAGTACATCGCTCCATGCTTGAGTCTTTATAACAACCCCTCATCTTCGTGCAATAGGTTTGGCATCTAATGTCGGCCTAAAATTGTCTTTACAAAACTTGCTAGACGCAACAGCAAGTTCCAACCTTGTCTTCGAGTTACCTCTACAAGCTTGCTGGATGAGAACAACAAGTTCAAACATCCGACTTCGTCGAAGAGTTGTCTCTGAACTCGCCGGAACCAAATGACAGTCTCTACATTAACTCTATCTCAGAGTTATCTCCAAACTCGCTGAGATCAAACGGGCAGTCTCTACATCAACTTTATCTCATAGTTGTCTCTAAACTCGCTGGGATCAAATGACAGTTTCTATACCAACCCCACTACGAGTTGTTTCCCCAAACTTGCTGGGTTCAAACAGCAAGCTCTATGCATAACTCCATCATGGAGTTGCCCTCACAAAACTCACCGGGTGCAAACGACAAACTCTACCTCAACTCGATCAAGGAGTGACCTCTATAAACTTGTTGGGATCAAACAGCAAGTTCCAACTCAGCTCCACTACGAGTTGCATCTCCAAACTCGTCAGGATCAAACGATATTCTTTACATCAACTCTATCTCAGAGCTGTCTCTAAACTCGCCGAGATCAAACGGCAGTCTCTACATCAACTCTATCCCAGAGTTGTCTCTAAACTCGCTGGGATCAAACGGCAGTCTTTACATCAAGTCTATCTCGGAGTTGTCTCTAAACTCGCTGGGATCAAATGACAGTTTTTACATCAACTCTATCTCAGAGTTGCCTCAAAACTCACCAGGCACAAACGGTGGGTTCAAACATCCAACTCTGTCACAAAGTTCTCTCTAAACTTGCTGGGATCAAACAGAAGCTCTACATCAACTCCGTCACAGAGTTCACTCCAAACTTGCTAGGATCAAACAACAAGCTCTACCTCAAACTCAGTCGAAGAGTTGCTCCTCTAAACTTCCCGGGATCAAACGGCAATCTCTGCATCAACTCTATCTTAGATTTGTCTCCACAAACTCGCTGAGATCAAACAACGAGCTCTACATCAGCTCAGTCAAAGAGTTTCCTCTATAAACTTGTTGGGCACAAACAGCATGTCCAAGCGTTCCACTCCGTCCCGAAGCTGCCTCGATAACTTGCTGGGATAAAACAACAAGTCTGTATATATATATATATATATATATATATATATATATATATATATATATATATATATAATTATATGCAAAATCCAAGTCCAAAATAGCTTCCCAAAAATCCCCAACGAAACTCATGAATACAAAAGGAGAGGAAAAGAAGAGTTCGGGTTCAATTCGGGTTCAGATCCACCAACCAAACCCACATACCCAAAATCCTAAGGGTATTAAACAAACGGGTGCGGGTAGGGATCCAAACCCGAAACCCTCCTCCGATTCCATCTCTTTTTCTCCTTCGAACCTGAGCACCAAAAATCAAAGCCCAACTTCGTCTCTGTCAAAACTCTTCCTTCACAGCTCTGCTTCGAACCCCTCCATGTCATTTCCGTGACACGACGACTACGAGGCTTCAATGGCTCCACCAATCTCTGTCGCTTGAGCCCCGATGAATATAAAGCCTCCAACAGCTCCACCTTCGACAAAGACAACGCCACCTTCACCGAGCTCCAACGAATCCAATGAAAAGATTAAGTCCGTAGCTCGACCGTCAAGCCACCCATAGCTCGACGAGAAGGAAATTGCTTATAACTCGACGAGAAGAAGAGCCCTAGCTCGACGACTAAACCCATAGCTCGACGAAGCTCGATGAGGAGGAAATGGCTCGTAGCTCGACCAACAAGCTACCCATAGCTCGACGAATTCGCTAGTAGCTCGATGGAGCACCATAGCTTGACGCCGCCATAGTTCGACCAAAGCCGGAGCTCATAGCTCAACCAAATTCGACAGCTCCATAGCTCGACGAGGCTCCAAATCTCCAGTGCTCGACCAAGAGGAGGTAGCTCGACGCTCCCATAGGTTGACGAGGGTGAGGAAGCTCGACAGAGAGCAAAGACGTAGCTCGAACGAAAAACCGAGCTTCATCCGAAGAAAACAAGGCACTCGACCAAAATAGCTCGATGACGACCCCACACCATAGCTTGACGACAGCTCTATGGCTCTGTAGCATAGCGAAGTCCTAAAAAGTTGAAGAAGTTGGCCATAGCTCAATGAAATGGTCGGTCGAGGTACGGGGTCGCTCGCGTCGTTCGTCAGCCGTTCGATCGCTTAGAGGTTCGAGCTTATGTGTGATGGACGCATGAGATTGGGCCATGTTGCCCCGCCTTCGTCCCCAATGCTCTGCACTCTCCTTAGCCATCTGATCCCACTCAGCGGACGAGTCAGAGCATGATCAACACTCCTGATTCTTCCATGTCGTCACAGATCACAGCGATCAGATCTCAGCCACTCGATCGCATCAACGGGCGAGCTAGCGTCTGATCAACGCTTCAGATCGTGCCAAGAATCATGCTTAGATCTAAGAAACTTCTCCACCGTCAGATCTCCCTCGACGCGCGAGATCGCCTTGATCAACGCCTTAGATAGCGTCAAGATTCGCGCCGAGGTTGGTTTATTCGCAAAAAACCCCTTAAACACATTTTTAATTCGAAAAAGTAATTAAAAATTCAAAAATAATTATTTAAATTAGGAAAATTAATTAAAAATTCCCAAAAAATAATTAAAATTGGATTTATTAATTATAAAATTTGAAAAAATGATTTTAAAATTTGGAAAAAAATCCAAAAAATTCAAGAAAATTCAGAAAAATCCAAAGAAATATGGAAAAATCCAGGAGAATATTCACTGCCTTCAGAAGCCACAGATCAATTTCAGGTATCTTCGAACACTCTGACTGCTAAAATTATACGCCAGATTCCAGAAGTAAGTCGTACTACTCCCCGAAAGCCAAGAAAATTGCCTTCCGGGAGTGGGGGCTTATGATGATGGTAAAAATTGCAGTAGATAAGAGCCATACGATTCCTGCACATATCTTTAAGCATCTACAGACATATTAGCCATCACAGGCCTCTTTTACAGGTCTGGGTCCTCTCCAAGATATGAGCTTCTTCCAAGCCCATTAAAAGTGACAGACTAGGTCCACGAGAAAAGACACCGAGCCCATGTAGGTTAGGAGTCAAATCTCTTATCCCCTAACAAAGATATCCTATCTCTTGAGGGGGAGAGACATGAAAGGGATAGGAATTTATATCGATCCAATGGACACAAATCAATCTCTTGAAATGTCTCTCAGGCCTATAAATACCCTTCCCCTCTACAGTCAGAAGGTAATCAAGAATTTTCCAGTTTTCACTCTCATACTGTCTCTCTCTTTCTGGTTCTGACTTGAGCGTTGGAGGGTCTGTCGCCGGGGCCACCCCTCGGTGTTTCAGGCTTTTTGCAGGTCCATCGGCTGCATCAACAACCGTCGTATTCAGATCACGATGGTCAATCAACAATCCAGATTCAATCTCAGGAGCTGTAACCGCTTTTAACGGCCAAGGTCAAAGGTCAAACTTTTAATAATCTCCATTAATTATTAACTCACTATCTGTTTGCTCCCACACCGAAATAAGCAGCAACAGGAGAACATAACAAACACAACAAAAAATCCATAAGGTGGTTATACATATGCAAGTAACATGGTGTAAAATAGTCTAAAATTGGTAAAAACAAAGACGTGGTTAGGTTGGTGGAGCGGAATCAAAATATGCATTGTAGACACAGCAATGAAAGTATTCTCTAAACACAAATGTCAAACATACGAACATATGTATAGTGCAAATTATAAAAGGAACATTTAAAACGTAAAAAGAACTTGTGTCTGAAAATATTTCAGAGAAAAAGACGAAGGTTACTAAACAGTAAGTATAGGAGACTGCAAATATTTCAGAGAAAATTTTACATAATTCTGGAGTACTGAATACATAACTTTGTCAGTGGCCAACCTCATTCGGATGGGAAAAAGATATATGCAAATCCTAAATATGGTTAATATCCTCGATTAACAAAATGAACCAAGATAGATGGAAATGTTATATGATGACCAGGAAATAGATTACTTAATTTATCGATGATATTGAGCTTCTACCAATAAATTTTAACAAAACACAAGCGTTTCAGATAGATAGCATACATTTTTGTCCAGTTGTTCAATTTTCGACTTTGCTAAGAGTACTATGTTTCTGACTTCATCGATATCCTTTTTCACGCGCTGATATGGGCCATATGTTACAGGACATGAAGTCTGGACATAACGATCTTAAGCTACCTGGACATAATGATCTTACATTTCAGAGGAGATGCCTTAGAAACAACCTTCGGCTCTCATTTTCACTCTGTAAAACATATTCAACCAGTTAATGAAAAAAAAAAGCCTGATTTACATGAATCAGACTTGGACTACTCACAAAACACAATTTGTGTGAGAAAGATACAGATCTCAAAAAAAACCAATTATCAAACAAATTACATCTGGTAAGTTTAAGGTAATTTGGTTGTATATTTAAGTGTAACTCGAGGGAACCATACCTGAAGCTTCTTTAAAAGTGTAGACAGCTTCTTAATGTGTTTCTCAATGACTTAACCTGAAGTCATTATTAGAAGATTTAAAAAAAAAAAGGTTATTCAACTAAGCAGAGAAAATTGTAAATAACAGATACAAATCGACACATAAGGACGGTTACCTTTATGATATTCATAAATTTACCTGCGTGACAAACTCTTCCACCCCAGGTTCTGCAGAACTCCTTGAAGGTCGTATTCCTAGTTCAGTAGTTACACTACTTGAAGCTTCAGCATGAGCAATCTTAAAGGAATAAGTGTTACAAATAATGTTTACAAAATTTCTTTTACAAAGAAAGATAGAGAGGCACAGGAAAAACCGAGAAGGGAACAGAGGAGGGTAATCCGAAAGAAAAAGAAAAGGAAAATAAATTAATCAACTTACAGTAAGCAAATGAAAAGTACAACTCCAAGAAAGCCGAGGCCTGTGTATCACACAGTGTCCTTAAAACAGATTTCGCCTCTCTCCGGTTGCTGGATTGAACGGAGGCGTCTGTCTCCCAGGATGCAACGACTTGGAGCGATCCCGTAGGCACCACGTATCACTCCCGAACCGAGTACAAGCGCTTGAACCTATCACCGACTTACCAACAACAGCAGAATGGACGAACAGTACAGAAGAAGAAGAGAAGAGGATCTGGTTTGTGCAGGGAAGAAAGTAAAGGGGAGGCCTCTATTTATAGAGCCTGGGTTATTCAGTAACGGCAGACAAGGCATTAACAGCCTTTACTGTAACGGCAGACAAGGCATTAACAGCCTTCACTGTAACGGCAGACAAGGCATTAACAGCCTTTAACAGCCTTCACTGTAACGGCAAACAGTGAATTGAATGCCTTCAGCGTAACGGCAGACAAAATATTAAATACAGCACTGAAACGGCAGACAGAACCATTTCTGCATTCATTTCAGCCATTACAAAAAGAAAACTGTAGCAAAAAGTGGCTCTGCACGGGGTGGGATCAAATCGGTCCGGCATTCGTGTCCGCAGGTCGTGCGGGCGCACACAAGTCGAATGTAATCCGGTCCATGATTTGCACCCCCCTGCGCGCGCGAGAGAGAGCCTCTCTTCTAGCCATCTTACAATGCTTAGAAGGAGATTACTATATATCCTCTTCTATTTCCTTTGTTATTTCCGATGTGGGACTATGTTCCCTTTAACCCATTTTCAAGAATGAAAACGTCTCACTTTGAGAGACAATTTCTCATTCACCCCTTAACCGATTTTAGCGAACCAATATATGATTTTGATCTACTCACGAAGGAGAACACAAATCAATCAAGATCTCTCAATAATTCATTGAGGATCTTACTCAAAAAATTGCTCAAAAATCGGTTCGAAAATGGTGTCTAAAACACTCATTTTCTAACAATCCCCACATGAATGAAAATTGACGACCACAGACAGGACAGACTGACACGACGGACTTGGTGATAGAATTCAACGATTGATTTCTGCATAGGATAGGTAGGTGTTACCCTTTGAACCTTCCCTTATGAAAATATGTTTACTTTACTAACTAAACAGTAGACGCGATGTCTTTGAACTGTTCAGCCATTTGTGTAAACGATGACATATCTCACACAGAAATCTTTCTAACGCTTTTTCAGTTCTCACTGTTATGTTCGTTTTGGCCATGAACATACGCCTGGTTCTGCAAGATTTTAACAGGAATATTACCCTATATTATTCCCTTGGAAGCGGCCCTTCTTCCATCTTACATAGGTGATTTCTTACTTAAGAGTAACCCGCATTACTCTGCTCGGATATCCGACGCATAAGAATCATTAAAAGCCTAGCTTAACCTGTTACCTTGCGGGCATCACTGTTTCATTATGGGAATGGACATGGAAAAATCCCCACAGTGATCTAACTTGGTCTTTACAATTTAGTTGTCCCTTTGAACCTAGATCTTGGGATCTCCAGTCAACTAGGTTGGGTTTCCATTGTATCGACCTATTCTTTCATGGGCTTTAGTCTCATTCCCCTCGATGATTTATCAACTAACTCTCTGTTTAACCCTTTGGTTAGTGGATCCGCAATGTTATCTTTTGACTTTACATAGTCTACAGAAATAACCCCAGTAGAGAGTAGTTGTCTAATGGTATTATGTCTTCGACGAATATGTCTAGATTTACCATTATACATATTGCTCTGTGCTCTACAAATTGCTGATTTACTATCAGAATGTATGCAGATTGGAGGCACAGGCTTCGTCCACCTTGGAATATCCTCAAGGAAGTGGCGTAACCATTCAGCCTCTTCCCCACATTTGTCTAATGCGATAAATTCTGATTCCATCGTGGATTTAGCGATCACTATTTGTTTCGAGGATTTCCAAGAAACTGCTGCACCACCTAGTGTAAACACATAGCCACTAGTGGATTTTGAATTATCACTCGATATCCAGTTCGCATCACTGTATCCTTCAAGTACAGCCGGGTATCTCGTATAGTGCAGCCCGTAGTTACGAGTAAAACGCAAGTACTTCAGTACTCTTATAATTGCTTGCCAATGCTCGCTTCTAGGATTACTCGTGTATCTGCTTAGTTTACTTACTGCATAGGCTATGTCTGGTCTTGTACAACTTATTAAGTACATTAGACTGCCTATGATTCTAGAGTATTCTACTTGAGAAATACTCTTCCCTTTATTCTTGGATAAATGTAAAGTTAGATCTATTGGAGTTCTCGCAATTCCAGAATTATCTTTATCAAATTTTCCAAGAATATTGTCAACATAATGTGACTGGCTTAAAATAAGCTCGTCTGATGTTCTTGTGATTTTAATTCTCAATATAACATCAGCTAGTCCCATGTCTTTCATGTCAAACCTCGAGTTTAACATGTTTTTAACAGATTTAATTATCTGATCATTGCTTCCAATAATAAGCATGTCATCTACATACAAACATATAATGACATATCCATCTTCTGTGTCTTTGACATATACACATTTGTCACATTCATTGATCTTGAAGCCATTTGTCATCATGACATTGTCAAATTTTTCATGCCACTGTTTTGGAGCTTGTTTCAAGCCATATAATGACTTCACCAGTTTACACACTTTCTTTTCATGTCCTGGAGATGAAAAACCCTCAGGTTGTTCCATGTAGATTTCTTCATCTAAATCTCCATTAAGAAAAGCTGTTTTTACATCCATTTGATGTACTTCAAGATTGCGTAGAGCTGCTACGGCAAGTACCATCCTAATGGAATTTATTCTCGTCACAGGAGAATATGTATCAAAGTAATCAAGACCTTCCTTTTGTTTATAACCTTTAATTACAAGTCTTGCCTTGTATTTATCAATTGATCCATCAGGTTTTATTTTTCTCTGGAAGATCCACTTGGAACCTAAAGGTTTACTACCCGGTGGAAGATCCACTAGTTCCCAAGTATGGTTTTGCAAGATAGAATCAATTTCACTCTTGATGGCTTCTTTCCATTGAGGACCATCACTAGAGTTCACTGCTTCCTTGAAGGTTTGAGGTTCTTCTTCAAGCATAAAAGTCAAGAAATCCGGACCAAAAGATTTTTCCGTTCTTGTTCTTTTACTGCGTTGAGGTTCCTCCTCAACTTCTTCATTTTGGTCTTCACTATCTTCACTGATAGTCTCATGTGTTCGTTTGGAGGAACTTGGTTCCTCCTTTGACTTACATGGAAATACATCTTCAAAGAACGATGCATTTTTAGATTCCATTATCGTGTTCTTTGATATCTCAGTGATATCAGATTTGTACACCAAGAACCGATAGGCACTACTGTTAAGTGCATAACCAATGAAAATACAATCAACTGTTTTTGGTCCTATTTTCATTTTCTTAGGTGGAGGTACTACCACCTTGGCAAGACATCCCCACATTCGCAAGTAATTGTAGGATGGCTTTCTTCCTTTCCATAATTCATATGGAGTTTTTTCTTCTTTCCTTTTGGGCACCTTATTCAAAAGGTAGTTAGCTGAAAGAATAGCTTCTCCCCACAAGTTTGGTGGTAAACCAGAACTTATTAACATCGCATTCATCATCTCTTTCAATGTACGATTCTTTCTCTCAGCAACACCGTTGGACTGAGGAGAATAAGGCGCTGTGGTTTCATGTATAATCCCATGCTTAGCACATGTGTCAGCAAATGGCGATTCATACTCTCCACCTCGGTCGCTTCTTAGCGTCTTAATTTTCTTATTGAGTTGATTTTCAACCTCATTTTTATAGAGAACAAATTTCTCTATAGCTTCATCTTTGCTTTTAAGCAAGTATACATAGCAATATTTTGTGCTATCATCTATGAAGGTAATAAAATATTTATTACCACCTCTTATTTGTATCATTTTCAAATCACAAATATCAGTGTGAATTAGATCAAGTGGTTCAGTGTTTCTTTCAACACTTTTAAATGATGATCTTGTTAGTTTTGCCTCAACACAAGTTTCACATTTGTGTTTGGAATCAATTTGGAACGTTGGTATGTGATTCAAGTTAATTAGTCTTCGCAAAGTATCATAATTAACATGTCCTAGTCTACCATGCCATAAATTGGAAGATTCAAGCAAATAAGTAGAAGAGCTAGCTTTATTCATATTCTTGACCATGGTCATTACATTGAGTTTGAACATTCCACCACTCATATATCCTCTACCAACATACATTCCACTTTTAGACAAAACAAATTTGTTCGACTCGAACACTAAACGAAAACCGTGGTTATTAAGCAACGAACCAGATACCAGGTTCTTACGGATTTCAGGAACATATGCAACATTGTTCAGAGTCAGTTCCTTTCCAGAAGTCATCTTCAAGATCACCTTGCCTTGGCCCTTTATTTCTGAAGTAGCCGAGTTCCCCATAAACATTTTCTCCCCATTCTCTAATGGTTCGAAAGTGGAGAACATACTTCTATTGGAGCATACATGTCGAGTAGCTCCAGTGTCAATCCATCACTCCTTCGGGTTTGAACCTAACATATTCACTTCTGATATCACAGCTGAGAGGTTGATATCGGAGACATCTTGAGCAATTCCTTGAACCAAGTTTGCTTCTCTGTTCCTGTTTCTCTTGGGAAGTCTGCATTCAGTGGACTTGTGACCCATTTTGTCACAATTGAAGCACTTGCCTTGAAACTTCGACTTCTTGGAGATTCCTCCCTTAGGCCCCAACTTCGGATCCTTATTGTTGTGCTTGTTGGAACGTTGTTTATGTTCCATTACATTTGCCTTAGCTGCATGGCTGAGGAGTCCAACCTTTTCAGATCCCCTATTGTCTTCTTCAATACGAAGCCTGACAATGAGATCTTCAATGCCCATTTCTTTTCGCTTATGCTTTAGGTAATTCTTAAAGTCTTTCCAACCTTGTGGTAATTTTTCAATTATACAAGCCACTTGGAAACTTTCACTTAAGTTCATACCTTCACCATGAATCTCATGCAAGATTAGTTGTAGTTCTTGAACTTGACTGATTACTGTTTTAGAATCTACCATTTTATAGTCTAGAAAGCGGCCCACAATGAATTTCTTGGCACCGGCATCCTCAGTTTTATATTTATGTTCTAGTGATTCCCAAAGTTCTTTAGCTGTTCTTTTGTCAATGTAAACATTATACAAAGAGTCGGCTAATCCGTTCATTATGTAATTTCTACACAAGTAATCAGCATTTTTCCAAGCATCCACAGCGGCAATGACTTGGTTATCCTGCTCATCTTTTTTAAGATCTGGAGCATCTTCGTTCAAGAACCTTGCAAGATTCAGTGTGGTCAGATAGAACATCATCTTCTGTTGCCACCTCTTAAAGTTCTGCCCGTTGAACTTCTCAGGTTTCTCCCCATGGGAGACTGAGACAGGTACAACGGTGGGCATTGGCACTCGTGCCGCAGCAGCAATCGGTTCTTGCGTTGTATCAACAACCGGCACATAGACCGTTTCAGACACAACAGCATTGTCCAATGTAGTAGTCATCGTGAATCTGAAATTTACACAACACGAGTGTAAGTTTTCCAGATAAAAGAAATAAAAAGAAAAACCGTGCCTCAAAATCGAAAATGAAAGAAATCGAAAATCTGTTTTTAGAATGTTACAAATAATGTTTACAAAATTTCTTTTACAAAGAAAGATAGAGAGGCACAGAAAAAACCGAGAAGGGAACAGAGGAGGGTAATCCGAAAGAAAAAGAAAAGGAAAATAAATTAATCAACTTACAGTAAGCAAATGAAAAGTACAACTCCAAGAAAGCCGAGGCCTGTGTATCACACAGTGTCCTTAAAACAGATTTCGCCTCTCTCCGGTTGCTGGATTGAACGGAGGCGTCTGTCTCCCAGGATACAACGACTTGGAGCGATCCCGTAGGCACCACGTATCACTCCCGAACCGAGTACAAGCGCTTGAACCTATCACCGACTTACCAACAACAGCAGAATGGACGAACAGTACAGAAGAAGAAGAGAAGAGGATCTGGTTTGTGCAGGGAAGAAAGTAAAGGGGAGGCCTCTATTTATAGAGCCTGGGTTATTCAGTAACGGCAGACAAGGTATTAACAGCCTTTACTGTAACGGCAGACAAGGCATTAACAGCCTTCACTGTAACGGCAGACAAATCGGTCCGGCATTCGTGTCCGCAGGTCGTGCGGGCGCACACAAATCGAATGTAATCCGGTCCGTGATTTGCACCCCCCCCCCTGCGCGCGCGAGAGAGCCTCTCTTCTAGCCATCTTACAATGCTTAGAAGGAGATTACTATATATCCTCTTCTATTTCCTTTGTTATTTCCGATGTGGGACTATGTTCCCTTTAACCCATTTTCAAGAATGAAAACGTCTCACTTTGAGAGACAATTTCTCATTTACCCCTTAACCGATTTTAGCGAACCAATATATGATTTTGATCTACTCACGAAGGAGAACACAAATCAATCAAGATCTCTCAATAATTCATTGAGGATCTTACTCAAAAATTGCTCAAAAATCGGTTCGAAAATGGTGTCTAAAACACTCATTTTAGAATCATCTCAGTTCCATCATGTACAATATTAACTCAAAAGAAAGATAGATGGTACCCGTCAGAGAAAGTTACGGGCCGCAAGTAGTACAAGCAAAACGGGAACAAGAACAAGGATATAACATGGAATAAAGAATCATGTAACAGGAAACATGTCGTATAATAGGAATCTTGTAACTTGTAAATATGTAACTTATAAATAAGAATCATGTAACTTGTAAGCCGGAACCATGTAATCTTGTAAACATGTATCATGTAAATTGTAAACAGGAACTATATAACTTGTAACCATGAATCATGCATGTGTTCAGTGTTAATCTCAAGTCTAGAAATCTTTTATAAATCCTAACTAATGCACGCAATGCTGCATCCCATACTACAGGTTCGGGTGCATACAATCAAGTTAACGTTTAGACTCTAATGGTGAATTCTATGGGGTCATGTACTCGGGTCTTCCAATGACACTAACAGGAATCATGTCATATCATGTAAACATATACAGTGTCACTATTACGAGAAACACGGGTCTCCTTCCGAGTACACTTTTCTATATTGTCCACCATTAGATTCTTTCCCCTTATTACCCCGTTTTGTTATCTTTTTACAATAATTAAACATGAACAATGCAACTAGTGAAAACGGGTATCAGGATAGGATCAAGGAGGTATCAAGGGCTATGTAATGCATGATATACAAGTCCAATTAATTAAAAGCAAGAAAACAAATATATTTACAAACAAGAGCATGAAGTCACAATTCTGGACAGTAATACATTGCTGTACAAAAATCCACTTTTCCGTTGCTATATGAAAGCGAATCAGGTATCGTCAGAGGTTAAAAAACGTAGAATTCAATCCGGTTCCAACAAATATTCATACGATATATTATAAACACAATAGCTAGGTCAACTAGACAGTTCTTTACTGATCTACTGTTCAGGCAGCATACCAGGGTCAAATTCTTATATAGGCTGTAAAATCGCTTAAAATTCTCATAAAAATCATAAATAAATTCCCAATCATGTTTAGTAACATAATGGTAAATATCATATCTTAATTATACTTTTAGCATGGTATTTAAATTAGTTATTCGAGAAAATACGTTTCTAATAGTAATATAGAATTAAAAACGTCACAACACTAAAAATAGTATATCTTGAAAACTACACATCGGACTTCATATCCGTCAGAAGTTCAAGAAACTAGATATAGCGTGCTACAATTTCCATTTAATATGTTTTAGGTAATAACATCAGAAACTTGGCCAAATTCTCACTCCAAGTTGGAGCAGACGGCAGTCCAGAAATATACTAAGTTGCTTTTAACAATCTTACATTTTCAAGTGTATAGTTTTTATTATTAGAATTGAGCATACAAAACTATATTTAGAAATCAGCATGGTTATAATATTAAGACGACAAACATTAGCACATTTAACGGTATTAAACTACGAATGCAATCATACGATCATATACGAATACAACTCATTTAATCACTATTTCTTGTACAATCTCGTGCCTTTAGTTTGTGTTCATGTAATATATGCATGTATAAACGGATCTTCATGATTTATTATGACTTTTGGATGGATTAAAGTCGAATGAAATGGTGAACGATGGATGGTTCAAATTCAAACCATACATGAAGGCAGCGGAAAAGATTAATAATATGGATACGAGAAGAAAACTATTTGCGGGATTCAAGCAAAGCTTATACGGGAACAAGAAGAGTGTACAAGGGATACTTTCCTTATAGATGACGGTGCCAAATATGAAAGAATAACGGGATGAGAGTTTCAGCGGCAACACACGCGATAACACGTGTAAATAATGTCTACAACAACAACAACAAGTGGGACATCAACAGCAACAATCAAGAGGACGTCGGGTTCCGCAGTAAGGAGCTATGAGGAAGTCACAGACGCTGGAAGGGGGTTGTTGTGCAAGAGCTCGGGAGCTCGAGGATCGGGGTGAAGGCCGTCGGGGACTCGGGGTAGCTCGATGGCGCTGGAGGTGCGACAGAGAGACATCGGCAAATGGAGAAGATGGTCGGGATGTAGTAGGAGGTGGTGCACAGGGGCAATCAGGCGGATCTGCAGTGGGTCGGCGAGGACAGAAGTCGAGCGGTGGCTGGCGACGAGGAGGTCGAGCGGTGAGGGTGAGACTGGCGGTGGCTCGGTAGCAAGTGGCAGAGACAGGGGGATGCAAGCGGTCGTCACGAGGTGCAAGCGTCGTGGTGGTGATGGCGGAAAGTCGTGGCTCGAGCGGGTGAGTTGCGATGTTGGGTTCTCGGGTGGAGGCCATCGTGGTAGCGAGGTGGTGCGGCTTAGGGAGGCAGCGGGGGAGTGGCAGGGCCTGGCTGATTGAGGTGCAGTTGCAGGGCTGCTGTGAGGGTTGGCGACGCTCGCGGTGATGGATCGAGCGGGAGCTGGCGATGAAAGGGCTCAAAGGTGGGCGCGACGGGGAAGGCGGAGGGCGGGACGTTTGGTGGTAGTCGGAGGGCGACGAGGAGGTCGGAGTGGAGGAAAGCAAGGTGATGGGGAAATGGAGGTGGCAGGGAGGTCAACGGGAGAGAGACAGGGGGAGGAGTTGGGTTTGGGCGCTCTGTTTCAAAACATAGGAGGGTGAGAGAGAGGAGAGAGGAAAATTTTCCCAAACTATCCCACTTTTTGAAAGTTTTTCCCAAACTGCCCTACTTTTTTTTTAATTCCCAAATTACCTCACCCGGTCTTTGAAAGACCGAGTTTAGTTAAAACTAATGCGATTTTTCGAAGACTGAGTGTTAGTCTTTGATTTTTCTAAGTCTAACACTCGGTCTTTCAAAGACGTTAGTTTTAACTAAACTCGGTCTTTCAAAGACCGAGTGGTTCATTTTGGTAAATACTTTTAAAAGTGGGTTAGTTTGGTAAATACTTTCAAAAAGTGGGACATTTTGGTAACGAAAATGAAAATGACTGATTGAGCATTAAATTTGACAATTCAACTTTAGATGTAATCAACGTCATGAGAATTAATCAAAAATAAATGTTCATAACTTTGTCATATCATAAATTCAACGCTCAACATATAAATCGATCCAAAATTACATAATTTGCTATCACTTGTATAAAATTCTTAAATTTTTATATGGAAATAGATTTTGCGGAGCATATCACATTGAACAATTGGATTTTAAGGAAAGTTTTGGGCCATGATGAGACAGGTCTGAAAGGGTTTTAAGTGAGTTATTAACTCTATATTTACGAGTTAGGTTCTGGTAAAATTCAACTCCATGAATAACCTATAGCAAAATGTAAGATTCTAGTTTTTTTTTTGGGTGAAAATATTAAGATTAGAGTTGCATCCTAAAGATCGCTTACAGATCTACTAATATAGCTGTCTGGAGTATTTGGGGAGTTCAGACTGTCTTAGGTCGTGTTCAGATGTCTGAGGAGTTTACAGAATAAGTAAAATTAAGAAAGAGAATAGAGAATCGTGGGATATTACTGTAGCTGCAATCTTGTGGGGATTGTGGCTTGATCGTAATGAATTTTGCTTTGATACGATTAATCATAGACTTCCATTTTTTATGCATATTTGATAAGATTGATCGTATGAAAGAGAATCCTAAACAATGGTTTTCCAGTGTCGGATATCCAAACAATATTTTCTATCTTAAGGTATGGGAGCTAGGGAGGGAGGAGGATGAACGAGAGGGTGAGGAGAGCGGAGAGGGAGTAGTGCATTCGGAGGACGGTGTATGTTTCGGATATCGATCACCATGTGAGTTTCATTCAATTCAATTCAATTCAATTCAATTCAAGTTGCTTTCTTTTGATTTGGTTGATTAATGTTTTTGGATTTGTTTAGTCGTGTTGTTGATAATTTGATTTTTGATTTGGTGCATGTGAAGGTGACTGAGGAGCATGTTGCTGATCTGTTTGCGGATTGCAGACAGGTTTGTTACTTACTTCTTTTTTACTGCATTTATATCCAAACAATATTTTCTATCTTAAGGTTATTGTCGTGTTAACTGGATTAAAAAAAACAACAAAAAGAGACAAACACAGCTATAAATAAAAGGGAACATCCTTGAAGAATACATGGATTTCATGATAATCTCGAAGGGCATAAAGAAATTATGAGAAGCTCTGCATGCATGACCAGATTGAACGATAATGTCATATTGTCATATATAATACAAAATTTAAACATTTTCGTGGATCTGTTGACGAGCTATGATGTGACGTCTATCACTTCAAATAAGGCAATTGCATTGGCATTGCTGAGAACGTGGATTGTTTGGTCAAGCAACGAAACATATATCCTATTCATTATATCATTATTATTTATTTATTTTTATTGTGTAAAGATGACTTCTACTTTTGTATTATTGCTTTTAACATCTATATTGTTTAGAGGCAAACTTCCACTAACAAATGGAGTAACATTATAGGGAACAAGTGAGTCATACAATCATGAATTTCAAGGAGATAATACGTGGAGGGACATTACTTGATCATGGTTCATCGGATTATTTGTCCAAACCTATTTTGAAATCTTTCAGGTACTCCACAGAAGGAAGAAGAGTGGCTTGCAATTGTAATTCTTGATAGGCCAAGTCATCTCAAAAGTGCTGATGTAGATGTGTTATTATTACTCTTCCTAGAACTTGTTACCAAAATGACCCACTTTTTGAAAGTATTTACCAAACTAACCCACTTTCGAAAGTATTTACCAAAACAATCCACTCGGTCTTTGAAAGACCGAGTGTTAGACTTCGAAAAATCCAAGACTAACACTCGGTCTTTGAAAAATCGAGTTAATTTTAACTAAACTCAAGAAACCACTGAACCGAGTTCGTTTAAATGTGGAGAATGAAAGAGTTTAGATGAGTTTGATCATACAATGTTGATAACATGCATATGCAATCCAAGGTAGAGATTATTGGGTTTATGTCTTGCATAATATGTCCGAGAAGAATAGAAGATGGTGATGCATGAAGAGATCGAAGCGTCGACGGAATGGAAGGAGCAGCATCCACAAACAAAAAACAGATTGGCAGCAGGAAGGAGGCAGTTGACTGCCATTTGGACAGCCGACTGCTGCTGCTGCCCTCTATTTTGAATCGGAGCAGTGCAGTGCACTGCAGTCTACAACACCACGCAGCAGCAACATTATTGGGCCAGGTTCGGTTAATCTGATTGAAGCCAAAATTTATCTCCAAGTTAGATCGTACGACTCTCATCATATGGTTATCTCTTCAGGATACATTGGATGATTATTATATCAAGATATTAAACTAGAGTTTCTCTAGATCTCTATATACACATTGTAACGACCTCCTTTGAGAGGCAAAAGTGAGAGTACTTTATTGAAGATTGTTTGAGAGTTTTCCATTGTAAACAACAAGTATCTTTTGGTGAGGCTTAAGAGATAGATAGAGCCACGGTGAGAGTAGTTGCATCTCTTGTATCTTTCTCTAGTAGAATATCATCTCGGTTATTTTTCCTCCAGATTGGGGTTCGCCAAATTGAGACAAAATTGTGTGCTTTGGTGTATTTGGATTGATCTATTATTTTTCTTGGTGGTTTATAGTGATTATGTAGCATAAACTCAGCAGGAATTTCTAACAATTGGTATCAGAGATTCCGCACAAACCCTAATATTACCGTCATAAGATTGTTCATCTTTGCTGAAACTAATCAAAATCTAATATTTTCCATCGAAACAATGAGAAGGTGGAAGAGCAGACAGGAGAGAAAAGCTCGAAATATTTGGCAGGATAGGGGCAAAGGAAGAAAACTATTATTATAATAATAATAATAATAATAATAATAATAATTATTATTATTATTATTATTCAATTTAAAAAACAAGATACATATATATACATGAGTTTAGATTTTAAAACAAAAATAAAATAAAACAAGAAAAAAAATAATGAAAGAAATACTGATAACCCAAATTTTGAACCTGATTTGTGTTTACAAACAAATAGAAAAACTAGCTTATTAATTAGTGGAAAAGGAAGTTAATTAGCCAATTTGAATTCCTGTTATGAGTAGGAAAAATACTAGGCTATAGAATTTCTTAAATTATAAATATAATAAATATCAAATAAATTTCTCCTCCAAAATTGATTACATCTTTTTTCAGTATTTTCTATTTTTCTATGTTTTTTTTTGGATAATCTATATTATTTTATAATCTTTGTTATTAGCATAAGGAATAAGAAGAAGATAGTTAGAGCATTTGTAGTCGTTGGCTTAAAAAGCCAAATTTTGTAAAATTTGAGTAAAAAAGCGATGCAGTCGTTGGTCAAATACCCAAAATTTGGGTATGAGAGGAACAATAGTCTGCTATATTTGAGAAGCGAAATATGAATTTGAAAATTATAGCTGACGAAATATGAAATTCCATCCGTTGACAAAGTTTGCGCTAAAATGTATTGGACGAAAGATGAAACATCTTCCATGGTTTTTAATTTAGTTAATTAGAACGGACAGAAGATCATCTTCCGCTCGTTCTTTTGATTTCCGAAAAGGATAGGGACAAAATGTTTTGTCCCTTTCCCAAATAATAATAATAATAAACATGATTAAGCTTTAAAAAATGTCATTCTTCAAACTTGATTAAACTTGATTAAACAATTGTCGAATGCGATATCATTCTCCGTCCGACACTGGATTAATTAAAAAAAAAAAAAAATAGATGAAACTTGATCTATCGTCAGTCAATTTTTATATTTAAAATAGCCAAATTTTGGGTTCAACGACTACGGCTACAACCCCAAAATCCTATTTCTAAATGCCAAATACCCTAAATTTGAGTTGGGATGACTATAGATGCTCTTAGGGTCAAGTTTGGTCCTTTTGAGATTTAAAATACAATCCTGCAAGTGTCACTGTAAATCATCTAGTAAGAGCATCTGTAGTCGTTTGCTAAATATGCATAATATACATATTTTCTCAAAAAATCGCTGCAGTCGTTTGCTAAATATGCATATTTTGCATATTTTGCTACAGTAGATTGCTATAAATGAGAGCGAATATGAGAATTATGCATAATTTAAAGGACGCAACTTCGAGTTCCGTCGCTCGAAAAAATATTATTTTTAAATCGTCAGACGCAACTTCGATTTCCGTCGCTCCAAAAAAAATTAATTTTTGCAAAAAAAAAAAAACCAAAAAATCCAAAAACCCTCAGATGCAACTTCAAGTTGCGTCCCTCCACGCGCGCAATCCTCAGACGCAACTTCATGTTGCGTCCGTTGGGTTTTTAAAAAATAATAAAAAAAAATTTACTAAATGCACTTTTTTCAAGTCTGTCAATTAAAAATTATTTTTTCCCCTCCGATGCAACTTCGAGTTCCGTCTGATCTGAGATTTTAATTATTTTAAATTAACTTGCTAAAAAAAAACATTCGACGACTACAGCAAAATAACCAAATGCTATATGCATTTATCCATATATGCATAATTTAGACAATGACGATTGTGGATGCCCTAATAAGTCTATTTGCTTGTATGCAAGAGGTCGAGAGGTCTAATCCTGCTTGCAGCATAAAACCCCCAACTGGCCTGCATCTAGGCCCCTAACTTCAGAAGGGCCAACTGGCTCATTGACGCTTGGGCTGTTGGGCTTTACCGACACTTGAAAAATAAAATTTGCCGACCACCAAAGATAGGAATTCAAGTTCTAGTGGGACCCACGCGTTGTCATTTCGTAGGTGTCCGTCAAACACGGCGTTGCTCATCACCCCACTGAACCCACGCGGTGTGTACATATCATAATAACACCGCCTCCTCAATGTCTTCATCTTCCAGATATATATATATATATATATATATATATATATAGGTCTGGACATAATCCCAAAAAAAAAAAAAAAATTGTCATCTTCGATCAAACTTCTCCAAAATTCAAAGGTCAGTTGTTAATTTTTGTATTGAATTAGGGTATGGATAATTTTATTTATGTGTTAATAATGTGTTATGTAATCGTACCTGCGATTCTTGATTTCAAATGGTTTTTGTTGTAGTTGCTTGGTTGAATGCATTTGTGGATGTCAGATTTTGCCATTCATGTGCTGGCATATCGAATTCGGCTGAACAAAATTTGAACTACAATCGTATTTGTAGGTCATCGTTCTCAAAGCCTTGATCCAAAAATAAAATAAAATAAAAAATAAATAAAAAATAAATAAAAATAGAACCGGGCCATTATCACTTTGTATATCAGGTCTTTGTAATTGGAATCAGGCCGACCCTAAAATGGTTCTTTCTGTTTCGTTATTTAGTTAGTTTTGTTAGCTGTTTGCGCGCATGATCAACAGTTTATCCTGAAGGGGGTCTGAGTGTAATTGTGGATCTTTCTGAAGAAATTTAGTGAATCATTTTTAATAGGGTCGTCGTATTTTGTTTAAGTTTTTAATTGTAGGTTTTTTTGTATAACCAGTTAGTTTGATTAGCTTAAAAAGAGCTTTCATTATGATAACTAATTGAAAGCAGAACATTCATTTGCAACTAGTTCTTGATGTATATGTGTTGACAAAAAACCAAAACGTGGAGAGTTCTTCGAATCAAACATTACAATTGTGGAGTGCAAGTTCTCTTAGGTACTCCTGTAATCAAACCTCTTTGCTAGTTGAATTTTTTGCAGTACTAGGCCACTTTTTGATACTATTTGCAATTTTAGGCCACTTCCCAAACTATTAGCATTTTTGGCTATCCGTGCCACGTCAGCAGCGGCCGCTATTGGGAATAGCGGTCTCTTCATAGAGACCAATACATTGGATTCACACACTTGGCAGATTATGGAGAGTATTGTATAATTGCAAATCACTTAGTGTAACTGATGTCGCTATTGTCATTAGCGACCTTGTATAACTAAGGTCGCTATTCCCAATAGCGACCTCAGGTGGGCCTAAAAGCGATTGGGCCAACTTGAGGTCGCTATTGGGAATAGTGGCCTTGGTTATACAAGATCGCTATTGACGATAGCGACCTCAGTTACACCAAGTCGTGTCCATTATACAATATCCTCTCTAGTGTGAGAGGCCGCTATGAAGAGGCCGCTATTCCCAATAGCGGCCGCTGCTGATGTGGCACTGGATAGCCAAAAGTGCTAATAGTTTGTGAACTAGTCTAAAATCGCAAATTGTTTCAAAAAGTGGCCTAGTAACGCAAATCATTCTTGCTAGTTTGCTTGCAGAAAGTATTTGAACATGTTTTTAGATACATATGCTCAAGTATGGAGATGGGTGTCTTCTACATAAATTTAATATGTAAGAGATGCCTTATGTTCTGATTTCTCTCATATATCTTGTAGGGAACAAGATTCGAAATTCATAAGGAAATCAGTTAACAATGGCAGGTGAGACAGAAGGGAAGGTGTCAAAAGATGAAGTTCATCTTCAAGTTGAAAGCAAAGAGAAGGAACATGGGTTAGAGAAAGAAGAGAAGAACGATGTCAAGGTCAAGCCTGTGAAGAAAGAGAAGATAAAGCACGAGGAAGACAGAGACAAAAATGAAAGCAAGAATGAGAAAAAACACAAAGACGAAGAAGAAAATGATGCAGATGTAAAGAAAGAGAAGAAACATAAGAAGAAGGATAAGGAATCGAAAGACAAGGAGAAAGAAAGTAAAAGTGAGAAACACGAAGAAGGGGAGTCTACTAAAAAGGACAAGAAGAAGGACAAGGAAGTAGATAATGAAGGTGAAAAGGATGAAGATGGTCGGTCGAAGAAAAAGGAAGAGGGGAAGAAGGTGAAGGATGAAGATCACGAGGACAAGGAGGATCATGGAGAGAAAAAGAAGGAGAAAGGGAAGAAGGCTAAAGATGGAGAGTTGAAGGTTGAGGATGATAGTGAGACCAAAGAGAAAGAGAAGAAGAAAAAGGATAAAGATGGAGAGACTAAGGACAAGAGCAAGAAGAAGGAGAAAGACGGGAAGGAAGACAAAAAGGACAAAGATTTACAGCACAAGGATAAAGATGGAGAAAAAAAGGAGAAGAAAAAGAAAAACAAGGAAGAGGATGGGAAGCATAAAAAAGAGAGTGAAGAATCCAAAGGAAAGAACGAGTCTAGAGACATCGTGAATGAGGATGTGGCCTCAAGGGAACTCGAAATTGGAGAGGATTCCAAGGATGAGAAAAAGGGAGGAGAGAAGAAAGACAAAGATAAGGCGAAAAAGAAGGAGAAAGACAAGGAATCGAAGGATGACGGAGCAGAGGAGAAAGATGTAAAAAAGAAGGATAAGGGTGAGAAGAAAAAGAAGCAAGATGGGAAGGAGAAGATGACTGAAGATGTTGGAAAGCTGAAGCAGAAGCTAGAAAAGATCGACTCTAAGATTGAAGCCTTAATGGCAAAAAAAACAGATATCCTGAATATGATCAAAGAAGGTGAAAAGAGTCCAGCAATTGAGAAGCCAAAAGAGGAGGTCACTGCTTAGATACTTGTTAAAAGCATGACTGCTTAACTGGAGTGTTGTATCTACTGAATGCTGGTTTATCTATAGTTTTGTCGAATAAATGATGTACCTTCTGTTCTAGTTTATTAGTATCCGCAGAAAAGTTATGTGCGTACTAATGAGCTTGTTATGTAATAATCAATAATTATAACAAGTCAAGACACTGCTTTTTGGTGTTCATATTGTTAATATTTTGAGGTCATGATAACAGAAGTTTATAAGATTCTGTCTTGAATGGTTAGCTTCTCGCCAGATCAGTTGTCTCTTGCCATTGAAATTCACTCCGAGTTGGTTAATTATATCCAAGATTTAATGAACACACCACGGCCTGTCTAAAATCATTCATGGGATACACAAAGGGTTACAGAAAACATCTGATATGCAATGGAAGATGAGATAGAGGACCATAAATTTAAATTACTTTGCGGAAGGTCGTACAATTGTGCACTTCAACCAATTGAAAGTCAGTCACTCACAATCATCTTCTTCATCCTCGTCTTTTAAATCCTTTTCCATTAAATGGAATCAAGACTGAGAAGGGGTTGAAAATTGGCTGTTGATTTCGACCATAACCCTCTTCTTAGTTAGCACTAAATTTCTGAACAGAAAAACACTATAGGCAAGAGAGAAACTTGCGACAATTATAACCCGAATGAGCAGCAATGCCAAACAACATGCGTTCGCTTAATCAACAAAAACTAACTGACAACATTAGATCTCTATCTTCCTTTTGTGGGCTCTGTTGTCAAACCCAAAACTGAAAGGGAACAACGGGTCGTAGTGCCTGTCGCCAACATTCATAAGGAGCTGGTCCACTGACTTGAACCACGTACGAGAAAGCTTCCCAGTAAATCCATAGTCACCAAAAGGCACATCAGCAACGCCCTGTCCTTCCGTTCCAGGAAGCCCAGCTGCCACAAGAGCATCCATTGATGAGAGAGGGTTCAATCACTAGAGGCCTTCCAGAAACAACAACTACTGCACACTTGATACTGCTACAGATAGTTTTCAGTGTGCTTGGACTAGGATCAGCGAGTCCATCAATAACAATGTTGATGGTTATGATACGCCCTTACAATGGAATACATCTGATGACTACTGTTTAAGATTATCTGATCACACAACTATTATGGTCAGTCTGATTAAAGTGGCCTCTCCACTTATATATTTTTCTAAGCAGAGATCCAATTTGGACTTGAGATAATCACTAATTCCCAGGAGAATGGGAAGGAGAAAACATGTGCAATGCCTACACGCAATATCTAGAATTAATGAGAGAGTTGATGAAGAAAACAACCTTCTTTCCCAGTTGATCTGAGAAGCTGATATCGGACATAGGGCTCTCAAATAGGCCCATGACAAACTTGAAGGATCATCCTTACTGAGTCATCAATCCTGCTCATAGCAATAAAGTTCTTCTCATCCAGACTGGTCAGATCACCAATGAATTCTTGATAGGTGGTTGATGAGTATGAGAAACTTGAGTAAATCATCAAGGGAAAAAAATAATGACAACTTTTAAATGTTTTGAATGTTTTATAATCAGCTTACTTGCTATAGTTAGTTTTAAACGATAATTACTAACCATGTAAATACCAGCATTGGTTCCCAGTAGGATTGAGTAAGTGTAATTTGCATGAGGTGGGCTGGTGATCTTATCAATCCCCTCCCAATCTGAAATGACAAATCCCTGAAAATTCATTACCACAAAATTATAAGAGATAGGCATATGATAATTGGAAGGCGAGCGTGGTGAAACAGAAGTATAAAGACGAACTTGCTTGAATTGCACAAAGATATGGCAGTACACAGAACAAACTAGACTTAATAAAATTTCAGACAATATTCTACAGTCAAGATAACAGAAGGTATTAATTAGGAAAATTATGTATAACATAAAGGTATTTAGTGCAAAATCAAAACGAATAAGTATCAGAAAACATCGTACAGGTTCAGGTTCGCCGACCTTACAGTGGAGAGTGTTCTTGAGGTAACCTGTGATGGGATCATGGTTGACATGCATCTTTACTCCATTCCAACTTGAAAAGGAGACCATGACAGTTGAAACACCCTTGAACATGGCATTGCGGTAAGCTGGCATATGGATGCTAAAAAACCCTTGCCTGTTGATAATGGTATTGTTTGCATTGAGCCCATCATGAGTTTCACCATCTCCAACATAATGCTTAGCACAAGCTGCAATTTTGTCCCTGATCCGTATTCCAATAGTAATTAGTTATGCCAGTACTATAAATTGCATATAAATGATCTTAATTTAATAATACACAGGCAAAAATGAAATGAAAACCATGAACTAATCTGAGGCGTTAAAATGCGACATATATCAGAATGCAATACTCAAATGACATCAAAGTCTAAACACTACACTTTTCATGGTGTTACTGATGTTTCTATATGTTGTAGAATTCGTTGTCCAATATATCCTCTCATATTGGAATTACTCTCAAATATCAATGAAGTACTTGACCTCTAATATTGGAGGTCATTACAATAAATAGAAGAAGAATAGAGAGAACCATAGGTTAGTCTTGATATCTCAGTCGTCCAATATATCCTATAGAAGAAGTCACTGAATATGAGATGTACGATCTGACTTGGAGTTCAAAATTGGGCTGGAACGATCCCCAAGACCTAGGCCCAAAACAATACAGCTACCGCAGACGGTCGACTGCATCCAAGTGCGGTCAACCGCAACTCATCCAGTCTAGACCCGAGGAGTGTAGAGTCCTCTGTTGTTGTTGCTGCCCTGTTTCCAACTTCTCTCTTCGACGCTTCGACCTCGGTGCTTCGTTGTTTCTTTCTTCTTCTAATTGAACAACGAATACAAGACATAATCCTAACAACCTCCACCTTGGATTGCATACGAGTGCTATCAACATGATGTGATTCATCATCTCTAATCTATACTAATATTCACTAACGAACATACTTGGAACAATAGTTTCTTCAGCTAGTTGAACAAATATTCTACCCAAGTTTACCCCCTCAAGGGAACACCTCAGTAGGTGTTAACACGGAGTTGCCAACCTCCGCACGAACTCTACCTACCCCGAGGCACTCTCCACCTTTCGATGATATTCGAACATCATGGTCTCGCGACGATGAAGCTAGTTGCGGTAGACTAGATGAACTTGTAGGAATATCAAGAAAAGAAGCAACACCTGTGCAGGTATTTCGGATCCCCCAAAGCTTGTAGAGATTGCGTTGGCTTGACCCAACAATTCTCATAACCTCTAACCACCTTACGACGACCATAAAAAACAAACAGAATTCCACCTCGAGTTGTGTACCTACAACCGCATACTTCAAGAGTTCCCAAGCAAATTAGATTTCGTTTTAGCAAGGAATATGCAAGACTTCCCTTAGAGTGTACTTGTTCCCACCTAAAATCTCCAACTCAACTATCCCCTCACCTTCTACTTCACAAATCTCTTCAGTTCATGTTGTCACACAACGCTCTGCAGTAGACTTATAAATAGAAAACAATGCCCTCTCAGAGCAAATATGAGTAAAACTCCCCGAATCAAGAAACCAACCAGAATCCACTTCTAAAAAATTTGAAACAAGAAGACACAAATCACCTGGTTCAATAGGGTAACCCACATTTGTGGTACAATTGCCATCCTTGGCGCTCTTCTACTTCTGCAATTTTCAACAGTCTTTCTTGATATGACTGACCTCTTACAATATCAGCAACATATGAATCCTTTTGCGATGCACTTAAACTTCCAATTGAAGAGCCTTCCACTGTTAGACAACTTGTGAGAGTATATGATAATTTTTTAGTCTCTTTCTTGAGTTGATTTTTCTTCAAGGCTTTGATTACACCATCTACCGTAATGTTCTCCTTGGCAGATTTCTTGTGTAGCATGGTAGTTATCAAATGCTCGTACGAATCTCGCAGTGAATATATCAAGTTGAAAGCTTTATCTTCTTCACTCATATTCGCGTTTATCGCCTTGAGTTCAGATAACACCTTGTTGAACTATGTGATGTGATCTTGAAGATCGGTACCTTCTTTCATTGGTCAATGAAATAACTTTCTCTTCCAATGCAGTCGATCTAGTAACGACGAATCGGAGTAGTCAGCTATGAGTTTTTCCCATAAATTCGCCGCACTAGATTTTGATAGTCATATATACCTATGGCTCTTTCAAAAATATCATCTCAAACATTCTCTTTCATATCGGAAGACTTTTCCTTCTTCTTGACGGCTAACTATATACGTTCTTGAACTAGGACATCATACATGTCTACCTTCCAAAGATTGAAGTTGATCTTTTCATTGAACTGCTTATTTTTTAAAAAATTGTGACCAGTCATCTTTACCAAAGGACTCAGCAACCCGAAGCTCTGATACCACTTTGTTGGGGTGTTGTGATAGGGAGAGGAATCTCACCACAACTCTCGTTGGAAAATTTTGTCGAATACCGGTGGCACAAACTAACTAATTAGATCAATGAGAATGACGAGGTAGATGAGACAAATCAATCGAACAACCAAACAAGTAGATCCACCAATCCAACACAAACGCACGATGAATTTATCATGGTTAGCTTTCGCTTAATCAGGAGGAAAATATAGGGAGATATAATATTCTACTAGAGATATTACAAGGAGTTACAGATTCACTCAATACAGAAAATTATACTCACTCGCCAAGAACTATTTCTCAAGCCTCACTTGTAGGGAGAAAATATCAATGAAGTACTTGACCTCTCATATTGGAGGCCATTACAATAACTAGAAGAAGAATCGTAAGAACCATAGTTTAGTCCTGATATCGTTGTCTAATATATCTTGTAGAAAAAGTCACTGAATATAAGCCGTACGATCTCTTGAAGTTGAAGATTGGGTCAAAATGATCCCTAAGACCCAAGCCGAAAACAATACAGCCACCGCGAGTGGTCGACTGCACCTCAAGTGTGGTCGACTGCAACTCATCCAGCCTGGATCGGAGAGGTGTACATTCGACTATACAGTCCTTTGTTGCTGTTGCTGCCCTGTTTCAAACTTCTGCTCTCTTCGATACTTCGACCTTCGTGCTTCGTCGTTTCTTCTTCGAACTGAACAACGAGTGTACAAGATAAAATCCTAACATACACTACTTGCTCTTTTGCGAATATGAATGTAAGAAAAGACCGAATATTGTGAAACCTATATGAGAGGACAGCAAGAGAGTCCCAAGTATCTACATTGTGTAACGCTATTGTAATTGTGAGTTGAAAAGTAAATAAAATAAGTGTGGATTGAGAAAATCGCACTCGGACTACGAGTTCTCAATCACTCAGACTATGCAAGAATCAGTAATTAAGAAGATAAGATATTGAATATACCTCTTTTATAACAACACTAGCTACACAGTTGCATAAACAAGAGCAATAGGAAATGACATGCTTTCCTTATTATTTAAAAAAGAACGCTTACAATTTTTGGACTTCAACCATAAGAAGATCGGTCACCCACAATCATCATCATTGTTGCGGTCAGGTGGTGATTTTTGCTCATTTCTTGCAAAGGATCTGGAATGACAGGCCGAACACCAAGCCTAAGCAATTTTTGCGCACTTCTTGCGAGAGGCTTGAACAACAGGCTGAACACCTAGTCTTTTGCAACATTGGCAATGGTGACTGTTAAGGCTTCGGATGGACGAACCTCCAAACTTAAGAAAACCTTTTGATCTTGGTCCTCCTGGCCTCTTGGCTTCCACCGTTAGGTGGAGTGATGTGTGGGTGGCAGAGATTATGCCACAGTTATCGAGAAGTCTTATGTGGCTTTTGGTTCCCACCGTTAGATGGAGTGATATGTGGGTGGCAGAAATTGTGCCACATCATTGCCGTGGTTATCGAAGAGTCTTCTGTGGCTTTTGGTTCCCATCGTTAGATGGAGTGACATGTGGGTAGCCGAGATCGTGTCACTTCATTGTTGTAGTTATCTAGATGTCTCTCGAGATTCTTCTCTACCTCCTTTCTATTAAACCCCCCACCGTCTTTTCAGTTCTCAACTCCACTCTTCATTTCTCAATCAGAGCTTCTCTCTACTCACCGCTCTTTTTCTCTCTAGATCTCCGATTGAAGTGAGTTTATTGGATTTACTCAGCCTCTACGTCTACATAGAGAGGTGGTTGTGATGTCCAAGCAGTCGGAGGAGAAGGGGAGCGAACCGATGCTCACATATAAAGATGGGAAGGAGGTTGAGGTGCTACATTCCGAGGGTGAGGGATGAAGTAAAATTATTATCCATGGCCTCTAAAGCTCCGAGGAGTAAGGGAAAATGGGAGTTAGTTTTCCGAAGGAGAATTCGATGGTGAATGAGGAGTCCATCGAGTTTTTAGGGAAGGTGGTATGGACTGCCCCATTTTCAAGATACTAGTTCGTATGTACCCTGACGATCTCCAAGACTTGGTGTGATTTGGACCTCGTCCCCCCTTCGCTTGGTTGGGCTCTAATCGAAGCTGATCGTACTTAGAATATTCGATCAAGAAAGGATGTCTTGATTATTCGGAATGTCTTCTTCATTCTGAGGGAATACAAGTTGCTTATTCCTGGTCCTGGGATTCGACCTACCGGTATCCTTGCCCCTGGGTTTTGCATCTTCCCCTTTGACATGCTGGGGCCATATTCATGGAAGCGCATAATGAGCTCCCTCCTGCTGTGTGGGAAAAGGGAGGTGCGGCCGTGCCTCAAGCTCTTCCATAGATGTTTAGTCTTTACTCCCTCCAAGTCGGAGAGGGTCGGTATTTCCTCTCCCCTCATATTGGGAAGTAGGCGGTTCAGGGGCATCCCGATCCCATAAAGGATTGAAAGTCGAAGTACTTCATGGTGTATGGTGCCAAGTCATGGGATATAAAGCTCCCAAGAAAAAGGAGTTTATAGAGGAATTGGGGGTGTGCGAATGCATATTCACAGAGGAGGCGGTAATTTGGCCATCCTTGAAGGAGAAGCACTTGGCAAAGTGGGGATTGAGTCCGACAGACCCTAGTATGTTCTTTGTTTGTGCTTTTTTGTCGATCTTAGCTTCTTTATAACTTGTCTGTTTTTCTTGTAGATATGATTAGCTAAGAGGAGCTCAACGCTCAGAGGGCCGAGCTCCAAAGGAAGAGTACAACCGACTAGCTGAATGGTCGAAAGAGGCCGTCAACGTCTACCTCCACCTTTCGAGCCTAGCGTTGGTGGCAGCGGAGGGCTCTTCTATCGAGCTGATAAGGTTTTGGATCTGGGTTGCTGATGATCAACTGAATCTGGACTTGGATGGCTAGAAAGGTCTAGATCTAGATCTAGACTGCCGAAAATGTTTGGAAACCTACAAAAAGTCTTCACACCGAAGGTGACCCCTACAAATAACTCTCCGATACTTAAGTCAGCAACTAAAAATAAACATTAGGGCTTTTAGTGGAGAAATATTGATTATATTTGACTCATTGAGGAGATAGGGTAGTTGTACGCAAAGAAATAGTTATAGAAGATAGACCTGAAAATGTATCTTTTAAAAGTCTTCACACTGAAGTGGCTTCGGCGAAAGACTCTAAATGCTCATGTCATCAACTCATAGTAAAGATTAGGGGTTTTAGCAGAAACATATTGATTATCTTTGACTGATTGAGGAGGGAGGGTATTTATCGGCTATAAAAGATAGATCTGAAAATGTATCTTTTAATATTCCGTTAGAGATTTCTCTGGTTAAGGGATAAGCTTGAGGGATTTGACTGTTATAACTTGAAATTCATTTCTTCTTGAGTTACAAGTAAGCCAGAATTGTGGATTGGATGGAATTGATGGGTCTGGAGACGGCCTATATTCTTTTTTTGTTGTTGAAGAAAGGTGGAATCTGGCCACCCTGTTTCATTAATAAGAGATTAATAAAACATACTCAGAATACTGAGCCTACTACAAAATCCTACAACCAGAACAAAAGTATATAAACTCCACCCCGAACATGGGGGGTGGGACAAAATAAACATAGAGTAGCCGCACAGAGATACATCATATCCCCCCAACAAACCCTGGGGTAGTGGGTATTAATGAACATAGAAGACCATGCTGTGCTGGCTGTCAATCGATCGTCGGCTTGATCTCGATCTCCTCATCATCAAACTCCTCTACCTGGAAAACACTCGCAATCCTTTCCCTAGGACCTGCTGCTGCCACATTAGCCTAAAATGAAATAAAATGCATAATATGAGTCAAATTGCCAGAAATACTATTGCAAGATCTACGAAAATAAAGATTATTTTTGTCTAACCAGAGAACCCATGTCGTTGCGGCGATAGCTAAATACCACGCTTCTCTCATAGCACCCCTCTCCGTCGCGAACTTTGGGCCTACTCACAAGTCCTCGTAAGTTCTAGGGTATTGAGTTGTCCCCAGGGCGCTGAGTACCTCTACGAGTACCGCTTTACTCCTAGGACACTAAAGAAAAAGATGGTCTCTAGTCTCGAGGGCGGCGTGGCAGAATCCGCATTGAGAGTCCACACTCGGTTGGCGCTTAGCGAGATTTTCTCTAGTCAGGATCGCATCATTTAGTACCAACCATAAGAAAGCTTTGATTTTTAGCGGAGCTTTCGTTCTCCAGATGACGGCAGCCCACTTTGGGGTACATCCCCTAAAATGGATGCACTTGTATATGGAGCGAACCGTGAACTTGCCGTTCTTCTCCAATTCCCAGAATTTTTTATCGGGACCCTGGGAGCAACCAATTCCAGCATTGGAGATGTAGGCATGAAGTTCCGTAAGTCTGAGCTGAGAGCCTATGTCAAGCGGTTGTTTGAAAGATGGATTCCAGGCGCCTCTTTTCCAGGCTGCTGCCACAGTGCAGTGTGGCTGTGTCGCCTACTCATATAGATCGGGGAACAGGGTTCTGAGCATGTGATCAGCACACCACTTATCCCACCAAAACCTGGTGAGTCTGCCGTTACCGATAGCTGGCTTGACACAGCTAGTGAAGGGTTCGTATGTCTTAGTGATGCCTTTTCAGAACCAGGAAACCCGAGGGCCTATCCTGAAGCCCAGATTTCTCGTTCCATTCCCATGTAACCCTGAACAAATTGCTGCCACCCTTCTCATTAGGGTGGAACACTTTCCACCACCATTTGCCCAGAAGTGCCAGACTCATATCTCGCAGGTCAATTATACCTAGGCCTCCATGTATCTTTTTCATGCACGCCTTCTCCCATCTAATAAGGTGATAACCCCCTCGATCCGGGTCTGCCCCTTTCCATAAGAAACGTTTCCGGGTCCGGTCAATTCTTTGGATTACCCATCGCGGCATTTCAAAGAAGGAGAGATAATAGGTGGGGAGGTTTGAGAGGACTGCATTAATAAGCGTGACTCTTCCATCCATGAATAGGGTTTTGCCTTTCCAGCCTGCTAGCCGTTTCTCAACCCGGTCAATAATGGACATTCAATCCGCCTTTTTTAGCTTCCCGGGTCTTAGTGGCAATCCAAGGTACTGAATGGGAAAACTCTCTGAGGAGCAATTGAGGATTGTGGCATGTTCAAGAGCCTCTGCTGGAGTCAGGGCAATGGGGGTGAGAGCACTTTTGTGGAAGTTAACCCTGAGGCCAGACCAGACTTCAAAGCAATACAGAATTCCTTTGAAGGCGGTAGTTTCTCCTAGGTTGCCATTGCCAAATAGAAGAGTATCGTCTGCATATTGGAGTATAGAGCAATTTTGACAATTGGCTCCCTTAGCCACTGGTACGATCCAACCTGCTCTACTGCACTTAGCCATCATGGATCTTATATTCTTCTATTGGGCTTCTTGTTATTGAAAAATTATTGTACTGTTTTTGAAAGCTTTGAGATGCGTGTTGAGATCTTGTAGCTCTATTTTTTACCCATATCAATGATCCGTATAAAAATTTGATTGAGACTTAGCAACTTTGTATTTTTTCCACATTCTCTCTAACTTGGTGGGTACATCTTATCTGAATTGCACGAAGAAGTCTGGATCATAGCTAAAAATCATTTATCCGGAGAATATATGACGCATGCACGTGCTAATTTATTAATTATTCTTTGGAGTAAAATAGTGTCACTTTCTGTCTTAAGTGGAACTGTGATTGTCTTAAGTGGAATTGGGATTGCCAAATGCCAACTGTAAATCAATTAGCTGAATCATGACCTCCTCATTGCAATGATGGATTACTTGTATATGTTTTCCTGGGCAATTAAAAACACCCGGTTTTGATCCGAAAAGGCACTTATACATCAATTCTGAATTGGTGAAGAAAACTTTAGAATATATAGCTAAATTTTTGGTACAAAATCAAGCTGCAAACAGTTGGTTTTTTTATGGCGTGGTGCATTGTGCTGTGGCTCCACGATCTGCTTTGCTGATGTTGAGTCTGTTATTGTAATTCTTAATTGCTCGTTTATTGTATGTCTTACTTGCTCGCTTATTACTGTTTTACATCTTGTAAAACCCTTGACTATTTGTATTGCTTATTATCTGTTTTATTGATTAATATATTTTTTTTGATGGCTGGAGCCTTTTGGCTCTATCCGATTCATCAAAAAAATACAGTTGGTATTTTTTGGAACTTTTACACATAATCCTCTTGTTCTTCGTTAAATTAAAGCGCAAACAGTTGGAATATTAGGATTCCCAGTTCCGTTAAAAAAAAAAAACCATACCAATTACTTCAAAACAAAACCAAAATAATAATAATAATAATAATATATTTTCTATTATAAAAGCCACAATAAATCTGTTCATAGACAATCTCAACCATCAATTTTGACAATTTGATCTTAACCATTCATTTAAATATCATCTGAGGCATAGATCCATTAATCTTAGCCATTAACCTTATTTAATTAATTATTTAAATAACTTAAATACCTAATATCCCTTTCTCTTTTTCTCCCAAGTCGCTCTACATCTTTCTCAATTCTCACCAACCCAAACTTAAGTATATCCCAAATCGATTCCAAATTCGCTCCTTTCCCCCCTCTTCTTCTTCGCAAAATCCTTAAGCAATGACCAATTAATCTACTAATTATCGCAAGGTAATCAATCAATCATCTTCAATCTCTATCTAATCACTTCGATTTCATTCAAAAAAATCGACCTTGACAAAAAAGATTTGATTTTGGTGGAGATTCACAGGCTTTGAGCAAGTTCGCATGCAACCGCCTTCAAAAGGTGCTCATGAAATGACAAGTCAGCTCCCCCCTGCCGAATTCGCCCACAATGTCACCGACAACCTCCAAAGGTGAGACCTTTAGGCTCAGAAATTAGTGTTATAGTTTCATTTCAAATTTTGATTTTTTTTGAAATTTTGAATTCTAAGAACCAAGTATATAAGAAGCTAATAAAATTAAAGAATACAGATTATATCTTTTTGAAAGATATTGGCAAGTTCTTGCTGTATATATATTACAATAAGGTTTCATTAGAAATTAGAAAGACAAAAGAACAAACAAGAAGAGGTGGACACATTTTTAAAGGTAACACTCTTTTTCTTCCAACTATGAAAACAAGGGTTTAAAAAATTTGTTTTTCTTCAAAATATTTTAGATTCATATTTTTCTGTATGTCTTAGTTTATCTTGTAGCTTCTGACTACATAAATGTACAACATCATATATGATTATTTCCCAGAATTGTTATGGTCAAAGTATTTGACAAAATGATACAGGACATACTATATTTTACGGTACTTTGATAATATTTTCCCAAGTTTGCTCTGTAGGCTATGAATGGTTATCCTAACATCATGTTTTAGGTTAATCTGACTATGCTCTAAGATATGGAAGAGTTTATATAGTTGCCACACTACTTGTAGGCACTAAATATGTATTTATAATGTAGGCACAAAGTATCTATTTAAAAATTTTGTTTTGAACCTTCTAAGGCCATCCAGTAGCTAAAAAATTAGCTACTTGATTTTGCAATTAAACATCTAAAAGAAATTTCAACAATTCTATTGTCAGAAAAGTTTCTTATCGATATGAATTTGGTGCACTTACTGCAACCTTCAATACGATCCTGACATAATTATTCTTTTTTTTGGCTAAACATGTTACGTTGTGAGAAAGTTTTGATAACATATATTGTTATACGTATTATTATCGTACAAATGTGATTGTGCTTATACCTATGATTAAATCATCTATAAAAATGACAAGGAGTCTCATCTAACATTCTTTTTCATGTGCAATTCTGATGCTGGTTTATCAAATCCATGTTGGTTTATATTGAGCTTGTCTAGAACCTAATATACAATAAAATATGAAGGTCAAGCACTTTTAATTGGAGATAAGTTTGTTGAGAAAAGTTTCCTCTTCCTACTTTAAAATAGACGGGGTTATGCATAATGTTTTGGATATGAGGGATTTAGAGCATATGGAAATGAAAACTTTGATTGAATGAGTCTAAAATCAAAATCCTTTCCCTTCATTTGTAAAATTCATGTGCACCAAGTGTGTTATATGCACCAAAGACTTTTAGATAATGCACGGTTTAATGTCCTTTTTAATAGAATTTACTTCTGCTATTACTTTATGGTTCTTGGTTTTGTTTGTGCCATGAACATAGAATGCAAACCCTTATAGCATTCGCCTTTAGCTCAATGCAAACGAGTGCCTATTCCTTGAATGTTGGATGTAGAGTAGGGATGACCTAATATATATTGTATACTTATTAGTTACATGTAGACATGCACATATGTTGTGAGGAAAAGGGATACACACAAGCAATATAGAAAATTTCTTACACATACAGCGCATATACTCGCACATATACCTGCAGTAAACTATCTAAATAGAAAATTCAGGCCAGTCATTAGGCTCTCTATTCCTTGAAAGAGATAGGAAGTGAAATTTCTATGATTTGTAATTTCTTCATTAGTAAGTAACAAAGTATGCATATACATGCTTTCAACCTATTATTGTGTATTTTCCTTTTGGGCATTCAGCTGTAATTCTTTGAAGATAAGTATTTTTGGCAGATCCTTAGGCTTTATTCATTCGATATTTCATAATTTTCTCTCAATTCAACTTATTTTAATAGCTTTATGGGTTACCATTTAACAACTTGAAAGTATTAGATTGAACCCATTACTCAGTTCTCAGTGCCTTTCTATGAACTATTAGTTGCATGCTCTGAATTTATAATCAGCACTATCACTTATGTGCAGTGGTACCTTAAACAAGAAAAGAACTTCAATCAAGGTTTCAAAGAACTTCTTTTTGAGGGTTACATAATGTCAACTGGTCCTGACCTCGAGTCACTTGTTGACTGTAAGTGCTCTTTCATTCTATCCTGATTACAAAATTTATTGTTAAATATGCTAGCATGCTACATAATGGATGATCCAGCTGTACCTGTCTGCTTAATGTTGCCACTTGCTTTTATGTAAAATTCTTATTTAAGTTGAAGCTTAACAAGTTTTAGAGTTTTAATTATCGAGAAAATTTTAATTTTGTCAATAATGTATCACAAGTAGGTGAACACATGGAAAATTTATCTGGGTCATGGAGTAATACATCAAATACCCTCACAGTGAAGTCACAAATCAAAACCATGGATGGGTAATAATCACATATGTGGCCTGGTGCACATATGTGATTCAGTACAATTCAATACAATTTTAATGTACTAAATTAATATGTGTACTGTGTTCTTTCTTGGAGTTTCTGGCCCTTGGATTGATGTAAAACATTATGATAACATTGTGATAATATGCAACACCTGAAATTATAGAAGGTGTATACAGTATGGAAATGCAATTTTTTGTACTTGTTTTAAGTTGACATGGGCTACTGATAGGTGCCACCTATAGTCACTGTATCCTCTCTGCTATCTATCAAGATAGATCAGTTAGTTGAATGACATCTGACACTAATACTATGTAGGACATCTTGAACTAATACTAAACCATAATCATTTGATTAGTGAAGTCCACAAATACTAAGAAGAAATTTAAAGTCGAAAATGATGATTAATTATATGAAAAATACAATGATTAACTCTTTATGTTTTAGATGAAACTATTATTTACATGTTATATTGTTTACTCATGATAATATTGAGTCGTTAGTTTTAAAATTTTAAGTTTTTTGTGTACATAATTAATATATAGTGATTATACTATATATTCATTTCAGTTCTTAATAAAATTTATTTTATGATTGATTTTCTCAACAACATAGAATATTGTTAAAATATTCAACATTCATGTGCACCAAGCCACATGCACTTGGTTTACTGTAAATTTCAACTCCAAATCAAAGCCAAAACTATACTCTGCAACCTCAGCTCATACATGCACCGGCTATGGTAAATTACCATGGAAAGTAATATTCAACTGTCTTTCCTATTACAATGAATGACCAGTTTTTTTTGCAACTGGTACAACAAGAACAATAACCATGTCTTTCCTTTGAAAAAAATATATTGAGAACGACAGGTGCCTTGCCATTAGTTCCTTTAGAGATATATCATCGAGGTGGAGAATATTTCTTGTTTCCTTCTAACTTCTGGATGAAGTTAAATTTATGTTGCTACTAAATTGTTAGATGCTTATCAAAGGCATTCTCTTCTCTCTTTAATCCATTTGTTTTTTGGGATGGATTGTTAGGCTTTATATGACAAAGATGGGTATCTTGCATACCCAAAATCTCGATTTACCTTAATTTTCGGTGATACTTTAATTGTCTAAATCTAGGAATTTAATTTTTCTTGTGATATTTCTCAAGTTGTTATCAAATTTTATTCGCTATGGACAGATTCAAGTTGTGTTTTGAGAAATTTGATTATTTTTGTATGGTGATTTCCATGTTTTATTAATAGAATCTCAGTAATGAAGTTCTTAGCGGTTGTATTGATGCACATGTCATGGCTTTTATACATATGCTCACAGACTTGCGTGTTGATTTGTTGAGCACCGCCAACTTTTCTAACTTGACGCATGAACACTATATTCTCATTTACTATATTTACATGTTCACATAAAACAGTATTTTTACATGTTTCTTGTAGCAGACTATGTAAGTGTACCTTTTATGCACTATGTTGTGCATGAATCTGGATGAAATCTTTCAAGAATAACATTTTTTGTTCTTTGTGACTTTTTTATTTGATTTTATTGATGAAAATATTTTGATAAATGATTATGATTACTTATCACATCCACTATATTTTGATGATAGGAATTTTTATTGGATGAGAAGATGGTTGATTGTTCCTATATCGAATTTTTTCTTCGACGAGAAGGTGTTGCGGGAGAATTATTTAAGAGGTACTTTTGAATAAAATGTCTTCATTATTTATTAACTTTGCCTTAACAATTTGTAAAATTGATTTGTCTCATGTCCCTTTATATTCATTCTTGTACTTGCTCTTAGACCAAACACAATTTTTGTACCAAAGTACGAAACAACAAGTTTCATAGAGTCATAGTTTAGTTGGTCTTCTTAGAGTTATCAGAACAGAAAACGACCAATGAGTCTAATTTACAGCAACTGATTCGTGGTTCTCTGAACTTTATGTTTTGCAGATGGGAATAAGTTGGGAGGAGGTAATATAATGAAATTTTTGGTCACTGAAGCACCTGATGGATTACATGTGCGGATTTGGGATAACTAATATTTTACATATTAGAGAAAAAAAATGAGTGGTTTCGTCTGGAATCAATGATGTGTGTAAACATGAATTCCGTGTAAACATGAATTCCGTGGAGTTTCATTTGATCCTTTTGTTTATAACGTGAGATGTGTCATTAGATGTAAGTATTATTTTTACAACACATTTGATTATGCAATTTTCTTACTAAATATAGAATATAACTCTCTTTGTTAGTCAATTTTGTGAATGAGGGAATTTTTGGAAGGGCGACAAATTCCAGATTGAAGTTAGCTCTGGAAAGAGACCAATTCTAAGTGCTTCAAAGAGGGATCCAATCCCCTTCAGGTATGATTGATTCTCACTTCTCCAGATTTATGATACTTCAGTTTTGTCAGATTGGGGCCAACTATAACACACTATTATGGTAGATCTGATACATGCAAATATGAAAGAGAAATTCAAAATATTTTTGGATGACTTTGTCATAGTGTTTTTCTCTTACAATAATATCAGATAGAGCCAACTAATATCATGATACAAATATTCTCGTACTGATAAAGGTAATGAACAAATATTTTGACATCCAGGCTTTGTTTCCAAGAGAAATAAATGAAAATTAATATAAGTCAAAAAGAATAAAATTCTTACAATTGACTTGCTTTGCTTTATTAGGCTTTGGTAAATTTAGTTAAATTTCATATATGGGCGTGGAGATAAAGAAAAACCTGTATAAGCTGTCTTTGGTATGATAATTATACTAACATCTTGTTCAGTTTTACTGTCTTCGTATATATCTTCTTGACATGCTTCTTCTTGTAGTGCTATCTTGCTCTACAAATAGTTACTCCCAAACAAGATGATTTTTAAAAAATATCAAATACTTTTATGTAACATTATTTGTCATGAAGAGGTTTTTTTTCCAATGTACTTCAAGTCTTGAATTATAGAAACGATTTTCTTACTATTTTCATAAATTCATGCATAATTGGCTGTCATTCACCTCTTTTTTTTTTTTTTAATTGTCTTCTTAAATGTGCCAAAGTTGTGGAGAAATTGGCCAGAAACCAAGAGATACCATAGAAATATAACTACTATGAAAATACGTCTCCATTGCTTCGGACTTGTAATGTTCTTTTTTGTTTGCTATCTACTATAGAATACTTGCTAAACGTATCCAACTTTTCAAAGTTACTCTCATCTTATAACAGGAACTTTGAATGGCAGAAGAATGACATTTGTTTTTGCCTCCTATCATGCACATTCAGCTATGGATAATTGCAATACTCTGCCTTGGTAGAATTACCTTTTTTATGTGACTCGGGTTCTTTCCACTCAAGTCATAATTGTACTATCAGAATGTAAATTAGTGCAATATAAATGTTTAATGTTTATTATTATGCTTTACTTACAAACGTGATATTGTCTTACACTTAATTGAAAATCACATACTGCAAAGAACCAATACAAAAAAATATTGGAGAACTTTCAATGCATCATGCGTATCTTTTATCAGTTTTTGTATGTCTCTTTCCTAAAGAAACTATTAAAGTAAAGGATATGTAACAACATATTCTTGGGTTTAAGTTGACCTACTGAAACAAATTTCAGGTGAAGGTATCAGTTGCGTAAGTGTTTTATATCCATCTCTAATGCGCACTACATAAGAATTTTTCAATGATTTTAAAAAAAAAATCTTGTCAATGAATATCCATGGGAAAGAATACAAACATAAAACCAAAATGTTCTATTTCAGAATTAAAATTTATATGTTATCATGTTTTCCGAATTAATATTGCATGGGCGGATTGGTGGAGCTTAGACATGTTTTTCTAGGTAGCATGTTTTGGTTCTTTCAGAGTCACAAATGAATGCTACGAAAGTATGTGCTTTCATCATACATGCTTTTTGCACACGCATACTTCTCGTGAATTCCTTTTTGCTCAATTTGTCAAAAAAATTATCTTCGCCCACGCCACAGTCTAAGGAATCCAGTTGCAAACAAAGGCCAAATTAATTGTGATGGCTAAAGTTATCTTTAGATACTTAATAGTAGTTGAAATTTCTATATTGCTTTACATAAAGCATCCACAATGGTGTTTGCTATTTTTTGGCAATGGCAAAGTTGGTGTTCTCTGCAGTGGTCATTTGCCAAACTTTGAGAAGAAAAAAAAAGTTTATCGGACGAGACATGTTGTTCCGTTTGGGAAGTTCTTTTTGTAATTTTTAGGAAAATTAAAATAATGTTAATTATTAAATAGTCATTATTTAATTAATTAGTGATTAAAATAATACTAAACTATGATTAAATTCACGCTAAAGTATAAATTAACCCTAGACATGTTCGTTGAAAGTGACATTTTCATCAAACGGAACATGTTGTCCCGTTTACCAACTTTTTAGCTCGGACGGGACGACATCTCTAGCATTGGTATCGGGTCGGGTCGGGTCGGGTCAGGTCGGGTCCTTCACTACCCGGACCCGGTCCCCTACGGAACCAAAAATTAGACCCGGACCCGGACACGTGATGACCGGGTCCGGTTCCAAGTCCGGATCCTATTAAAATATTCCTACCCGTTCGGGTAGGAGAGAGACTGTGAGCGGCGAATGGAGACAGCGAGTGGAGGATTTAAAATAGAGGAGAGAAGAAAAGGGCATTAGTTTTGAGTTTGGAAGAGGAAGATTTAGAATTGAGGAGAAATTGGGGGAGGGATAGGATAGAATATTTATTTTTATGTTGATTTTTTGGATTTTTTAGCGGGTCCGGGGCGGGTCTCTTTTGAGCGGACCTGGACTCGGACTCAAAAATACAACGGGTCCCATTTTAGGACCCAGACCCGGATAGGCCGAGTCGGTTCCGATCCAATGCCGGATCCGGGTCGGGTTCGGGTTGGATCTGGGTTTCGGGTATTTATACCAATGCTAAACATCTCCCGTCTGATGCATTTGTTCAATTTTTTTTGGATTAAAGATACTTTTTTTTAAAAAAAGTTGAAAAAAAAATCATGGACGAAACAACTTGTTTTGTCTGATCCTATTATAAAAAAAAATTATAGGTATATTTTGAGAATTCTCAAAAAAATAATAATAATCAAATATGAGAAGTTACTGTCACAACTTTTTCAAAATATGGCAAAATAGCAAACCAATGTGGGACTCATTTTGCAAAAAAAGAACAAAAATGGCAAAACGAGAAACCATTGTGGATGCTCTAAGGGCCTTTTCTTTGAGTTAATTTCTTTTATCTTTATTATAGATGATGATTCAATTAATAATATTCACTTATTACAAGATACTTCGTAAGATACTACTCCATTGGGCATACTCCTACATTTGTGAATACATTCTTGAGGATTAACTCCAATTCATCATTCATATATGAGTCTAAACAATGGGATCTTAATAAAGTAGCTAAGTTTTTTGTTCTGTCATGGTGAATTAAGTGAGACAGATTCCTAATTTAAATCTATGGCTTATGATTGTATTCTGTGATGTGGTTTACCAGTGAAGATTGTAAAGGGTATTTATGTAACATAATCCTATTGATAATCCTCACTGCAACTTTATTAAATGGATTTCTACGTTGCCTATAGACTCTACAATTAAGAATTGGTTATGGAAGTTAAGATATGGTGTTATTCCTACTTGAAAGTGTTTTGATTTATTATTTAATTGTCTCTCTTCGAAGGTGGTATGAGACATGTTTTGTCTTATTTACATCTTCAACATATGTTTGTTGATATGGAGGATTGGTTTCATTGGCGTTACACTGATCTTGCCAGTGCTAGGTGGTGATTCAAATGTATGATTGCAATTACCTCTATAAAACATGCTAATTATTGCTCTGAAAGAATTATCACCCAAAATGCCAATTAGTGCAATTACCTCTATAAAAACATCTAACTTTGGAGGTAATATTGTATACAAAAAAAAAATTAATGTTAACTATTATATATTTTATTTATTTATTACTGATTTTTTAAACATGATTCTCTCTCACATAAACAAACAACACTACAATAGAGATAAATCCGAATGAACCATAAGCAGATCAAATTCGAGAATGGTATAATTTATTTTGTATATTTAATTCTATAATTGTTGCCTTTTGGAGTATCAATTACCATAACTTTTTTGTTTGTTTCAAGATAAACTGTAATGAAATTTTATAAAAAAGTAATTCCATGCAAATAAACAAAAGAAAAGTAATGGATGTGGAAGAAGTGAAACTAATTGACATTCTCTATTGTGCAGATGATGATTCTTCTGAGGTATTATAAATAATGATATTGTTTTCTAAATATTTTGTTCATTTCTCTATATGTCTAGAAATATTTTGATGACTTCAAATTTTATTTAATATTTCAAGGCAAAATACTATTATTGCAAAATTTTGATCAAAAGTGTTAAAGACATTAGAGATCCATGATATATTGCATGCAAAATCTGTTTAACAAAATTCAATGTTGAAAATGATGAAGTTTATTGTCGAAATTGTAAAAAGAATAATGTTGAATATGAGCCAAGGTATACAAAACACCATATTGTTAGTATTCCATTTTTCCATTCTTCAATCAATTTTTAAAAAAAAACTAAGAATAAATTGTTTTCTAAATTTTTTTCGATTCTCTATATATCTAGAAATATATTGATCACTTCAAATTTTATTTAATATTTCAAGGCAAAATACTATTATTCCAAAGTTTTGATCAAAAGTGTCAAAGATGTTAGAGATCTATGGTACATTGCATGCAAAGCCTGTTCAACAAAAGTCAATATTGAAAATGATGAAGCTTATTGCCGAAAATGTAAAAAGAATAATGTTGAATATGAGCCAAGGTATACAAAACACCATATTGTTAGTTTTCCATTTTTCCATTCTTCAATCAAATTTTTTTTTAAAAAAACTAAGAATAAATTGTTTTAAATATGTATTCAAAATTACAACAAAAGATACAAGTGCAGAGGCAGAATTAACTTTATTTGAAGATGAAGCAAGATGCATCATTGGCTGTTCTGCAAAATTCCTAGAACATATTAAGAATAGGGTATTTTATGTTATTCTCATAGTGTTAAAAATGATTAAGTGCTAATTACTTAATTCTATATGCAGGAGAAAATTGTTGAAGAATTTGATAGAAGGACCACGAAATGTATCGGAGATGAGTATAATTTTTTGATCAAATCACAAGATATCGCGTATGAAAAAACAACTATAAGAACATTGACTAGATGCAAAATAAAAAAACAATGAACAAGAAGTTACGAGAAGTTTTATGTTCAAGAAGTTAAAGTCGAAAGTGATGATTGCTCTTATGAAAAATATGATGATATCAGTTTAGGATTTACTAATTTGATCTTTTTTAATATCCTTTTTTTTAATATCAATTTTAAGTTCAAGAAAGTTAAAGTCGAAAATGATGATTAATCTTATAAAAAATACAATGATTATATGTGTATGTTTTAAGTGAAACTATTATTTACATGTTATTTTGTTTACTCGTGATAATATTGAGTTGTTAGTTTTAAAATTTTAAGTATTTTGTGTACATGATTAATATATAGTGATTATACTATTTCATTTCAATTCTTAATAAAATTTATTTTAAGATTAATTTTCTCAACAACATAAAATATTGTTAAAATATTCAACATTTATGTGCACCAACCCAGGTGCACGGCAAATTTCAACTAGTAATAATAATAATAATAATAAATAAAAATAATAAATAAAAAAGGAAAAACAATACAGGATAGCTAGGAGTCAAATTTAAGGGCATTTTTGTGGGTTGGATGGTGGCTGTGGAAGGGCATGTTGTTTTCTTGTTTGATCACAATAATTAATTTCTTTATAAAGTAAGGTTAGCTTGATTATGCCATTGTTAGCATATATATGACAAGTTCTAGCTAGCCACCCTTTTTGCACATTTTTGGATGTTGTTTTGATTTATCTCTTACATATTTATTTTTATTGTATTTCGGTTATGAACATTAATTGTGAGATTTTTTTGTCCATTGATGAAAGCAGTGAAACTCGATAATCAACCTTCTCAACATTTTTTTTGCTAATCATTTTTGTCAACTTTTACTCCAACAAAGGATCACTTAACAATCTATAAGTTCAATCAAATCGAAAATGATAAGATGCTCAAATCGAGGGTATCGAAGTAAGAAAGTTAATATCACTTTCTGATTAGGGATGACGTACATACTCTGGTTAAGAAGGGTAATGTTTCATCCACTATCAATTTTACTACCATTTTGTTTATACCTCAGGTGGCATACTCCTATTAGAGAGTTCTCCCACCTACTCTATCTTCTCCTATCTATTGGAGTGTGTCAACTAAGATAGTGAAGAGAAATATAGTAAAATTGGTAGTGGATGTAGCATTACTCGGTTAAGAAACATGCAACAGAGAGCTTCACTGATATTGGCTCCTCAATCTTTAGTGTGGAGTTCAGATGACCAGACAAGACTGTACTCAGAGGACCGTTTTCAGCTGAAGACTGCCACATGTTGGCTATAATGCTCTTTCATTGATTTGTCGTACATAGGGCTGCAAAACGAGCTGAGGCCGAGCTTAAAAATCGAGTTCAATGGCTTACGGCTCGAGTTTGGGCATGTTGTCATTGTTAGGCTGAACTTGCAAGTAGCTCGGACCGAGCTCGAGAGTAAAAATTGAGCACGATAACTTAACGAGCCGAGCTCGAGCCTCAAGATGCTCGGCTCGGCTCGTTTGCAGCTCTAGTTGTACTCGTACCACATACTGCTTGGATTGTTGCTTTACTTTATGATTTATGATAACCAATTTTGTTGACGATAAAGTATCATGCTTTTGACATGTGGAATTGTATGAACATCATCATTCTCTTTAACGAAACATAAGAGATTTCCCACCATTTTACTTATATATTGAAAGAAAATTCAAAGTCAGCGAATTGATGACTTGTACACTCATCCTTACATTAATGAGCGCAGACTAATTACATCAAATCCCATATGTATGTATCGCCAAATCTTTCTTATTATTTGGTTAATTATTTCTTAATCTAAATAAGAGGCCGTTCGTCAAAGTAAAAAAAGGAAACCAAACAACATAATCTCAAACTCCGAAAGACAACCAAATTGCATGCACTTCTAAGTCTTAAATCATCTGAACAGCCTTGGTCGGTGGTATGTATGTCTTCAACATCATACTTCTCTCCATCTCCCCAAAGTGCATAGGACACCTCTCCATGGACGGGCCTCATCGCCAATGTTGATGTCATTATCGCTGAGTCGGAGAGGGATGACAAGCTTGATAACTAGGCAAATGATGGAGGTGACGATGGCGTTGAGAACGAGGATGGAGACAATGCCAGCAAACTGGATGCCCATCTGCCTGATTCCATTACCAGTGTTGCCATATATTCCCACATTGCAAGAAATTTTTTGACTGAGATCATACTTAATTTCAGAGAGAGAAAAGCATATACACTGCTCATGCACATGTTTATTTAAATTATAAAAGATACGCATGCACCTAATATATAGCATACAGAAGGCCGATGTTGGTGACAGATAATAACAATAGAAATTAGGATTAATATTTTAGACTAAAGTACTTGAGATATTTACTTTAGGTATCAAGATTGGAATACCTAGACTACTATCACAAGCCAGTATTTATAGGATCGATAAATACTGGTTTGGGTATTGGGTTCTCAACCCACTCAACCCGCATTCCGATATCCGTACAATTAGTACGTGTAACACACGTGTTATCCATAGAATAACATTACACATAATATTATTCATATAGTGAGAATATATCTATATATCCAACAATCTCCTTCAATATTCTCAATATATAAACGTACTGGATTATCTTATTAGTTCAACATGAAGCTGACTGGCTGATAGCAGTCTTTAAATAGAAGAAATGCATCACTCAATGTATAGTTCATAAGAACTAAATCAATTATAAATCCGAATAGTTCAAAAAAGACTAAACCAAAATAATTAAATAGTTCCCTAACCATATTACTACAGAATAGTTCACAATGACTAAATCAACTGAAAACATCTGTCATAGTTTTAAAATCAACCAAAACAAATAAACTTCAAGAACGAAATAAGAATTTTAACCTCAATTAATGAACACAAGAGTCTTAAACTCAAAAGAAGTTTTTACCAAGCAAGTAACTAATTTATTTTCGAAAGAAATAAACTGAAACCCTATCCTTGCACAATGCTTTATATTTACTTATCCATTTTGAGCAAATCATTATTTTGAAATCTATGTTGATAGATTTAACTCCTCCATCTTTGCTAGCATCTTACAAACAAGAATATGATCATGAGACACATATCTAAGAGTTCTAGTATATTTAATAGAGTATCAAGTTCCACAAAAGAGCATAATACAATTCATAACTAGCTTAACAAAAATATAGCGCAAGCATCACAGTCAAGTTTCTTTAACAATATAAATAACAAGAATTATTATAATTTCTACACAAGAACTATAGTATGTTTCATATTGGAATGATAGAAATATCAAATTAATTATGGTTAATTCTGAATCATCAAAATTGGAATGAAACAAGAATCCATAAAAGAGATTTATCATAAAATTTTGAATGATATAACGATATTCTAAACATCGGAAACACATCGACAAGTTTTCACACTTTCTTTTGGAATGATATGACGGTGCTGCGTCTGGATCTGGCAGAGGAGAAGAGAGGCAGCGTTTGGCGAGGGTGGTGGTGGTCGGATTGCGGCGACGTCGGCGATGCCAGCGGAGGCGGCGTCCATTGGCGGTGGTGGTCAGATTTCGACGAATTCTTCGACAATTTCTCACTTAATTATCTTTCTTAATCTAAAAAAATTACTTAGAATATCTCAAGATTGTTAGAGATTATAATAGATAATAATAATAGAAATTAGGGTTAATATCCTAAACTAAGGTGCTTGAAATATTTACCCTAGGTATCAAGATTGGAATACCTAGACTACTATCACAAGCCAGTATTTATAGGATAAATACTGGTTTAGGTACTGGGTTCTCAACCCACTCAACCCGCGGTTCGATACTCATACAATTAGTACGTGTAACACACGTGTTACACATGTGTTACACATAAAATAATATTACACATAATATTATTCATATAGTGAGAATATACCTATATATCCAACATATATGTCTTCAACAACATACTTCTCTCCATCTCCCCAAAATGCATAGGCCACCTCTCCATGGACGACCTCATCGCCAATGTTGATGTCATTATCGCTGAGTCGGAGATGCATGACATGCTTGATGGCTAGGCAAATGATGGAGGTGACGATGGCGTTGAGAACGAGGACGAAGACAATGCCAGCAAACTGGATGTCCATCTGCCTGATTCCATTACCAGTGTTGCCCAGGGGCAGATCTGGGTCCAAGCAGCACAAGCAACTGCTTTGGGCCCCCAATTTTATAGATCCCCCTATTTTTTAAGTATTTACATTGTTAAAAAGTAAACTGTAATATTTTCTGATATAATTACATTATCTCTATATATAATGGGAAAGTTGGAGTTGTAATTTGTCAACATACAAATCCGTGCGTTGCACGTGCAACTCCAACTATCCCATTAATTACAACAAAAACAAACAAACAAAAAATTTTCACTTATTTAAACGTGCAACGCACGTGCAAAAAAAATTCGAATTTTTTTAGCACCAAACAAATACATATATTGCACGTTCAACTCCAATTCTACTTATGAACATTTGCTTTGCATGTACAGATCGTAGTTTTCTCTTCAAAATATTTTTCTCAATTACGTGCAATGCACGTCCAACTCCAAAACTATTTCTTAACATGCATATCACAAGTGAAAATTCTTCAACTCTTATTACAACGTGCATCGCACGTGAAAATACTAGTATTAATAGTTGGCTTATGTGCTCAGTTGGTTAGAGAGTTGTGCTAATAATGTGAATGTCTCAAGTTCAAAATTTGCATGGGCCATTTAATTTTTCAATTATTTTCATTTTTAAAACTAATTTTTTTTTTCCCACATAGCCATATATGTCATTTTACCATTTTATGAATTTAATATTATTTTTTACATAGCCCATGTATGTCACTCTATGATATTTTTTCAATGTTTTATGGTATATCCTATTTACCTGTTTATGATAAATTTCTAACTAAATCTTCAAGTGCATATGATTATTTTATATTTTAAGCTTCTAACTAGTATTCTCATATACATATACTCATCATCATTTCATTCTGATCGTATTCTCTAATATATCATAATTACCTCTTTAAGATAACATATTTCGTTTTTGCTGTTAGAGTTTATCCGAGTTTTATTTCATATAAAAAGCGTACGTTATCAATTTAATTTTTTTGGGAAGCATAAATATAAATTTGTTTTCATTTAAATAGTTTGTTCTCCAATACTCCAAGTTTGTTTGCATTTAAATATTTGTCATTATTATTTTGTCAACTTGCAAAAGGTATAATTTAAAAATTTGCTTAGGGCGATCAAAGAGAGCGATTTGGGCCCGTTGCTCTAAGGCGATTTGGGCGATTTCTCTCTCTCCTCCTCCCCCCGGCTTCCTCCCTCAGATCCACCATCCTCGTGCTTCCTTCCCCCCCCCCCCTCATTCACTAATTGTGTTCCTCTCAGCTTCCTCTCCAAACCCTTTTCTCCGTTTCCCCGGTGGTTCCCCTCTACCGTCCCCCCTAGCTGCCCCCCTTTCCCTCCCCCCCCTGGTCTCCACCCTCGCTGTCCTCTTCCCCCCCCCCCCTCTTCTTCGCTTCTCTCGCGATTCCCCCTTCCCGTCCGTCCTCTTGTCCCCCCCCTCTCTCTCTCTCCCTCGTCTGAGTTCGGTCCTCGCCTCGCTCCGCGACAGCTTCCTGGTCGCTTGGGGCCAGAGTCTGCTTCGGGTGTGCTTGGTTTCTTCCTCTGTCCTTCGCCTCTCCCCCCGCGCTTCGCCGGTTCCGAAGTGTGGCCCCTCTCTGGTGCTGGTGTTTGAGCTTCTTCCCGGTGCTTCGTCCCTTGCTGAGTGAGTGCTCCCCTGGCCGCTGCCTTTCGTATTCAGGTGCGCTATTTTGGCGTTGTTCTCCCCCTTACTGTAAGTATTTTTCCCTGATCATTAGTTCTTAGATTACTAGTTATTTTTCTGCTTTGAGTGTTTGTGTTGGATATTCTTTTGCTGCTCGTTGTATTAGTACTTTCGCTCTGTTCTCTTGCATTATTCTGGTGGGGCTATTGGGATCTCACGTACAGTGTTAAGTGCGTAGTAATCTCTATCTCGTCTCTCACATTTCTTCTCTTATTCTTCTTCTGTTCTACCTCTATCTTTATTTCTCTTCACTTGATTGGATCTCTTCCGCAGATCCTCGTCGAAGTTTTTTCTCCCCTGTGCTTTGTTCTTCGTCTTTGCCTCCTCTCTGTATCTTGTTTCCCTCTTTGTGGGCCTTTTATTTTTTTAGCCCATGGACCATTCTTGGGTCGCAGTGGTTAAAAGAAAGAGGCCCATTTCGAGAGGTGGGCCGAAGCCATCGATAGCTTCGATCCCTATCCTTCCAGACGCTTCCTCCTATAAGCGTTCCCGCCTTCTTCACTCCACTGTCTCTTCATCTTCTTCCATTCCTCAAAATTCCTCCCTCCGCCATTCCCCCATCTGTTTCCGCTGTCTCCGAAAAGGTCACTTGAAATCAGACTGTGCTGCTAAGATGAAGTGTCTGTTTTGTCTCAAAGACGGTCACTCTCGTCATCGTTGCTTCTCGCTCCAAAAACTCTTGGGTCTATCGGTGGGTGTTCCGATTGCCGAATCGGTCTTAGATGCTCTTGACTTTCCCTCATTACAAAAGAAACTTGCCGAGCTCCCGTCTTCAAAGGCGAAGAAGCAAAAAACTTCGACCCGTTCACCTCTCCTCCCCACTCCCGCCGCTTCTTCTCGACTGACTCCCCCCACTCCGACGACCTTTCAGAAGCCGTCTGCTATTTCCCCTCCTTCTGTTTTGCCCCTTGTGACTCAGGTCTTTCTTCCCGACACGGAGCTATCCGACCGCCTCAAATTTTACAACAACTTTGGAGCAATCTCCTTTTCTGAAGGGTCCATCCCCTTCTATACTCTTAACGCCTATCTCTGCAACTTTTGCAACGTTAGAGATTGGGAATGGGTTCTTTATTCCTGCACCAACGGCGATGCAGTGATTCAATGCCCGTCATCCAAGGTTCTTGAGGATTTATGTGCTCACCAGTCCCTGGCGATTGGTTCTATTGCGCTATCGATTCGTAAGTGGGTTTCTATTTCTTCTTCTACTAAAGTGCTTGATCCCAAACCTATAAAGGTTTCTATGTTCGGTCTCCCCCCCTTCTGTGATTCTCTCAGGATGGTTGCTGCTTTCTCCAAATGCATTGGTGATATCATAAGCATCTCCTCCTGCGCTCGTTTGGCTTCCGGCAGTATCCAGGTTGATGCGCTTTTCCGCTGTCCTTCTCCGAAAGAGCGCATCGAAGCTTTCTGCCTTAACGACGGGATCTCTGCTTTTAATGTCTCGGTGCAATATCACGTGAGCTCTCCTCCGCTTCCGCCTGCGAAGCGTAGCTTCAGTTTGACCCCTACCCCCGCATTTCACCCTGGTTCTTCCTCAGGACCGAAGCCTTTGCCTTCTCCAGGCAAGGCTATCGCCTCTTCCCCGGCGCACAAGCCGCTTTCTCTCTCCTGGAAGGCCCCAGGCTCTTCGGTTGCTCCTAAGATCTCGCCGGCTAAATCTCCCAATCCCGTCTGGATCAACCCCGCCCGCTCTTCCCAATCTCTCTCAAATCAGGTCCCTCCTTCCTCTTTGCCTCCAATGGCTCCTTCGACTGCGCTTGCTACCTCTTCTGTGGATACAGCTCCTGTTCCCTCTAAGTCCGAGGATTGGCCAGCCTGGCAGATTAATACTTCTTTTGCTTCGGATTGGGAGCGTTTTCAGAAAGCGGCACACTTCCCTTCCTCTAGTGCTCCCCGCCCCACCTCCCCTGTGCAGTCCGCTAAATCTCATCCCCTTCCTTCTGGTAAGGACTGGGTGGACAAAGATGATTTACTTAGCGATGAGCTTGCCGAGCTGGATAGCATCAAGGCATCGCAACAGGTCAATTTCCTCTCTGTCTCCTTTAATTTTAATCATTTACTGCAGTTATTAGTTTCTACAAGTTATTTTGCATGCTCCTTGGAGATTTCTTTTCCGCATTTTAGGCGCTCTACTGTTTTACTGCGACAGTCATATCTCTCCATCTCCTCTCTTTCTCTTTCTCTTATTATTCTACCTTCGAGTCTTTCGGACTGTCGGTATTGTGGTGGCACTCGAGAGGTCCAGCCTCCTCAGATTCGAGTGGTTGATGACTTCTCAGTCTCCACTACATTGCCCTATTCCTCCCCCGTCGTCTCTCGATCCAAAACTTTTAAGGTTTCGGCCGAGCGTTCTTCCTCTCCGCTGTACCTTTCTTCCCCGGTACTCTCTCCCACTCCCGGTCTGGACAGGAGCGCTTATCGTTTTATTCGGTCGAGTGCCAGGATTAAGGCACAGCGTTCTCTTCCCACAATTGTTAAGAACTTGTCTGCCTCTTGCCCGTCTCCCACCTTTTTAGGGTCTATGTACCATCTGCAATTTGACGCCCTTTCTGATGCTGAAATGTTGTCCATTTCCCACTCGCTAGGCTTCTCCATCCCTTCTGATTCACCCTCTCCCATCTCTTTCCTTAGACAGATGGAACTATCCCGAGTTCTGGAGCATTGTTCCAATCATGATTAGTGTCTCTTGGAATGTTAGGGGTCTTAATTGCCCCACCAAACAAAGGGCCATTTTCGATATAGCTTCTTCTCACTGTGACCTCATCTCCATCCAAGAATCGAAAATCGAGTCTCCTTCCCCGCGTCTATTTCGAGCGCTAGGAGGCTCCTACATCTCGAACTGGATTTCCCTGGATGCTACCGGTTCTCGTGGTGGTATCCTTTTCGGTTTTCGCGACTCGACTTTCTCCTTAATCACCGTCCACCGTCTTCATTTCTTCCTTATCGTTCAACTTCACTGGACTATCCTCGATGTTGTCCTTACTGTTATCTCCGTCTACGGCCCCTCCTCCTATGAGAGACGCCCTCTTTTCTGGCAAGAATTTCGTTCCCTCTCCCAGTACGTTCAGGGCCTTGGGCTTGTTTGCGGTGACTTCAACGTCACTCGTTTTACCTCCGAAAGGTCCAACTCGAGTGCCGTTGATCCCCAATCGGCCACTTTCAATGATTGCATTCGGGATCTCCAATTATCCGAGATTCCTATCAATGGTAGACTCTTTACTTGGTCTAACCAACGCCTTATCCCTACTTTTGCCAAGCTTGATCGCTTTCTTGTTTCGCTACCGTGGTTCACTAAATTTCACAACTCGTACGCTAAGGCTCTCCCCAATCCATCTTCTGATCACGTGCCCATCATTCTTTTCTCTAACTTTCATTTTCCTCGCCATCACCAATTTCGTTTTGAAAAATTCTGGCTTCAGGACCAATTATTTGTTAAGTTAGTTGAAGATTGTCTCGCTCTCATCCACGGCTCTCGTGGTCTCGGCAACCTTCTTCTTAAACTTCATGCCATCAAATATGGTTGCAAAATTTGGCGCCGTGAGAGACAATCCAATACCAGCTTTCTCAAGGACCTTCTTCTGGCGTCCATCCAAACCTTTGACTCCCTGGAGGAACAAGCTCCGCTTTCTACCTACGCCCGCAATGAGCGTTTGGCTTGTAAGCGTGAGTATGCGGACCTCCTTCTTCAGGATCACTCCAAATGGGCTCAGAGAGCCAGAGTGCAATGGTTGAAAGAGGGCGATGCTAACACAGCCTTTTTTCAGCATTTCGCTTCCCATCGTAGGCGTTGCAATCATATTCCTTTGATTCTGGACCATAACGCAGAATTGCGTTCGGATCCCGACATCCATCGTGCTTTTCTCACCTTCTACAAAGATCTTATTGGCTCTTCCAAGCCTCGTTTGATCTCTCTTGACTGGGAGCACCTTTATGGACCCCCGTCCGCTAACCTATCCTCTCTTGAGGATCCTTTCTCTCTGGACGAGATTAAGGCTGCCGTTTTCGCTCTAAAAAGCGATTCGGCGCCTGGGCCGGATGGCTTCCCGGCCTTTTTCTTCCAAAAGTTCTGGCATTGGATTAAGGATGACCTTTTCATCCTCTTCCAGGACCTGCATCAAGGATCGCTGGATTTTGACCGCATCAATTATGCCCACATTGTCCTTATCCCTAAGGTGCCTGGTGCCAATGAGGTTTCGCATTTTAGGCCCATTAGTCTTATTAACTGTTCCTTCAAAATTATTATGAAAGTTCTGGCTTCTAGGCTTAGTGCCTTAATTCCTCCGCTGATCGACCCGGCCCAGTCTGGCTTTATTAAGGATCGCTTTATTCTTGATAGTGTCGCTGCTGCTCAAGAGGTTATTTCTCTGAGCCATCATCATAAAATTGAGGGGATTCTCCTTAAGCTTGATTTTCAAAAAGCGTATGATAATGTCAATTGGGATTTCCTTATTGACATTCTTGCCCATCGAGGCTTTGGTCCGAAATGGATCGATTGGATTAAATCCAGCCTGATGGCTGGTACTTCTTCCATCCTTATTAATGGCTCTGAAGGCCATAAATTCAAGGTCCGGCGTGGTCTCCGTCAAGGAGACCCGCTCTCATCCCTCCTGTTCGCCCTAGTGGCTGATGTCTTTAGCAGACTGCTCCGTAACGCTCGCGAAGCTCATGTCATTGAGGGCATTGGTCGCTCCCGGACCTTTGATGGTATCCTCAATTTGCAATATGCAGATGATACCATTATTTTCTCCAAACCCGATCGCGCTTCCATGCGCAACCTGAAGCTCTTGCTTTATTGCTTCGAACAGGCCTCTGGCCTCTCTATCAACTTCAACAAATCCTCGGTTTATTGGCTCGGTGGGGATGACAGCCGTCACCAAGAGGTTTCTCAATTCTTTAACTGTCGTATCGCGACCCTCCCCATCTCCTATCTTGGTATCCCCCTTAGGTGGGGTAAGCTTCACCGGGCGGACTGGGCTCCTATTATAGATAAGATTGAAGCCAGATTGAATGTTTGGACTGGCAAACTGCTTTCCCGCGGTGGAAGATTAATTCTCCTCAACTCGGTTCTCTCTGCTATGCCTCTGTATATGATGTCATTCTATCTATTCCCTTCCTGGGTTCTTAAAAGAATCGATCAAATTAGAAGCAACTTCTTTTGGTCGGGTGCAGCCCAGTATATACAGGGTTCGCACCTGTGCTCCTGGGACATCATTTGCTCCTCGAAAGCGAATGGTGGCTTGGGTGTTCTTAATTTGCGTGACCAAAACATCGCTCTCCTAGGTAAATGGCTCTGGAAATTCCACAAATCTCCCCATCTAGCTTGGGTTCAGTGCATCAAAGAATACTATTTTTATTCATCGCCTTGGTGGCTTTTCAACTCCCCGGTCCATCGCTTCGCTTCTCCATTCTGGAAGGGCATCTGGAAGATTGGCCCTGTGTTTCAGGCCAGCATTTCCAAGCTTTGCTCTGACGGTTCTAGGACTTTGTTCTGGACTGATCTTTGGGTAGGCAACACGTCCCTTGCTTCTGCCTACCCCTCACTCTTCCACCTGGCGACCTGGCCATATGCTTCGGTCGCAGAGTCCGTCCTGAGGTCCCCGACTGCATTGCTCTGGATTATCCCCTTCTCTTCGCCTCTAACTCCTCCCCTAATTGCTGAATACCAGCAATTGGTTGACTCCCTCAACCTCTTTGAGTGGACTCCCTCTGAGGACATTGTTTGGCGATGGAATTCCTCTGGGTCTTTCTCGGTTAAATCTTTCTACAAGTTTCTCAATTTCCGCGGTATCTCTTCAGCGGCGGCTGACTTTATCTGGAAATCCAATGTCCCACTCAAGGTGAAAATCAATTCTTGGTTAGCTCTCAACAATAAGCTCCTGACAGTGGAGGTGCTTAACAATAGGAATCTAGCATGGGGTCAGCTTTGTCCCCTCTGCTCTTTAGTATCGGAAGATATTAACCATCTTCTTGTTGCTTGCCCTTACATCGCTCCACTCTGGAAAGTTATGGCTCTTGCCTGGGGTAACCCGACCTTACCTATTACCTTACTCTCGTGCTGGCACTCTCCTTCTGTTCCCCCGAGATTTCACAAGAGTTGGAACTATTCCACTCAGATCATTTTCTGGATTGTTTGGAGAGAAAGGAACCGTCGGTTGTTTTCACACAAAGCATCCACTATCGCCTCCATTATTGAAGAATTTGTTTTCCTGTTTAAGTCCTGGTCGTCCCAATTGAAAGAAAAGGATAGGACGTCGTTCTACTATCATCGGTTAGACGATTCCATCACTGTTCTTAATAACCTTAATGTGATTTGATGTGTCTTTTTCTGTGGGTGCTTTTGTTGTGCTGGAGCTTGTATTATTTCTCCCCTTACATTTAGAGGTGGATTTGTGGGCTTTAATATTGTTTCTTTACTATTGTTCTATTCTCAATCATCTTCCTTCTTTGCAGGTGATTCCATCGGATTCTTAATCTTGCCTTGTGGCTCTCTGATGTTTTGGTCCCTTCGATTAGTCTGCTAGCTTCTCAGGTGGCTAGTTTTTGCTTTTGACTTGGGCTTGCGATCGGGATTCCTCGTTTTGTTGGTGTGGTGTTCGTATTTTGGAATGTTCGGGTTGTTGGTTTCTAAGTTAGCTATTTTGTTGTTTTCGCTACTGATAATTTTTGGTGCACTTCTGTTAAGAGGGTGAGCGCAAGATGTACCTTTTAACGCTCTATCTCTTGGACCTTAGTGCCTAGTGGGATGTTGCTTCCTGTTGTTCTTTTATTCTGTTCCTTTATTTCGTTTCTTACTGTGGTTCCTTTATCGTGTGAATTGGGTCTCGATGATGCTCGGTTTTTCTTCTTGTAGCATTGTGTTGCTAGTGATTGTGCTTTGTTTCTCTCTGTCTGTCAACAGGTGGCGATGGTTCTCATTAGATTTTCTCGACTGTTTCGTTATGTTCTGTTTTTCCTACCTGTTATGTCTGACCAGGTTTTTATAGCATGCTTGGCTCCATCGCTGTTTTGTGGTGCTCTCATTTATTGAGTGCGTTGGTGACGGATTCGGGACTTGCTCCCCGATCTGATTCAGATGACTAGAGTCCCCTCCTATCAGTAGCTATCACTCTCTACTTCTCACCTGCTTGCCGCGCGATCGTCCTTTGGTTTGCGTCGTCTCCTCCCTCTCGGCAGTCACAGCTGGAGCTTGGTGTTTCTGGCTCGCTTGGTTGGGAGTCTCACCGCACCGTGGGGATCCCGATCTTCTCACTGCATCTATTCTTCGTCTGGCCTGCTTTTGTTGTATAGTGGCTCTTTTTTGGTGTCTGTTTTTTGTTTTTCCCTGCGTGTCGTTGTCTGGTTCTCGTGTTTTACCTCTTGTAAAACCTTATCATTGCGTTTGTACAGTGTATTCTTCATTATTAATATATTTTTTTGATCGGGCTGGAGTCTAACGACTCTATCCGCTTACATCAAAAATTTGCTTAGGGCCCCTCAAACTCAGATACACTGCTGGTGTTGCCATATATCCCCATATTGTAAGAATTTTTTTGACGAAGATCATACTTAAATTTCAGAGAGAGAAAAGCATATACACTGCTCATGCACATGTTTATTTAAATTATAAAAGATATGCATGCACCTAATATATAGCACACAGAAGGCCGATGTTGGTAGTTGTGGGAGTGAAGAAGTGGCGGTTAAGATTGGGCTCGGCCAAGAAACCTGTTAGCATGCGGCCGAGGCTGCCAGCAATGGTGTGAGTGTGGAAGATGGCCAATGTGTTGTCGACGTGTTTTAGGAACCTGGACCTTCTTGTGAAGGATCATCTTGGTGTATCACGGAAAGCTTCCTGATAGGGTGCCGATTATGATTGCTGCCCATCCTTGAACTAGGCCTGGCCCATCACAATGCGCTGTCAATTAATGATTTTTCATTTTTGGTCAAATCACACTTTAATAAACTCAATTTGATTGAAGGCCCAATTATCATATTTAAGGTTATTACATATATAAGTGGGCTTGTAGTTCGGCCCATTAGAATGCATTGTCGATATGAACAGCTGTTTTTTAATTGGATGGATTATAGTCATATACCAACTTTTATTTTTCCTTAATTTTTTTTTCCAACCTTTTTTTATGAGAAAGGTGCAACCTTGTGCAAGCGAATTTGTTCAAATTTTTTATCTTAGAATGAACCAAACCAGATCGAACCAAACCCAATCGAGTCGCTTACCAGCTGCTGGAGTGATGATGACTAGGCCAGTGATCTTGCCTTGTACTACAACGATGACAGTTGGCTTAGAGAAAAAGATGATGTCGAGGAAGACCCAGACAAGGAGACTGGTGGCAGTGCACACGTGTGTGTGTGTGTTCAAGATTGCGAGTAAGGCATCAATGTTGACAGAGTAGGGCCGACCACCATTGAACCTGGTCCAGCCCATCCAAAGCAGGAGCCCTGGCAAGCATCAACATGATGTTGTTTGGTGGGAAACTCTCTGTCTTTGGGGGATCTTGGTCTGACCTGCTTATGTGCTTATCATCGTAAGTAAGTTCATAATCTTTTTAAAAAATCTTGATAGAATGACTTAACAACATAAATCATAGTAGTTTTCTTTTGCTTGAATTTCTTATCTAATACTTATACTTGATAATTTAAAAGAAGCTTAGGGATATCCGTTAATACTTGAATACGAACTCATTAAGCAAGACAAGACACGTGCACATCTAGAATAACCAAATATGACAAAGTGAGCAAAGATGAAATTCTAACATGCTGGCTAGGTTGGTATCTTGGTTGGTGGCATACTAATAAGCATGCATCACATGCATGTATGAGTTCATTTGAAGGCTTATATAAGGGGCTTTGAGACTGTCCAACAAAAGTAAGCAAGACAGGAAGAAATAAGAGAGTAAGGAAGAAGTTAGAAACAAAATAGTGTTAGTTCTATTTCATTCTCTTTTGTCTCTCTTGAGTCTTATGTAGGAGAGTACGATTGAGATATCTTTTGTGTGTGAGATATAACGACTGTATCTCCTGTATTCTCCTATTTTGTTATAGTGAAATCTTCATTCTTTTCGCCCGTGAACGTAGGTCGATTTTGACTGAATCACGTTAAAACCTTGGGTGTTCTTATTCTTGTGTTGTGCCTACATCTCTACCAAACTAATTCTCTCCATTTTGTAAGTACTATCATTTAAGAAACCTAACCAATTTTCTAACAATATCAATCTCAACAAGACATGAAGTCCAATAGGTGACATCGGTTCTCTCTAGTACTGGAGATTAATTCCAGAACAAATATGTAAACAATTATCAAGTAATTGGTAAGTAAGGTTCGCATTGATGCACAACTAGATCATGTCTACTTCAGTTACCCTCTCTGAAAGCATTTACTAAAGAGGGCCGCATCACAGAGAATTTGAAACTAAGAAAAGGAAGTCGAAAAAGTTGATTATCCAGAAAGCAGCGGTGAACCCCTACCACATCCGATGCAAGATGAATCACGTACCCCCTACAGAAATTCATCAACCCGTGTCGGGACAAAAACCCTGTAGGCATATGCTAAATGCCCCAAAACTGTACGAGAACATGAGCCACAACGGCCACGAACAGTATCCACGCAAAGAAATTCATCCTTCCAAACAATGACCATGCCACCAAAGTCAAAGTGATCGCTACGAAAACAAACTGAAAAAATACGAGTCACCCGTGGGTACATCTCAGGAAAATCTGTATCCTGCTCTAGTAAGTGGTAATGAGCGAGCAAAAGTAAGTTAGGATGGCCCCAAAAATGAAGCATTTTGAATGACATTTCAAAGGCCTACCCAACCCAACTGACCAGAACTGCGGTAAAGGCGTAAATGACCATAAAGAATTTGACATTGCTGCCAAAAGTATGACGAGGCCGGGAACATATTGGAGGGCCACTAAGGTGGCAGTGGTGACTTTCCATGCATTATCGCTTTTGTTGAGCAAGGCGGGGCTAACCTCAGAGAGGTCGATATTGGAAGGGAGGGGAATTGTTGCCATTGTAGTATATATGCATGCATGGTGTTGCTATTTTTCTTTCTTTTGTACTTTGTTGTGGCCTTGAATTTAGGGATGTAAAAAAAGTCCCCAAAAGCTCAATCACGTCCATATGCCCATTGATCTTTGCTATAATTAGCCCGGCCTAGCCCGTCAAAGGGTTGGATCGGCCCGGCCCTTCGTACATAAGGGCTGGGCTTGGATATTGAGTTTGAAGCCCTACCCGGCTCAAAAGCCCGGGCTTTACCCCATTCATATATAAGCCCATCTAAATTTAGACTATTATAGCTCAAATTAATTCTAATCTATGTACTAACTTCTGCACGCATAGTTGTATAATAGTTCAAATTTATTCTAAACTATCTACTACCTCATGCGTGCATAGTTGTATAATAATTCTATAGTTGTTACAAAATTATTACAATTATATCTGCAAATTATAGTTACTACAAATCATAGTTATAACAATAGCAAGTATCCATTATTGAAGTAATTCTTTTCTATTACATTAATATAATTACAAACAATTAATTAATTAATAACACATAGGTAACTCCGTCAGTGTCGTATTGTGTGGCGGTCGGTCCCAATCCCGGACAAACGAGGATTTCCTATCGCTATCACCTAATGATTCAAACGACTAACAAGTTTGAGATTATTGGAATATAGAATCTTTAAATCCTTTGATAAAAGTTGGTAAGAAATAGTTAGTTATTTGACCCAAAAAAAAAAAAATCATATAATTTTCACTTTGGCTTAGGCCCAGACTTTTCATTTGAGCTTAGGCCTGGACCTGCGGGCCGATAAAATCCTAGGATAAGTGTCGGATACGGGCTTCATAAAATTACAAACAATAGGGCTTCGGCCAGGCCCTGCCCGACCCTTAAAGAGGTCCATAGGGCTTGGCCCATGTTGGGATAGGCCCACTTCCTAGAGGGCCAGATAGTTATGGCCTAGCCCATTTTACATCCCTACTTAACTGTAGGGGTGTGTGTTATGTTGTATATATATATATGTGTGTGTGTGTGTGTGTGTGTGTGTGTGTGTGTGTGTGTGATGTTGTATATATATGTGTGTGTGTGTGTGTGTGTGTGTGTGTGTGTGTGTGAGGTTGGTGTTGCTTTGTGCTTGTAGTTGGATTAAAACACAATTTCTGGGCTATGTGCAAAGTAGTTCGATGTGAAGAGATTACGGTGAAGCGAGAAGAGGATTCGAAGAGAATGGGGATATGGAAGGAGCAGCAACAACAACAGGAAATATGATGTAAACTCTAGGGTTTGGTGTATGACAGTGTAACGCCCCTGCCCCTAGCTCAGACAATTTATAGAATTTAGAAGACAAATTATTTATAGTATAGTACAACTGCCTACCATAGGTTGCTTCTCAAAAAGTGGTTTACCAGATTGGTGACTCTTGAACATAGGCTATAATATTTATTATTATTTTAATATTGTGCAATTCCCGATATGGGACTATATAATATCATCTCTTCTCTAATCCATGCACAGTAGCCCCTGTCCACGCCACAAGATCAGACAACAAGGCTGTCTTCATTCCTCACCCGGGTGGCACCCCCCCTTCTTGCTGACGTCATGATGACGTCAGCCAACACATAGCATGTTTTTGCTGTTATCTTCACGTGGGCCCCCTATTTTCACATTATTTACATATTATGTCATTCACTTTATTTACAATCTGTAATCAACTTTATATTATATATTATATCTTAGAAATTACGGGGTGTTACATACACCCCCCTTCAGAAATAGCGTCCTAGCTGAGGACGGGGCATGCACAATTTAGTGCAGGATCTACTTTCTAGCCGTTGCGGAGCATCTGCTCTTCTATCCGCCCAACGAGGCATGCACAATCTAGTGCAGGATCTACTTTTTATCCGTTGTGGAGCATTTGCTCTTCTATCCGCCCGATTAATCATGATCTCGGAATCCAGCGCCCGATCAATTATAATTCCGAATTTTAATTGAGTAACGCCCCTGCTCCTAACTCAGACAATTTATATAATTTAGAAGACAAATTATTTATAGTATAGTACAAATGTCCACCACTGGCAGCCTCTCAAAAGGTGGTTAACCGGATTGGTGACTCTTGATCATAGGCTATTATATTTATTATTATTTTAATATTGTGCAATTCCCGATATGGGACTGTATGATATCATCTCTTCTCTAATCCATGCACGGTAGCCCCTGTCCACGTCACAAGGTTAGACAACAAGGTTGTCTTCATTCCTCACCCGGGTGGGACCCCCCTCCCCCCTCTTACTGACGTCATGATGGCGTCAGCCAACACACAACACGTTTTTGCTGTATCTTCACGTGGGCCCCCTTATTTTCACATTATTTACATATTATGCCATTCACTTTATTTACAATTAATCTGTAATCAGCTTTATATTATATATATTTATATATACTACTATATATTATATTTTAGAAATTACGGGGTGTTACGGACAGTGTATGCAATATTCCAACATTGTGTGGCCGTCAAAAGATAAAGTGAGATATTATAGAGAATTCTCTATTTTGTTTTGAGAGATTTTGGGTAGAAAATCTCTTGGAAAAACTTGTATCTTTCAAATTTTTGAGTTAATAAATATTGGTTACCGATGTATATCGTTTTGTTCTTATATTTGTGGGATCTTGTGTTTGCATGGAATCTTGTGGGTGTTTCGGGCACTACAAAATAGTAGAAGAGCTTAGGGTTTCGTGTTGGCCGATACCAAGTCGAAATTTAAAAATTTTGATGGAACTGATTTTGCAATGTGGAAGATCCAGATGTGGCATATCTCCGTCAGAAAGACTTAGATGGTCCGTTGTTTGATTGAGAAGCCAAAAGGTGCAGAAAAGGATGCAAATGTCTTGTCGGCATGGAATAGATTGGATCAAAAGGCGCTTGATGTGATTCAGTTAGCATTGCACAAGAAAGCAATATTTCACATTTCGAAGGCAAAGACCACGAAGGAGACAATAAAGATTCTCACGGATATGTATGAGAAACTATAGGCGTTGAATCATATTCTTCATTTGAAGAAATTGGTTAACATGAAGTTGGGAGAAAGGGGTTCAATCGCGGAACATGTGAACAATTTTTGTATGGTCTACAATCAATTGGAATTGTTAGGGTCAGAAGTTTTCAGAGAGAGCACGAACATTGTTATTCCTATATACTCTACCCAACAGTTATGGTACGGTGAAACGGACTATTACAGGTATTATGACAGACTCGACTACTCTGAAAGATGTGTGAACAACATCATGAACGAGGAGGTGAGAAGGAAAGAATCAGAGTCTCTATCATCTTCTAGCAACTCCGCTCATTTAGTTGAGAGATGTGGGATATATAAGGGAAGTCGAAGGGGAAATAATTAAAACAGTGAGTCCAATAGTGGGTTTGAAGACATCGACGATGGTGGGGGACCTTAATGTTGGTATTGCCATAAGTAGGGCCATATGATGCGTAGTTTTAAGGACCTTATGAAGAGGAAGAAAGAACAGTCAAAGCAAGTCAATGTTGTGGCTAAGGAAATAAAGCTTGAAGAGTTATGTTTATCGGCAAGGGTGGAGTTGGACAAGCGAGAATAGTGCATAGATTCAGGTGCTTTTTTTATTACACTTTGAAGAGGGAGGTGTTTGAGAATTATAGAGAGGGTTCTTTCGGAGATGTGATCATAGGTAACAGTCAGTGGTGCCCAATTGGAACCAGAACGGTTCGCGTGAAAGCCGGTGATCGTAAGCAGATTGTTTTACGGGAGACAAGGCATGTCCTAAACTTTAGAGAAAATCTTATATCGATATGAAGACTCGACAAAGAGGGTTTATCGATGACATTTAGTAGTTGAGAGTGGTGTATAACTACAGGTTCATAGGTTGTAGTAAGTAGGAAGCATGAAGGATCGCTGTACTTGCTTAGAGACAATGTGTGTGCTTCTCCTGTAGTTGACTCTTAGCCAGAATCGGTTTGTAGGTTGTGTGAGGTACAACTGAGATCTAAGAGTTGTGGAGCAGGTGCAGAGGGTGCATATTTAGTAGGAGTTGATGGCCATGGTGAGAAGCATCGTAGAGGAGAGCAAGAGCTTGCTGTGGTAATGGTTCTTTGTGATATGACATCAACTTCAAGTTGCTTTTGTGATGCTGAGAGCATTGGTATCGATAGGCGGGGTGATGTCGATGAATATGGTTGAGTTGGTCGTAGTGAGGCTGTGAGTGATGTTTTGTAGTCTGCAGATATTATGGATGTATTGTCTGTGGAGGCTTGGAGTACAAAGAGTGCCTTGGCATTGAGATGTTATGTACCATGTCTGGTAACGACGAAGATTCAGCAAAATGGAGAGTTTAGTAACACGGAATCCGACACGGTGAAAAAGGGAAAGTATTTCTCCATTATTTATGCCCTATGCGATAGATGATGAGGTACAACCTTCATAAGTCAATGAGGGGTGTTTGTTCCCTTCACGTGGTGAAGGGGCGTGGGGTGCTCTTCATGTGAGTGAGGAGTACTGAGTCTTTCACAATGAGTGGGAGGCTAGCAGAGGTAATGCGAAAAATGATACAATATTGTGTTTTGATCCAAGTGGGAGATTGTTGGGCTTTCTTTTGATTAAAACATAAACTTTGGGCTTATGTGCAAAGTAGTTCGATGTGAGGAGAAGCTGGTTAAGCGAGAAGAAGATTCAAAGCAAATGTGGAGATGGAAGGAGCAGCAGCGAAAGCAGGCTGCACAAACTGTGATTGGCTGTAAAAGATAGCAGTCGACTGCAAGAGGGTTTAAGTTGCGCTCTGACTTGAGAGCAGTCGACCACAAGTACCAGTGGCAACATATTGGGTCAGATCCTTAGTGGATCTGATTGATCCGGTTTCTTCTCAATGTAAGAACGTATGGCTCCTATCGTGTGGCTTGCTCTTCAAGGTATATTAGACGATGTAGAATTAAGACTAAACCTAGGGTTCTATAAATATGGATGTAAATTCTAGGATTTGGTGTATAACATTGTATGCAATATTTCTAACATTGTGTGGCCTTCAAAAGATAAAGTGAGATATTAGAGGGTGTTTTCTATTTTATTTTGAGAGATTTTTGGGTTGAAAATCTCGTGGAAAAAACTTTTGTCTTTTTACTTTTTTAGTAAGAAGTATTGTTTACCACTACATATCGTTTTGTTATTGTGTTTGTGATGTCTTGCATTTGTATTTGTATGGAATCATGTTATTAGTGCATTATGTCTTTATGGGTGTTTTGGGTACTACAATTGCAACTTTTTTCTTGTGTTGGAAAGCTGGAATTTAACTTTGTTAATTAGGACATCGTTTTGCTCTAGGATTTTGAATCCAAGACAAGATGGATTAGCAAGTGCCACTGTTAGATTCTTTTGTTTAAGCCCCCTCCTTTGACTGTGTTTTTATAATAGCCATTAGATTGACAATTTTGAAGACATTATATTATCATGTTTAGTATCTATATTCTAACAGGTACCTATAGGTTGAGGTTGTTTTAGTATTTATAACCCGTCTGTACATGTTGACGGTCATTTTTATAGCCGAAGACATGAATTGTACTTAGCAATATTTTTTCTTCTTTTAATTTGTATTTAATATTGTGTAGCTAATAAAATTCGAACATAAGTTGCTCTGGTAGCATATAGAAGAACTCTACCAATAAACCGTAACTCCGATGTTGCAGTAAGAGCTAGAGTTTAGTATTTGCATTCTAACATGTCGAACTTGTATTTTTTTCTGGTGAAACTGTCCTTTATTAAAAAACAGCACACTTTCATAAAAAAGAAAATCTATAACTATTATAATGGGAGAGTGGGGGTTCACAAACAAATAAACAATATTTTATTTGTTGGTGTATGTGTGTCAACACGTGCAGCGCACGTGTTGGTAATTTTTTTTGTCCTTTTCATTCTCCCCCTACGTGCATCGCACGTGCATGATACTAGTACATTTAACCAATGACATATATATTTATAACAAATAGTGGATTTTAAAGAAAATTATTCATTGTAAAGAAAATTTGTATACATTTTAATCTGTAGAGACCATGACAATATGACATATACTTCAACAAGGTGATATTTATCTGTGAAAGTTTGGAAAAATTATACTTATTAAACCAAAGTTAGGACAGTAATATGAGAAATATCCAGAATATAAGATAATTTTCGAAAATTCATCCGGACTGTTTTTTCCTCAATATTTTTTTTTTTGAATGAACAAGGATATAACAAAAATATTACTGTTAATGAAGTACGTCAAACAAAATTATACTTTATTTCAAAATAGAAAAAAAAAAAAAAACCATTACTTTTTCCAACAAAGCCAGAAAATTTTCATGTGAGAAGGCTAGCTAACAATAATATACAACTATCAAATATCATTTCCAAAAAAAGTCTATTTAGATTATTATTATTATTATTATTATTATTATCTCTTTGGATTCAAATTCTGTTTTTACATTTTCTTTTTATATATAATGTCAGTGTATATTTTTTCCCTTCATCACATATTATTTTATTTGTGGAATATTTTAATTTTGAAATTTATTAATTAAAATTAGAATAACAAATTGATAAAAAAAAAGGTGATTACAGGATAGTTGCTAATTTTGTTGAGATATTTTCAATTGGTTGCCGAATTTGTGATGGTTAAATTCTGAATTGAATTCTTTTTTGCAACTAAGGGCTCAATCTGTTTTAGATAAGTATATATATATATATATGTAAGATTTTAAATACAATTTAATAAGAAAAAAATATTTTATATTCAAATTTGGAAGGGGTTTTGTATGTAAGTATTAAATGTAACTAGATGGGCACATTTACAAAATCCCCCCCATGTCCTGAGATGTCACATATTGGAATTCGCTAGACGGAATAGTGAGAGGAAATTAATTTCAGCCTTAGATGGAATTAATTAGGGATGTTGAAAAATTTCTCTATCACCAATGTAAACAGCTACAATCCAATGCCAAAATAAGAAATAAAAACAGAGCTGAGCTACCCTCAGGAACCCCGTAACTTTTTACCTGTTGGATCACAAACTCGATTAGTTAGATGGAATCAATATTTAAAACATATGACCTTGCCAATAAAACCCATCTCTTTCTTTCTCATTCGCATTCTTATATTTTTCTCGAACTGTATCTCATAAGAACATCAGAGCAACAAAGGTGAAGTTGCACGAAAGATTTGCTGTACAGACCCACTTTTTGAAAATATTTGGGGGTCTGACCCACTTTCGAAAATAATTAGCGATCTGATCCAGTTTTGGACACGTCAGCATAAGCCGTTATTGAAAATAACGGCATAGGTTATTTATATGCCATTATTTTCAATAACGACATCATTTTACATTTTTTTGGCATGCCGTTATTCCAAATAACGGCATCAGTATATTTCTCATAGGAGTGTGAATCTTCTGACTTGGAAAAAAATCAAGTGTTGAAACAACTTATAAATAATGTCATTATCCCCAAGAACGGCATTCGAATTACTGATGCCGGAGATAACGTTTTCAGTTATAATAAAATGAACTGTTGTCGTTGTTCCAAACAAATGCAACAATTTATTTTATTATAACTGATGCCGTTATTTCCAATAACGGCATCAGTAATTCAAATACTGTTCTAGGAGATAACGACATTATTTATAAGTTGTTTCAACACTTAGATTTTTTTCCAAGTCAGAAGATTCACACTCGTATAAGAAATATACTGATGCCGTTACTCCAAATAACGACATGCAAAAAAAAAATGTAAAATGATGCCGTTATTGGAAATAACGGCATATAAATAACCTATGCCGTTATTTCCAATAACGCCTTATGCTGACGTGTTTAAAACTGGATTAGATCGCTAATTGTTTTCGAAAGTGGGTCAGACCCCCAAATATTTTTCAAAAAGTGGGTCAGTACGACAAAAAATTCAAGTTGCACTGACGCTGAACTGTTCTCCGTGCACTGTAATTTGGAAGGTAATCTTCTCAGAGAGAAGTTGGTGATCGCATCTGTCTCTCTACCTAGTTCAGAAAACTACATTCGTCGTCTGCAGTTTCCTGTTGGCGTCTGTTGAGAGATACTCGGCTCAAGTCTGAACAGGTCCTGCTCAAGGTATGTTCTATTGAACATCTATTGACGCATTATCTTTAAACACTTGGAGGCAACCATTCAAACAACTAATTCTAACAAAAAAAAAAAAACACAAACAAATTAACTCTTGATTACTTGTTATGATTGAACAGTATTAATATTAGTGGAGAACAATTCCGATTTTTTTAATACAATGTAACCATACTTATCAAAGATCTCAAACGCTGATATGATATTCGAATATTAACCACATTTAACATCTCAAACGCTCGCACGTCGTCATCAGGAGACCCATTTCGTATGGCTCAAGAAGATGTTAAATTCTTACTGCTTATTATCAGGCCAAAATATCAACGTAAGTAAGTCGAATGGCTACGGGAACTGGGAGAACATCCCCCACTGAGCACGATTAGAACCATTATCGATCTTTCATGCAATAAATGTTCCTTCGGGAATTCTTGACAAAGTGGATACCTTAATCCGGAATTTTCTATTTGGAAGGAATGAAAAATATTAGCTAGATTGCGGAATTGGGAGACAATTAGCTCTCCAATGGAGTGGGGAGGGACAGGAAATCAAAAGCTGCAAGGATTTTTCCTGTGTGCTTATTGCAGAACAAGAAACAAAGCGCTTTGAAACCAAGTCAACATGAGATGGACCTTTTTGGTTAAGACAAAGTATGCTGATGGTCATGGGTCTTGGAGGAGGAAGAACTCCTCTTGAACATGGAAAGCCATATTGGGCAGTGTCAAGGGGATGAATGATAATGACATGCGATGAGTGGTGGGTTCAAGATTTGGATGGATGCTTGGTAAGAGAAAACCCACTACGGTTTGTACCCATTGGGGCTCGAGAATACCATGCTTGATGACAGTTTAGTTGGACACTTTGCTAAGAAAAGGTCTAGATGGTAAGTTGGAGTTGTTAGGAAATTGAGGATCTTATTGAGTTATTCGATGCAATCAATACAAATCACCAAGTACATATGAGATCATACCAAACACATCAAAGCACACAAATTTGTCCCGGTTGGGGCTTTCGCCTTAATCCGGATGAGAAGAAATCCGATATGTTATTCAACTAAAGAAAATATAAGAATAGTACAATTCTCACCATGACCCACTCTCAAGCCTCACCAACAAGTACTAGTAGTTTACAACTGGAGAAACTCTCAAACTCTCTTTCAATGAAGTACTCTCTCTCTCTTTGCTCTTAGTGGAGGCCAATAACAATAATATATAGAGATCTAAAGAAACCCTAGTTTGATATCTTGATACAATAGCCATTAGATATTACAGAAGAGATAACTCTACGATAAGGGTCACACGATCTGACTTAAAGATGAAGCTGACTTCTCACGAATTAGCCAGACTCAAGCCCAAAACTCATCATCGCCGCCAACGGTCGATTATCCAACAAGACCGACCGACCTTCCTCATCACGGAAAGATCTTGTACAGGTGACGGTCGACCGCACCTCAAGGTCGGCCGACCACAACTTGCAATTGTTGTTGCTGCTGATTATTTACTTCTCTATCTTCTACCATCTCGAATCTTCTATCGTCTCATTGTCTTCGTATCCAACATAGTATGCAAGACATAAACCCAACAATCTCCACATTGGATTGCATAATATGAATCCACACGTGTGATTTAAAACCTTCTAGAATCCTTTGCAAACAACTTGGTTCTGTGCCTTCCTCTATTAGTTGAATCTACCTCCGCCTATTTTTCTCACACTGTATTCCCCTCTCAAGGGCACACCCCTGTCGATGTTATCATGGAAGTTTCACCCTCCACACAAACTCCACTTACATCAAGGCTCTCTCCACCTTCTGACGATATTTGAACATCGCAATATCGCTTGGAGGATTATAGTGACGACAAACTAGATAGTACTTTAGGAACATAGGGCTTCGAAACACTTGCGCAAGTTTTCATGTTCCCATAAAACTTGTGGAGGTTGTGCTCAACACCCCTCTTTCCTTTCGTCACCTAACAACAACTTTCCCAAACTGATCAAACTCCACCTGGATATGTGTACCTGTAGTCTCGTGCTTCTAGAGTTCTCATGGATAAAAGGCTTCATTTCATCAAAGGAATATGCATGACCTAATCTAGTGTTTGTCTCATTTCGTCTGTCATCTTCGGCTCTACTATTCTCTCACCCCTTACTTCACAAATCTTATCAACCAACGTTCTTCATATAGCTAAAAATGGGACTAAATCGGGACCGTTCAAATCGGACGCGAATCTTAAAGCTTTCAGAGGTAAACCGGTAATTTCACCTACAAACGGGTCCGAAACGGGAACTGGGCTTTTCTTCGAAGCCCAATAACCCAAAAACGAATCTGTCTTATTGGGTATGGGTAGCAACCTATTACAAAACAATTCAGATGTTTAAAGAGTAATTCAAATTCGTGATTATCTCTAAGAGGCGGTTTTAACCAACTCTCTTATCACGAAACAAGTTTAAACTCTACAACTTATCCAAAAACACCGGGACATAGAGATAAATGATTATCTCTAAACTGTCCCTTAAGGTGACTATAAATGTCTCTCTCCTCACACCATAACGAGGTAATCAATCTTTTTCCACATAAAGCTCTTTCATAATCTTCCTGATTACTGACAGGAGTGTCAGAGGGTTCGTCGCCGAGATCCATCCCGGTGTATCAAATGTTTTGCAGGTTCACGGCAGCAGCGAGAAACCAGTCAAATGCCGGTGAAAGTCAACAGGTTTGCTTATTCGTTTCCAAAAAGAATTCAAAAACTCATCTGTTTGCTCCCACATCAAAATCAGCAGCAACAGTTCTCATACAACCACATGATGCAAACTTGTAAGAAGGAATCATTACTTCATAAATCTTATCAATCTTCATTCTCACACAATGCTATGATGCAAACTTATAAGTAGAAACCATCTCCCTCTCGGAGAAATCTTGAGAAGAACTAACTGAATCAAAAGAACAACCGGAATCCACATCTAAAGAACTTAAAACAAAAGCACTATTTAAGTCATCACCTGATTCAGCGGCACTGGATTTGGCGCCCCTTTGATTCAACAGCTTGCAGCAGTCACTCATGTAATGCCCAATCCCTTTGCACTGGTGGCCGCAGAACTTACCCTTACATACACTTTCCCTTCCATTCGAAGTACAATTCACCTCCAAGCAAATCACAGAAGTTGACACCGATTTCTGACTCTCATTCCTAAGTGCATCTTCCTCGAACCCCCTGATCATACCTGTTATAGAAAACTTCTTCTTGGTAGATTTCTTGCTTAGCACGGTTACCATGTTGGATGAATTTGGTGGTGAATATATCAAGTTGGAAGCATTTAGATCATCTGTGTTGAACACCCTCAATTTAGATAAATCCATATTGAACTCCACTATATGATCTAGAAGAGCGGTACTTATTTTCATTGAGTAACCCCTACCACTTTCCTTTCTGGTACATCCGATCCTGTAAGGACAATCCTGAGTAGTCAGTTCTGAATCTTGCCCAAAGACTCATCGTGCTTCTCCTATACCTGACTTCGTTCGTCGATAATATACAGATTAAACCCAAGGCTTCTGAATAAATATCCTCCCAATTCTCCTGCTTTGTGCCACTTGGTCTCCATTTATCTCCCTCTAGGACTATATTCAAGTCCTATTGAATCGATGCTTCATGATCTTCGTGGTCTGATATGCCATATTCTCCAAGGAACTCGACAACCCACGAATGTGAAGCTCTGATACCAATTGTTAAGAAATTGAGGATCTTGTTGAGTTATTCGATGCAATCAATACAAACCACCAAGTACATATGTGATCATAACAAATAAACCAAAGCACACAAATTTGTCCCGGTTGGGGCTTTTGTCTTAATCCGGGGGAGGAGAAACCTGATATGTTATTTAACTAGAGAAGATATAAGAATAAAACAATTCTCAGCACGACCCTCTCTCAAGCCTCACCGGCAAGTACTAGTTGTTTACAATTGGAGAAACCCTCAAATTCCCTTTCAATAGTACTAGTACTCTTGGCTCTCAATAGAGGCCAATAACAATAATATATAGAGATCTAGAGAAACCACAGTTTGATATCTTGATACAAAAGCCATTGGATATTACAGAATAGATAACCCTACGATGGGAGCCACACGATCTGACTTAAAGACGATGTTGAACTTCTCATGAATCAGCCAGACTCGAGCCCAAAATCCATCATCATCGGAAACGGTCGACTGTCCAACAAGACTGGTGATCGTCCTCCTCGCGGGAAGATTTTGTACTTGTAACGGTTGATTGCAACCTGCTAGTGCTATTGACTGTTTCCTTCTCTATCTTCAACCATCTCGATTCTTCTATCATCTCATCGTCTTCGTATCCAAATAGTATGCAAGACATAAACCCAACATGAGTGGAATTATGAAGCGATGCAGTGGTGGCCTCAGGAGGTTATTCAGGAAATGTTATCGGTGAATGTAGGTGGTGATGAAGATTAGCCAAGATGGGATCAAGGGAATCAGGGAAATTATTGATAAAGATATGTGTACAACAACCTTTTGACATTTCATATTCTAAACTCTTGATCTTTCATTGATTCTCCCTTGAATACCTCTTGAACTTTACTTTTCCAAACTATTGATCTCTCATTGATTCTAAACCTTTAATATTCTAAACTCTTGAACTTGTATTGTATATATATTCAATTTGATTCAAGAGAATGACATTGTAACACTCCGAATTCCAAATAAACCTGAATTCGAAGTTCCACATGATCTTTACACTTCACTTCGTACAATTTTATAAGGAATTTGAAACTTTTATTACAACAAAGTCTTTTACATCAACACGCAGCGGAATAAATAAATGAATTACAACATGGTAGATATACAATTGTAATAACTTTAGAATTTAAGTAATCATCAGCATCAAATTCATCTTTATATCTTCTTGTAAATTTCAAGTCCTGTATATGAAACTGTGGGCACGTCAGTTGCTTACAACCGACACAATATTATACACGGCCATCCTCGCTATGCCGAAAATATAACGATTCTTTAATACTTTAACAAATACAAACTTGAATGCATCACAAAGTGTAAAATAGTGACTAATCTAAGCATGTCAGTGAATACAATGACTTAATGCCTAATACAGGTGCCTATGCTATGATGACACTAATGCATACTTGTTCGGAATCTATGCATCCCATACTGCATAGGTCCGAGGGCAAGCACCTACGTACTCCATATTAAACGGTTAGATCCATCGCCATGAATTTCTACTATGGTAATTACAGTAAGTTCTTAGATATTTTATGAGTTACGAGCCCATGTCCAGACAACCTGGAGGAGAATCTTACGTCATGACATGACGCCTCATGTAGACAGTCTATAGACAATTCGCCTCCGTCATGGGATGATGGCATTACGTAGTCACCAAGCACCCCACAAGCGTCGCTACGATCCTGATAATTCCGGAGATAAATTCACGTCATGACATGACGCATCATGTAGACAGCCTGTAAAAACTCTCACACCGTGAATCCGATGCCCTCATACATGTGTTTTTCTCTTACTTTCATCACATCTCCCCTTAGTGTCTGTCCTTAAGTTTTTAGTTTGTTTTGGAGAAATCATCACAACCTACAACTAGCTTACCCTACCGGACATAAACCAATACAAGAGACAGTCAGCCCCAACTGGCTACTTCTCAAGAGATGCTCAACCGACACTGGTTAGCTCTCAAATTCATAATAACAACTGCCGGTTTCTAAGGGTCTCGCCTAGTCTTTAGATTCCAACAACTAGCCTCTTTGTAGAGATAAACAATATGTTATATTCAATCTCAAAATTAATATTTCAATTTCTTCAATCTCTTTCACAGAGAAAATATTTCTTTATAATCTCATAACATGAAGTAACTCACTTCAACTTCTTTTTATCAATTTAATCACTTCTAGCATTGTGTGCAATTCAAATATTCTCAATCAATTACTATAACATCTCGTCAAGGGGATTCTAATTGCATTTCAAATTTTCATCTTTCTTTAATTATATAAGAGTCACTTTTTAAGGAGAATTATCAAGTTCTTCATCCCATTGTTTTAATATGAAAACCACTTCCAATTCTCACCAAAATATATCAAAATACTGTGGAAATATTTTTGATAAAGTCTAGATAATTTTAGAGGAATAATAGAAATTTTCCCCAATTTTTATAGCTCTTTAAAACCCTTAGATACCAAAAAAAATAAAAAAAAGAATTAAAAAGGGGCTACCGGGTTTCAAACCCAAGACCTCCGCCATGCTACAGTGAGCGCACCCGAAGAACAGAAAGTCCAAAGGCGGTTGGCGATAGAAAGGAAACCCGAAAACCTTTTGTACCAACTTCGGTACTTTGGGATAAAATCAAGATTTAATAAAAACAGAGCCTCTTCAAGACTCAGACCCCAAACTAACAACACTGTTCATAGCGCTCTACACCCACACCAATAACCGGTATTCCCAAACCCATTCTCTGTTATGAAGAGGAATTGAAATAACTTTATACTTTCTGTCTGTTTGTAAATTTCTGTTACAAAATTTCGATTTCTCAATCAGTTTGTATTTTTTAAATCAAAACTTCTTCCATAATATTTTCTTCAAAAATACAGTATAGCAACAAATAGTAAACTTTATAAAACTCCTATCTTTTGATAATGTAATAATTTTTCTTTCCAATTGCATTTAAAGAATACATTATCGACTTTGAAATAAAACTATGGTTCCTCCTCAAAACACCAATATAAATATCTTTATGCCAATAAAATACACATTTGTGGAACTATTTCCATATTTCTCTACTATACTGGCATCTTAAACTCTTTCATACATATTGCATTAATTTGACTATTATGTGAACATCCTAATATGCATCAATTAAAAGATTTCTTTTCCTACAACTCACTAAATATATGTTCTTGTTCTCTTTCAATTCAACATGAGTTCTAGCATTTATTATCCTTTTTTTTTATCACATCATCATTACATACTTGAAATAACAACTAAGCCATTAGCAACTAAACATATATCAACATTCATTCATCTCAATCAACAGTTAAGCCATATGTCAACTAGCATGCATCATACTACTAAAATTTAGAAAGGATTTAAGAAACACCCACCTCAAATTGAAGAATACTAAATTAGAACTCCTATAATGAAAGCTCCTAGTAGGAAATACTCCTTCAAAAGCTCCAAGAATCCACAAATCCACACCAAAAATTTCACCGAAAGCAAAACCCAAGACTCCCCCTTGCCTATTCTGTTTGATTCATTTTTGATAAAAAGGGAGTTGTGTAGTGAATGGGTTGGATTAGGAATATTTATAAAAATTAATTAGGTAGTTAATAAAACTAATTTTCCACTAAACAACCCACTACCCCACTCCTTTTATCCCACTTCTCAAATCAGCCAGCCACTTCTTCATGTAAAAACACGTGCATGTGCAGCGCACGTGCACACACTTCATTCATATACATATAAATATATATATATTTACATTTAATTTAAAATATAGGTTATAATACATAGTAAATGTTTAGATAAAATTAGTTTAATTATAAATTAGATTTATCATGCACAAATAAAATAAACATACATACTTCAAAATTTTATTTTGAAAGAGAATGCAACTAACATGTGCATTGCAAACATGTGTGTCGCACGTAAAATAAATATTCAAATATGAAATCAATTTTATCAATGGGAAAATATTTATAAATAATCGGAATGTAACATAAGAAAATATATTTCAATATGTATACCGTAGTGTAATCAATACATACACAGAAAAACACGTGCACTGTACGTATAAAAATATTTTAATTAAAATAAGAGAAGAATGAATTTCTATTTATAAAACAAATTCAAACACGTCATTAAATAAATAATTGAAACACATAGAAAATATTACACGTAGCGGTGGAAAAATACGTAATCGATATGTGCATCGATAACACGTATAAAGCACGTAAAAATACAGAGATTGGAATTTTATATTTGAATCGACTCAAATAGGATAAAATAAATTTTGAGAAGATGGGAAATGCATAAATAGTTGAAATACAAAATAATTATGATATTTATACTGAAATGCGTTACAGATATCACTAGTAACGGTACAAAATACACGTGCGTAATATATGAGGGGCAAAATTATTATTTCCAATTTTGTGGGGTGTTACAGACATGCCATAGTTTTATCAAACTCTTTTTGGTATCAAAGCTACCTTCCTGAACCTCTTTTCTTCTTTTTCACAAAAACTCTAAGCTTTCCTCATTCCCCCAATCATGGCCAATGACAACAATCAAGTTTTCACACCCAATTCCAATATGCGGACTGATCGTCCCCTTCCTGGACATATCGTGGACAGTGTCAAGGGTGTCGTGCTCAAGGACACACTGTTCAACAGTTTCCTTTATTTCACTTGACACCAATGAAGCCGCAGTCCAATCCACGGCCGCGAGCATCTCATCCATAGCAACCACGTGCTAATGTTGCAATAATTGACAACTCTGAAGGCTCCAATTGGCTCCTTGATAGTGGTGCATCGCACCATGTTATCACCGACCTAAGTAATCTTTCCATTCATGCTCCTTATTCGGGAAATGACAACGTTGTGCTTGGTGATGGCACGGGTCTCCCTATTTCGTATACTGGTTCTACGTCTATACATAATCCCTCACATACTTCCACACTTCATAACGTGCTTTTTGTTCCTACCATGCATAAAAACCATATTTCTATTTCTCAATTTTGCAAATCTAACAATACATCCATCAAATTCTTACCCTCTTCTTTTCGTGTGAAGGATCTTCGCACGGGGAAAACACTTTTACAAGGCCAGACTAAGGATGGTGTGTTTGAATGGCCAGTTCGTTCTATCAAATCTTCTCCATTGGTTGCTTTTTCTAGTGTCAAGACCACTTTGTTCGAGTGACATCATCGCTTAGGTCATTCATCGTTGTCAATTCTTAGGTATATTGTTTATGAATTTCAATTAGAAGTTACAAGTCCGTCATCTCTTAATTTTAATTGCAATGCGTGTCAATGTGATAACAGTACAAGTTACATTTCTTCATTTCCACTCTTGTTTCAACTTCTCACATTAAATAATATTTTCTGATGTGTAGACCTCTCCCTTGCATTCAATTGATGATTTTAAATATTATGTTATTTTTGTTCATCATTTTAAAAATTATATATGGTTTTATCAACTTAAAAGAAAATATGATGTCTGTAATATTTTTGTTCGCTTTGTATCACTGGTGGAAAACTATTTCAATCGAAAAAGTATTACATTTTATTCTGACAATTGGGGGGGGGGGGGGGGGGGGGGAGGGGGGGGGGGGGGGGGGCACTTTCATCATACCTAAGTTTTAGTGGAATATCTCACTTAACCTCCCCTCCACACACTCGTGAACACAATGAGTATTCTGAACATCGTCATTGTCATATTGTTGAAACATGTATCACTCCTCTCACAAGCTTCCATGCCTTTGTCATACTAGTCATCTGCATTATCTACAATTGTTTATCTTATTAATCGACTACCCACTCCCACACTCCAATTTCTATCACCATATGCAAATTTCTTTGGCGCACTTCCCAACTCCTCCAAATGTCGGAGTTTTGGTTGTCTATACTATCACTGGTTGTACCCATATTCACCTCACAAGTTATCTCCCCGTTTCACCCCTTGTGTCTTTCTTGGTTATTCCTCAACCCAGAGTGCCTATCTTTGTCTTCGTTCCATTACCTCACATCTGTACATTTCTAGTCATGTTAAATTCGTCGAATCAATTAGGCCCGTCAAAACCATTCAACCCAGTCTTCCTCGTCCCACGTCTGGTTCCCTTCCGAGTCATCGTCTGCGGCCACCATCACACCATCTGTCAGTCTCAAACATGTCCCTCAAGAGGATTCAACTCACGATTCCATAACCATACCCACTGCAATCATTCTCCCATCCAAAAATACATCTCTCCCACCAAACCCGAGACTCAACACCGCAGCTCCACCTTCACCACACCGCGACACCTAGCAGCCACCCCACAACCCACTTTCGGAATCCAACTCACCCATAACTCAATCACCACACCCCAAGACCCGACACTTATTCATCTTCCACACCAAGGTATAGTTACTCGATCCAAAAATACTATCTAAAAACCAATCAAAAAACTCAATCTCACTGCCCAACTTTCCACTAACCCTGACCTTGAACCATTTACAGTGACCCAGGCCATCAAAGATCCCAGATGGCGTCAGGTCATGTCTAAGAAGTATGATACTCTTGTTCGGAACGGAACATGGGACATTGTTCCATCTCATCCGTCCCATAATGTCGTTGTTTGCAAGTGGGTTTTTTGAACTAAATGTTTAATGGTTCCGTTGACAAGTACAAAGCACGTTTAGTTGCCAAGGGATTCCACCATTGTTCGGGTGTTGACTATCATGACACATTCAGTCTTGTTCTCAAATTAACAACAGTATGTCTTTTTCTCTCTCTTGCTGTCACTCGTAATTGGTCACTACGACAACTTGATGTCAATAATGTCTTTCTCCAAGGCTCTCTATCTGAAGACGTCTTTATGGTGCAACCATAAGGATTCATTGACAAAGACTATCTTCATCATGTCTGTATACTGCGCAAATCAATATACGGTCTCAAACAAGCTCCTCGTGCATGGTATCAGGAGCTGCGTCAGTTTCTCATCACCTCTGACTTCACTAACTCTCATGCCGAAACCTCACTATTTGTCTATAATGCTTCTGGCATCATGATATATCTCTTGGTCTACGTTGATGACAACATTATCACCGAAAACAACGATGCAGCAAGACACAAGTTCATTCATCTTCTCTCCAACAGATGCTCCCTCAAGGATCTTGGCCCACTTTCATATTTTCTTGGAGTTGAAGTCATTCTACATCTGCAGGGCATCTTTCTTTCTCAATGGCGATATATCCATGATCTCCTTACTCGCATTCAAATGTCAGATGCCAAGTCTGTGTCTACGCCACTTGCCACTACTCCAACTCTTACTCTTCACTCTGGCTCATCCCTATCTGATCCAACTGAATACCGAGCTATTGTTGGTAGTCTTCAATACGTATCACTCACACGCTCGGACATTGCTTACAGGGTCAAAAAGTTCTCACAATTCATTCACTGCCCCAAGACTGATCATTGGAATGCAGCAAAGCGTCTACTACGGTATCTTTGTGGTACTATTACTCATGGTGTTGTTATCTACTGTAACTACCCACTGTCACTTCATGTTTTTTTGAATGCAGACCAGGCTAACAATAAGGATGACTTTATCTCCACAAGTGCTTATCTCATCTACATTAGTCGCAATCCAATCTCACGGAGTTCACAAAAACAAAAGACGGTGGCTTGCTCTTCTACCGATGCTAAGTACTGAGATGTTACTACCACAGTTGCTGAAATTTGCTAGATTTGTTCTCTACTCACCGAGCTTCATGTTTTCCTACCTCAACCAATTATCTGTTGTGACACCAAATCTATGCTCAAATTCGGTTTTTCATTCTCGCATGAAACATGTTGCTCTTGACTACCACTTCATTCGGGAACAAGTTCAAGGGGGTTCTCTTCGAGTTGTCCATGTTTCCTATGTTGATTAACTAGCTGATGTGCTCACCAAACCTCTATCCCACTCTCGCTTTTAACAATTGGCTAACAAGATTGGAATCATCTCACGGTGCTCCATCTTGCAGGTGTACGATAAAGATATGTGTACAATAACCTCTTGACCTTTCATATTCTAAACTCTTGATCTCTCATTGATTTTTCTTTGTATACCTCTTGACCTGTCTTATTCCAAACTTTTGATCTCTCTTTGATTCTAGACCTTTCATATTCTAAACTATTGACCTTTCCTATTCTAAACTCTTGAAATTTTATTGTATATATATATATTGAGTAATGCTACATTCACTATCAATTTCACTATATTTCTCTACACTACCTTAGGTGGCACACTCCAATAGGTAGGAGAAGATAGAGTAGGTGGGGAAATTCTCCAATAGGAGTATGCCACCTAAGGTAGTGAAGAGAATGGTAGTGAAATTGATAATGGCTGAAGCATTACTCATATATTCAATTTGATTTAAGAGAATGATATGTCATAATTTTATCAAACTCTTGAATTATATTGTCGAAAATGCCTATAACAAGTTAAATTAGATCAAAGGGACAAATAAGATAGTATATCGGTAGCTGGTAGCATCCCTACTCAAGTTATATTTGTAGCTGAGCAACTAGTATGTAAACAACCCAAACATTTTTTTTATCAAAGTCTTTACAGTACATAATCAGAATCTCTTAAAATCACTCACTGACCGATCATCAAGGATCAACAAAGTTAAATCAAAATCAAAACATTGGAACACTCATGCCAAACTGGCTACTAATATTTCTAGTATTTCTTCTCCTATTCTCTTGAGATATCATCCAAGCCTCACCCTTCCTGTGAACGCAATCTCGACACACAGGACAAGTTTGGGATTTCACAAGCCACTTTTCGGTGCATTCACCGTGAAATCTGTGCTTACACCTCGGAAACACTTTCACAAACTCCCCTTCCTTCAACTCATCCAGGCATATTCTGCACTCCTTCATGGAACTGTCGTCTTCTTCTTCTTTCTTGTAGGCAACAGTCGGGATTTCTTCGACATCTGGGGAGTTCGCGAAGCAAAGAGAGATAGATTTGAATAGGGAGGTCATGGTAGACTGATTGGTCGACGAAGAACTCGGAATTCTTGGTTGCAGAATGAAATATAGTAAGTGAAGATCTTAAGGGGCTACCTGTTTTTGTCAACACATGGATTTCAAGCTCGAGTCATAATCAATGGGTTGGAGTATTTACAAATAAGTCACTACTAAATTGCAATTTTTAGAATGCTTACCCATGTGGCTTACATAATTGCCTATTGTAATTTATATCTACTTATGAAATATATTAAATGAACCATAAATCATTAAATTGACAGTCCTCCCTTGGAATAGAATCCCCTTCCCATTAAATACACTGATTATTCATTAGCCCCTTAGTATTTATATCTCTACTATTTTAATGGGAGAGTTTGTCACCAAATAAACTTCATTTGTAACTAAATAAATATATACATTATAACTCAACAAATACGTGCAATGCACATACATAACTAACATAAAGGAGGTCTTAGGTTCAATATCAGACAACGTCGGAATTATATATATATATATATCTATATAATAAAACACAAAGAAAGCTATCAAGTGGCTCTCCTTCAATCCCCCCAAAAATTAAAGGCCCAGATCTAATTTTACAAAACATATTTTTTCCCCAAAACTCAAATTCAAATTTCCCACCCAAAACAACTCCTATATTAATTTTTTTTTTCCTCTCTCTCCCTCCCTCTTCTATTCAAAAAATTAAGAAAATAAAAATTTTAAAAAAATTAAAAATTTAAAAACTTTAAAAATAATTCAAAAATAATCATATAATATATTTTTTTGCTCTATGTTTGCTATCTATGTTTGCTACTTCAATTAATTTGCTGGACCTTCAAAACTATTTTATATGATCAAATAAGGTACACCGTTCCAAAGACGTGCCGTAGGCACGTGTCAACGGGCAAACCTAGTATATATATATATATATATATATATATATATATATATATATATATATATAGAGCCCCCTTCGGTTGCACACTACTTTTGGTGAGCACTCCGTGAGCACTCACGAAGTAGAGCATCTATGAAAAATCCGAACCGTTCATGTTGTTTTATATGCCTAAGATAGCCTAAAAATAAAAAATCAAGTAATTTGAAGTTCATTTGCCCATCCATCATGCTGTTAGAATTTTCAGCCATACAATTTTGTGATGATGTAAATCATGGGCAAATGAACTTCAAATTACTTGATTTTTTATTTTTAGGCTATCTTAGGCATATAGAACAATATGAGCGGTTCAGATTTTTCATAGGTGCTCTATTTCGTGAGTGCTCACGGAGTGCTCACCAAAGTAGTGTGCAACCGAAGATTTCTCTCTTCTATATATATAAAGACGTGCATTACACGTGTAAATTACTAGTATAGAATAATGCTACACCTACAACTAAATCTACTACTTTTCTCATTATTATCTTAGGTGACACAATACTATTGGATGTTTCTATCACCTACTCTACAATAACGTCCACTAATAGTGTACCACCTAAGGTAGTAAATAGAAAGTAGTAGATATGGTAGTAGGTGTAACATTACCCATATATATATTCTAGTGTTACCATGTGCAAATTGCACACACAAAAATAATTTTAATAAACTCATAAAATTATTTGGAACTCAAACAATACAATGATGATATGTATTGTGTCTCTTTTTTAGTTTATCTTCTTTAATAACACTATTAATTTGCACGTGCGATGCACGTTCTAATTAATTTTTTTATTATATAGTAAATAATAAGACGTAATCTGGCCTCGAACCTGAGACTTCACTTTACTCATTACATACTCTTTACAAATTATCCATAGTGGCACAAATTTTAATTTTATGAGTGGCACTTTTGTAAATAATTATGTTGTAAATAAATTTGAACTTTGAGAGTATTATGCTAACTAACAACAGTTGAGTAAATGAATTGTTAATATAACTCCCACTTAAAACTGATTGGTTGAGATTAGATGGTTGAATACAAATTACAGGTTGTCTACAAATGATAACCCTAACTCCCATTATAATATTAAAGATGTGTTGCTCTTGTAAGTAATCCAAATAATGATCTTTTAATTTTTTCGGTCATATTCTTTGAAACTACAAAGTCAGATTTCATCAGTTAATAACTTTTTTTATAATCATGTACATGCTATCATATATGAACAGTAGTTTTAGTTCTTAAAAGAAAACATGAAAGACTTAATTGGACGGAGGTGACCATATTCAATATCGACACAACACCAATACATAGGTAAACTTTAGGTAAACCAACCATCTTCATTCTATATTTCTATTCAATTGAAGCAACAAAAAAAAAGTCGAATAATTATCAAAGTTGAGCTGACAATGCAGTGCTAAACGGAGTTGCGTCTCTGCTCGGACTCCTCCTTCATGTACTCCGCTATCTTCTTCTCCACTGCATGCTTCTCAACCGCCTTCCCTCTCAAATCAAGCCTTCCATCTTAAATCATTCTCTCTCAAATGAAACATAATCAACATCAGAAACACATTAATTAGCTTATATTAATTGTTATTTCTATCTTCTATATACTCTAATAAATACATAGATGCAGAAGTTTTATTTATTGGATTGCTTAAGGAAGTGATTTGATGAATTTGTTTTATAACAAGTTAGTTTTCTATTGTAACCCTTCTTACTTGCTAAGTTGAGTTCTCTTGCTAATATAGATATCCCATAATGAGTAGTTGTTTTTTTTAATTAATTAATTATTTTAAAAATTGACTGCATGTGTTAGCACATGTTAGTTTCTTACTTTATTCTCATGTGTTAGCACGTGTTAGTTTCATAATTTTCCTCACCTTACCCTATTTTAAAATAGAGTAAGGATAGAGGGGTAGACACTCTCTTTCCTATTACTATAATACTAATAATTTACATGTGTGATGCACGTCTTAATAATTTTTTTTAAAAGTAAAAATTTCGACGTAGTCTGGCTTCGAATCTGAGACCTCTTTTATATTAGTTATGCACCGACAATACACGTAAGTTAGTAGATTTACAAATAACGTCAACTTCAACTCCCCCATTATAATAGTAATCTGCACGTGCAATACACGTCAAAATAATTTTTTTTATTTAAGTAAATACTAAGATGTTATCTGACTTCGAACCTGAGACCTGCCTTTACTCATCACATACTCTTTCCAAATTACCCTTAGTGGCACCAACTTTTATTTTATATGCGTGACACTTTTGTAAATAATTATGTCATAAATAAATTGAAACTTTGAGGGTACGTATTTTGGTAACTAACAACAGTTGAGTAAATGAATGGTTAATATAACTCAAACTTAAAAATGAATGGTTGAGATTAGATGGTTGGTTGTCTACAGATTACACATTGTCCACAAATGACAACCCCAACTCTTCCATTATAATATTATACTAGTAATCTGCATGTATGATGCACGTTCTAAATTTTTTTTAGAGTAAATAATAAGATGTAATTTGGCCTCGAACCTGAAACCTTCCTTTTCTCATACATATTATTTATAAATTACCCCTAGTGACACAAACTTTTATTTTATATGAGTATCACTTTTGTAAATAATTATGTCGTAAATAAATTTGAACTTTGAGAGCATTATCTTAACTAACAACAGTTGGGTAATGAATGGTTAATATAACTCCCATTTAAAAATGAATGATTGAGATTATATGGTTGAATGTCTATATATGATAATCCCATCTCTTTCATTATAATATTAGAGGTATAGATATAAATTTTTTTCTTTAAATCTTTTGACCTAACTAAGTTTGTATTTATATTAGATTAGATGAACTTTTGTCGGTTGTTAGCTGGATAATAGTGGAAGGGGATGGGGAGGAAAGGAAGAATAGACAGGGAGGAGACTTCTAGGTCTTCTTATTTTAATGTTTGGGGTTATATATTCATCCCCAAAAACATACCTTCTTTACTCAGGAAAAATAACATATCTTCTTTGCATATTTTTCTTTAGATAACAAATCATATCTACCGTGGTCCATTAACCGGTAAGCTTATCTGTCACTTGAGTTGCTTTGATGCATATACAAATAGCGGTTATTTTTTAATATATGGCATAAAGAAAACCAACGTCCATACTATGGGTGGCAACATGTCAAATTCGGATTGGATCCAATAAGATCCACTTGGTGATCCAGATCGTAATATCTTTTTCGGATTGTGACCGGGTTTTTGGATTATCCCAAATCCTTCTTTGTTTTCCATAAATTATTAAATTTTTGACAAATATTTTTTCTCTTTCTTATTAATTCAGAATACTCAAACAACCTTATAATTTTTTTTTTTAAAGTTTGAAACGAAAATGAATCTTATTTTAATAGCTAAACATAAATTTTCATCTTTGATCTTTATCGGTATGTGTTTATTGTGAACTATTATAGTATACTAGTATAATGCACGTGCGATGCACGTGTACAAAAAATATATTCACATAACTTGAACATTTGAAGCATAAAAAATAATAATCATATTTTGTGAAATGACAAAAAATATATTTACATGACTTGAAGACTTCAGCAATAAACCAAACATGACTTGAAGCATGAAAAATAACAATTAATAGAATATGCTGAAATATGACTAACTATTGTCAAATTACGAACTATAGAACTCTTTCATAGAATATGCTGAAATTTGACAACAATATTGCCGAAGCATTCTTTACCAATGATATCATTCTTTGAATTTTTTTTTCCCGCATATTTAAGCAAGAGGTGGAATTAATAGTTCAACTTCATATTTTATAAAGAACTGAATAGTATCACAGCATCAGAATGAAAATTCAACATAAAAATTGCCCTCGAGTACATATTATCACCCATCACAAAAATTGGGATTTGGATAATTTCTTAGTACTGCAGCTGCCGCCATTGCCACCACTAAAGTCGCCAACACCCCCATTTTCTTGAGTCAAGACTTCCATTATTCGATAATTTTTACTCCTGGCATTGTTTTGACAATACAAATCTCTCTTTCTGAGAACTGTCTAATATCCAATGCATCGGACTCTGAAATGAAAATAAGACATGAAAGAGAAATCAGACATTGACAACCCCATTCATCTATAAATTCAGTGGAAAATTCAAATATTTCAAAGAAGTAGTAATTTAAAGAACATAAATGAATGTGCCATACTGTCCAAATGGAAAAGAAATAATCTAAAAAGAAGATCACCGCTCTCACTTTCTAATGAAACAGAAGTAACATCGCCAGTCCGGTTTACATCATTGGTTGCATTTTGCTCTTGAATCCAATTCCAAAACCTTATTATGCACTCACTACAGAAGTGCAAATATGAATCATATTAAGGATGAATCACAATTGTCTCAAAAGCAACAGAAAGAAAATAAAAATAAAGGATGCAGGTATATCCTGTGGAAGCAGTGATAACAGGACATCAACTTCATAAAAGGCAACGTAGCAGAACTCTCTTATGTGACCAAAGGGAATAGGCATAGTGGACAATTTCCTTCGGGATGGTTCATACTGGAAAGAATGTCAACTGCTTCCTAGTATAATGCAAGTGCGATGCACGCGTACAAAAAACATGTATACTACATAGCCTATGACAGTGGGTGACTATTCATAATAACTCACAATCTTAAAATATCTACAAATGCAAGGCATCAAAAATTAATATCAGAGGGTAATGCTAACTGGGAAAAAAAGTCGCATGACTGAAATGAGTCTAAGAACACTGAAACATATACATGCAAAATTTTCAAATACTCATATGATCAAATTCCTTTATGTGGGTGTGCTGAACTGTTTTAGAAGCACGATTCAGGTCTCTTTTTATAAATTTGTTTTATAAAAAAGAGAAACAAAATGTATATGTACTGCAGAACCATGAACATGAATGAAATAGCAATAGCTCCTAGCCTCGTATTTCTGTTATATACACACAGAGTAACCATTTAGTGTATATAATTAGCGAGAAAAAAATCATTTGTATCAAGTATGGAATATTCTAAAAATAGTTCACATGCAAATGTTCCCTTAAATGGGAAAAATTGCAATTTTAAAGGAAAAACTTTATAAACATAAAAAAGAAACATGGGTATTTAATTGAATTAGAGATGTAACATGGGTTTGGGTTTGATCGTCTTAGCATTTTTTCTTGAGTCAGGATGTCTGACTCAAATTTGAAGGGGGAAATATTTTATTTTATTTCATTATATTCCTTCTGTATTATTAAACCTAATCAACATGTAAAATAGCGACAAAGGAGACGCTGGAGTCGATCAATTTTTCATTAAAAATATATTTTTTATGCCAATTTTATCTAATAATTACTACATATGTGTGGTTAGGAATGCAGAAATTAATAGCGAGCTAGCAGTACAAATAGAAGTCCTCACCCTTTTAGCCATATCTTTTTTATCACTGAGCACATACCTGTATCAAAAAGAGGAGTACAATTAGCACAACAATGTTGATCAATAATTATAGTATGCTTAAAACGGCTCAAAGGCTATATAGCACGTGCAAATTAAGGGACTATCTCATGAATTCAGATTTAGAATAATTACATATCAAGAAGGCAACAGGTTCATTTTTGTTTAATTCATCATATAAGGAACAGTGACTGCAAATATAGACCATGAAGAGAAGCAGGCGGTGGCATTTCATCTTTTGAGTGTTTGGGTGGCCTCTTTCTTTCTTCCCGTGAAGCTTTTTTCATGTAGTATTCCATCTTGGCAGTAGGATCAACAGAAGAAGGCCCACTGGATTCACCTGCTAGTAAAGAGTTTTCAAGGTATAAAGTCAAAATTTTATTTCATTTACAACAGTAAAAAATGCAATATGTGCCAATATTCAGTGATTTCTTCATACTATCAGTATCATTTTCCCTAATAGGTTAGAACTTCACTGAAATATCTTAAATTTTAATTTGCTTCATGCATTATTATTTTTTTCTTCTACATATGATTTTTTTTAGGCCTGACAAACATCAGTTTTGCAATGTTCCGATTATGCATGCTTGATTGATCACACAGAAGTAGCTCCTATAGCCCACCTGTATTAGAAAGGCATAAAACATTTACATTCAAAAAAGAAAATGATTTTTATGAACAAAATTAAGCCCACACCTATCACATTCTCATAAATAGTGATATTGAGAAAACATGTAAATTTTAAATACCAACTTACCGTTTAATTTGAAGTTCCATGACATTTCACCAAAACATCTTTGTAAACAACATTTTTTGTATATATGCCTTGCCGACATGCTAGATGTCCATTCTTGATTAAGAGTTTTCTAGTAGATCTCGAAACTCCCCTGGACAGAGCGACATATAATTGTCCATGACTAAATACGTGATCCGGAAGGTACACACCAACATGTGGAATGGTTTGTCCTTGCGACTTGTTAATTGTCAAGGCAAAATCAAGTCGTACTGGAAATTGCTTCCTTATGAGTGTAAAAGGCATCCTTACTTTTTCTGAAGGCTGAAGAGGGATCCGATGAATAAAAAATCATGTACCATAGCAATGACCATTCACTATTTCTGCATCGATTAAGTTTGGAGAGAAGTTTTTACAAATTAATCATGTTCCATTGCAAAGACCAATTTTTGGATCAATATTTCTCAAAAGCATGACCAGAGCACCTATTTTCAGTGTCAACTTGTGTGGTGGAAGTCCTCCAGGCGTAATAGAATTTAGATATTCTTGCTGGTATAAATTTTGTCTATCATTCTCAACTGCATCAAATGAAAAGTATACTTGTTCATCTCTAGGAAATAAACTTATTATGTCATTATTAATTTGGTCAACAGATTGATTAGTTAGGGTAAGCAAAGTCCTCTCAGTAATATATTTCTTATCATGTGTATTCGAGCTTAATGAAGGAAAAATTATGTCAATAAAATTGAACAATAAGTTTTCACCTTCCCATGGAGCAACCATATCCTCTGGCATTCTAATCATTTCACTTTCAACATATGCTTCATTTCTATCGCCAATGCGTAGGAGAAAGTTGGAAAAAACAGAATCCTCCTTGGCTCGCATATTTTTAGTCAACCAAATGACAATTACGTCATTCCAAATTCAAGAGTTGACTATACATGCATCAATAGTCTGTGCTTTTGTACCATATTGCACAACTGGAAGAATTTGCCGAAAATCTCCACCCAAAACCACAACTTTTCCTCCAAATGGTAATTCATTTCCAATGATATCTTTCATTGTCTTGTTCAAGGCCTCAAAAGCATAACGATGGGTCATTGTTGCTTCATCCCAAATGATGGCACTCAAGAGACGTAAAAGTTTAGCCTCATCAGATTGGATAAAGATCATACATGACGAAGTTGAACATAACTTTATGGAAATCTTGAATCTTGAATGTGTTGTATGACCTCTAGACATCATTATAGAAGCTATTCCTGAAGATGCTGTTGCTAATACAATATGGCCTCAATGTCGCAAAGAAGACAAAATACAGCGATAAACAAATATCTTTCCAGTACCTCCAGGACCATCAACAAAGAAGACTTTACTTTCCCCATTAATGATTGCTTGTGTGATAAGATTGAATGCACACTTCTGATTCACATTAAGTTTTTCATTTGAAGACAAATCTTCATTAGAATTGGGTATCGATTTCTCATCTTCTAGTAGTTGTGGGATATCGACATCTTCATTAATATTGATTGCAGGTAAGTCATAGTCATTAATGCTCTTGCCATACTGGTTTAAGAGACTGTTGAGCTCTTTCAGCAATCGTACTTCACATAGTCCACTCAGTTTGCTTGTAGATGAATAGTCCTCAGACATTTATGATTTAAATTGGTCCCAGAGTTGTCTTACTCCAAATGGCTTGCAATATATTAATAGTATTGTAAAAAGTCTTCGTAGAGCTGATGACATATGAGTATTGGATGCTTCTAGAAGACAACTGTTGATGCTATTATCGCTCTCCAACAAACCCAACACCTCTGCTACTTGAATCCCATTTACAGTAAGTAAGTAGTCAAACGATAATGGACCTCTAACATGATTTAGCAACATTCTTAAATAGTAGCGATCACCTTCTCGAGGAGAAATGACATACATCCTGCTGATTTAACGAATATTAATTTGTCTCTTGCTCCATGTCTGTTCAGTGCTCTTCAACTATGAAGACATGATCGAAAAGAGTAAATGCTATCATCAATAATTAAAAATATATATAATTGTTATCATTTATTCCTTTCACAGTTAAAAGTTATCAATAAAGATATATTCGAAGAAGATTAAGTGAAATATCAAAAATGTCTCCATAATTCATACCTGTAATGCTCTGGAAACTTCCTGTACAGATATTGTCATGATTCAGGTTCTTCATTATTTTTTTTAAAGAACTCTGTCAACATCGTTTTTTGCATTCGATCATCAGCAAGTACATTCTCAATTAACTGATGAGCATAATATAGAACTTGTTGTTTGTTCGGTAAGTGAATTTGTAATGAGAGAACTAACGGATACATTCGAGTCATAGGAAAATCAAATTTTTCCAGGCGGCTTCTTGAGGGCATATCCAACGGGCATCAACGTACTGTGATATTTTATTTGTAGCATTACCTGGCTGGATTTGAAAGGACACACGATCAGGCCATTTGTAAACATACTTATAGATATATTTAATAGAAATTATACTCGAACAAATTTCAACATTAATATGGCAATTATATTTTTTCAACAGCTATGGGTTATAAGGAACCACCATCTATTATCGATCAATTGATTAGAGTTCTCCCTTAAAGAGATATATCGACCAGTATCTCTTCGGCGATACACGGGATATGAGTTCTCTCCTTACAAAGTTGTAGGAGCAAATTGTTTGGGATACTCTTTTTTGCATTTTCCATCTTTCATGCAAGTTGATTTGGGATTCAAATGCCCGCAAGGTCCATAAAATCATATGTTTCAACACAATCTCATAGGCAAGCATAAATTAACAAAACCAGAAACATTATTTGCAAGTGCGGGCAGTAATTCCCAATGTGAAAATTTGTCACGCCCCGCTTTCCAAAATACGGGAATACGAGCACGTGACATGGCCCAGCGAATGATTTGAACATCATCCATAAGCTGTACCAGTCTTAACTCAATAACATGAAAAGAAATAATCACAACCACGCAGAAAACATAATCACATAAACGAGAATAAAATTTAATAACCAAATCTGGAATACAAGAACTTACCAAATAGTTCGAGAATATGCAATGCAGTAACAGTTCGACGAGTTCCTTTCAGTTACCCATCACTGTACCTGTATGACATAACTCAAAAGAAAGAGGAAGAGAACCTGTTAGAGCAAGCTTCGGGCGACAAGTAGTAGAAAGCAGTAAATTAAATAGGAAATAAAGGACTATATAACAAGAACATAAATTGGAACGATATTGGAGTCAATAAATAATAAACGGTAACAAAATCAAAAATTGATAATCAATAAATTCAGAAATCAGAAATCAAAGTTTAATAACTAGTATTCAGTATTAGTGTCAATGTTCAATGTTCATTTATGTCTATAAGTCTATTATTCATTTTAATTATAACTAATGCACGTACTACTGCATCCCATACTACAGGTTTCAAGCATACAATCAATTTTGTTTAGACCAAGGTGGTAGATTCTATAGATCATGTACTCGGGAACGATATTTAATAATGACCGATGACCTAATCAATTGAGATACTGTAGTTAGTAATCTACAATTAATCGATGACCGATATGACCAATAGACTAATAGACCGATAAACTGATAGACCGATAAATAGGGAAACACGGGCCCCTCCTCCGAGTACAGTCACTATGTCATCAAATACCCTAGTCAACCCTTAACCCCGGCTTGATTAACCTTTTATCAACAGTCATTTATGAACATGCATGTGATCAATGTGGGCGATGATATCCATACACATGCAAAGGTACAATCGATGTGACCATTAACACTAGTACAATTTCAAGATGGTATCAAGACTATACAATACATGAAATATACATGGTCCAATTCATTAATTATGGAAAATACGGTTTATATGCAAAACATAACAATATATGGACTAAGTATATTACAATTTCTATTTACAATGTTTTAAGTTTCTGTGTCAGGAACCGGGTCGAAACCTCAGTATAAAGTTAAGCAAATAACAAGGCAGTATATGTGGATGTTCAATAGTACAATAAATTTTACGATTTGGGATTGAAGTCAACAATAATAGCACAATGAGAAGACGATGAATCAATAACATGGTACAATAAATAAATAATGGAGTTCAGTTAGATTTGATATTCAATTTGATTACTACTTGCCGAATTTCAAGGAGAGTTTTCTTGAACTAGAAAAAATAAAAATAAGTTCAAGAGAGCTTGCCTGTTAGGAGACGATTATGAATATAAAAGAATAACGGGATAAGAATCCCGACGGTGGCACGTACGCTCCACGTGCAAAACACCCAATAGCAAAGCACCATACAAAAGATCAAAGCACACGAACAACAACTCAAGATCCAACAGCACACGACCCTACAACAGATCCCAAGGAAAATAGAAAACAGTGTCTTCGAATCTTCTACACCCGGAACAGCACACACCAAAAGCAAACCCCCCCCCCCCACACAACAAATAGCAAACACCAACCCCGGGATCCCCCTACATACGAATAGCAAACCCCAAAAGCTACACTGTTCTCCTTTCTCACCTCGACCAGGAGAGAGAGGGCACCGGAAGGTGAACGGTGAACACGAAGGCGGCTGGTGGCGGTAGCGGTGACCACGTCACTGCGGTCGGGAAGCAACGGCAGTGGCGAGGGCGACCAAGGGACGACGGCAATGGTGCCGCTCTGTTTTGCAACAAAACATGGAAGAGCAGGAGAGAGGTCGGCGATCACGGCACCTTAGTAAGGTGAGTTGAGCGAGAGGATGAAGGCGAGGCTGGCGATGGAAGGTGAGACTCGACTGCGGTAAGGCACAGCGATGGGGATAGAGAACTTGACAGGGATGAAGATGGGTTCGGTGGCTCGACGACGGAGCTTTGAGTTCGTCAATGGCATAGAGGAGGATGAAGACGAAGGGACTTTCTGTTTGGTTCAGACGATGGGTCGACAGAGGCGAGGGCATCGTTGTGGAGAAGCAATGAGGCAGAGGCGAGGCGACTAGGCAGAGCAGGGGCGTCGACTGCAGTTGGGGGTGCTTCCAATGCCTGAGATAGTAAGGAGGAGGAAGGATGGCGACTGTGAAGGTTGAAGAAGACGAGGAGCTTCGGGGTCTCGGTGGCATTGACGAGGAAAGGGGTTGCAAAGCGGCGACACTCGGGGCTTGAGTGGAGGAGGAAGAATGAACAGGAAGGGGGAAAAGGGGTGAACAGCAGTGGGGGCGGCTACAGTTGAAACTAGGGTAGGTTTTTATTAGGGCTAGGTTTTAGGGTATTTATAGTATAGGGTAATGGGTTATTGGGTAGATGATTTGATAGGAAAATGGGTAATGGGTTTTGGGTATGAAATCCAATAAGAGATAGGCGTATAGGGTATTGGGTTTTTGGTTTAAATCCATTAGGGACATAGAATAACCAATAAAAATATAATTTATAATATAATGTAATTCGCATCACAATATAAAATTTATTTGGAATAACTACAAATATAATTGGTACATAGAAATAGATTTTTAATAAACAGTCAAAATAAATAATAATAATGGCAATAATAAAAATTATTACAAACATAATAGTGATAATAACAGTAATAATAATAGTGCTAATAACAATAATAAAAATAATAAGAAATATGATAAAATAATAATACTAATAATACTAAAAAATTTAATTGATTTTAAAATTAATCGAAATGCAGAAAATATTTAGAAAAATATTTATTTATGGAACGGGGGTTACAATCCTACCCACCTTACAACAAATTTTTGTCCTCGAAATTTGCTTAGGCGGTACATAGGACAGGGCAAACGCAAACTGGAAAATATCAAAACTGGGTATTCAAAGGGAAAGACAAAATAGTGGCAGCACCAGAATAAGAAAATCATATATGGGAATGAGTGATCTAGAATGATGTTGAATAAAGATTCAGCGATCGTAGACAATGCAAATGTATGAAAAGAAAGCAAGAGGTGCAAGGAAAGATAAGCGATAAGAGAATCCTGGGATCTGTGGGTTATGGGCCCACCACGCTTCCGCTGCGCAACTCCGATGGTGATGTCCCAAGCAACATACATGTTGCTGTAGGCCACATTACACCAATCGACGAACCGAGCAGGAAGATAAGAATGAGACGCCCGGATCGAGGAGAGAATGGGCTCAAGATAGTTATAAATAAATAATGCAAAATGAATATAAAGTTTGGCTTCAATTTAAATAATTAAAAGATATGATATAGAACAAAACTAATGGGCTTTAACAAAAATAATAATAACAAATGTTAATAATAAAATAATAATATCAAGAATAATAGAATAATAATAACAATAATAATAATAACAAATATATATATATATATATATACACTAGTATAATGCACGTGCGATGCACGTGTACATAAAGCATATTCACATGACTTGAAAACTTGAAACATGAATGTCACACATGAATGCATGACATTACTCATAAGAGGAAATACAACATCATGTGGGAGATAATCTTGACTAACTTGAAAAGAAAAGTGAAGAAAATGTCATGACTAACTTGATCTTCAACCTGGTTTGTAGCACCTAATCAATTAATTGGTCACGACAGTTGCTTAATCCATCAACAAACTCAAGATCTATAGAGAACTAATGAATATTGCTTTTATGTTTCGATATCAGCAACATTAGGTTAAATTTAAACAGTAAAAATAACCAAAACATGATGTTTATGTATATATAACTGCAGTTTATATGAATGCTTCATTGTATGTCATTCGCCCCGGAAAACAGAGATAAGCAGAAGAAGGATGATGTTGAAAGTATTTAAAACAACAAATACTATGAACTATAAGAGTCACTTTAATATATCTCTTCTCAAAACAAACTGTAGACCTTCCAGATTTGTTAAAACAAAGTGTCGGGCTCAAAATTAAACTGGAGTGGACTAAGCCAACAAACTAATTGACATATCGTCCTTAATCTTTTATTATTTAAAAAATCATGGCAAATTTCCATGAAAAAAAATTATAATCACTATCGAATAAAACTAATCAAACCATTAACAAATACACAGCATAAACAGGACTAATAAATGACTGTTTCACATGATTCCAGTTCAGCAAACCATCCTCAAAACGATCAAGATCAATCATGAAATCATCTTCATACTCAAGCAAAGTCATAATATAAACCAAAATTAATTCAAAAAAAAACAAATAAAACAAAAAATTGATGATTGGGCTTACCTTTGAACTGAAGCCAAATCCACTCCTCCAAACATTTGAGAAAGAAAGAGGAAGAAGAGCGATCTGTAAGTAAATGAAAGAGCATTAGTTTTAGCTTTTGAGTTATTTTTGTAGGTACAGTTGGGTTTTAATTCACACACGAATGCATGACATTACTCATAAGAGGAAATACAACATCACATTGGAGATAATCTTGACTAATTTGGAAAGAAAAGTGAAGAAAATGTCATGACTAACTTGATCTTCAACCTGTTTTGTAGCACTCAATCAACTAATTGGCACCAACAGTTGCTTAATCCATCAACAAACTCAAGATCTATAGAGAACTAATGAATGTTGCTTTTATGTTTCAATATCAGCATGTCCAAATAGACAACATCAGGATAAATTTAAACAGGAAAAATAACCAAAAACAGATGTTTATGTATATATAACTACAGTTTATATGAACGCTTCATTGTATGTCGTTCACCCCGGAAAACAGAGATAAGCAGCAGAATGATGATGTTGAAAGTATTTAAAACAACAAATATTATGAACTATAAGTCACTTTTAATATATCTTATCCCAAAACAAACTGTAGACCTTCCAGATTTTCTTTCATTATAGTATGTTCAACTTCAACAACAAATTATAAGATCTAAACCATGCAGTTCAAACCTGCGATTGTCAATAACTGTTGTACTATGGGTTGGGTTGTATACTAAATGTCATCATGTGAAGGGAGCTTCAAACAATCTAAGTTTTTTTTAAAGTACAGTTTTAATTGTCACACATGAATGCATGGCATATGTCCCAAAAGTGCTATTTGGTTTTAGTTCCTTCATTCAATCAATCAATCAAACACCTAATATGCATCAAATATTTACAAATTGGAAGATAAAATAAGATGAAGAAGTTACCTGGTTGCATTTCGGGTATATGGCGAGGGTAAGAAAACCCATAATTTAGAGGACGATGAGCAGCACGTACGCCCTCTCCGTCAGGACCTTCTCCACCGACGGCCGCGTCTTCCAGTCTGAGTACGCCGCCAAAGTCGTCGTTGAAGATGGTGAACCTCTCCATCATGTCCTCCCCCATATATCCTAGAATTTAGGGGGTTGCGAGAGAAAGATAGAGGAGTATAGTGGAGATTTAGGGGGGTCGCGGTGGTCGCGCGATGCGAGGCAGGAGGCCTGGATGGCGGAGTAGCTGTTGACGGTTGGCGAATTCGTGGGGGGGGGGGGGGGAGAGGATCGCGGCGATCAAACAACGCAATGGAGAAGGGCTCGAGGGCGAAGCGGGAGCAAGAGGAATCAACGGGGGGGATGAGGGGAGAGAGAGGCGGTCAGGATTTTGAGAGAGAGGGAGAGGAATCGACAGGAGGGGGTGTTTTTTTGATAGAGAGAGTTTTATTTGGGTGAGAATTGCGGTTGTAATCTTCTTTTGTGTATGGTTCAGGGGTAAAATTTGACAGATTTAACCCTATATTATTTTTTAGGTGTGTTATGTATATGAGGGCATGATAGTAAAAAGCCGCTAAAATAGAGCTTTGCTTAATAATATATATATATATATATATATATATATATATATATATATATATATATATATATAGAAAGAGAGAGAGAGAGAGAGAGAGAGAGAGAGAGAGAGAGAGAGAAATCTTCGGTTGTACACTACTTTGGTGAGCACTCCGTGAGCACTCACGAACTAGAGACCCTATGAAAAATCTGAACCGCTCATATCGTTCTATATGCCTTAGATAGCCTAACAATAAAAAATCAAGTAATTTGAAGTTAATTTGCCCATGATTTACATCATCACAAAATTGTATGGCTGAAAATTCTAACAGCTTGATGGACGGGCAAATGAACTTCAAATTACTTGATTTTTTATTGTTAGGCTATCTAAGACATATAGAACGATATGAGCGGTTCGGATTTTTCATAGGGTCTCTAGTTCGTGAGTGCTCACCAAAAGTAGTGTGCAACCGAAGGGGACTATATATATATATATATATATATATATATATATATATATATATATATATATATATATATATTTATATTTATATTTATATTAATAATACTAGTAAGAATAATAATGCAAAACAGGATATAATTTGGGTCCAACAATTTTTTTTTGTATGAAGGTAATTCAATATTAACAACAATAATAATAGCAATGGCAATATCAATAATAATAATGATACCAATAATAATAACGAAACCATAGCAATAATAATAATAGTAGTAATAATAACATTATACAACAAAATAAGAATCTTGCTTATCAACTCTATAAATAAATCAAACATGAATATATATAGTCGATTAATTATAAATGGAAAGTGAAGTCAAAATAATCCATTAATCCCCAATCGTAAGAAAATAGGAAGATTAGTCACTTAGAATAAGAAGTCAAAAGTGAAGAGATAAAATCCAAATATAAAAAGGTTGATAACCATACCAACAACAAAGGCACACAACTTTAAAGGTGATATAAAAATTAGTTTTGGAAAAATAACCAGTCAAGATACATAGAAATACGAACAAATTTAGCTAAGTAAATAAAATATTAATAACAATGAATGTAAAAGACATATAATAGTTAGTGAATGTTGACATTAGAATCAATACTCGAAAAATACAATCAAGGGTAACTAGCAAAATAGACCAAAAATATATATGCAAGAAGACTTAAAAGGAGTTCATTAAATATTACAAAAGTAAGCGTCAAATCATTAATTAGGATGTGGAAACAAAAGTAAGTGAAAAATCTAAAATGTTAAAGAATTGGGAAACAGTGATAATTAATAGTAATTCACAAAAGAACGAAAACTTAGACCATAGTTGATGTACTTAATCTTAACATAAATGTTAAAAAATTTTGTAAACACAAAATAGAGTAAAATCAACTACACTAGTTCAAATTGTATGAGACATAAAGTGTAATTGTATAAACAAAATGTCATAAAGAAAATATTTCTTTGCCATTAGTTTCATTATATAAGTAAAATGTCTTGAAATATCAATTAGCAAATAGGTAGAACATCTTGCCTCCTTAACATCAAGTTGCATGTTTGCCTTCACGACATCAGGTTGCAGGTTGCCGTCTAGATATTCGGTTGCACATTTTGCCTCCCCGACATTCAGTTGCAATTTTTCTCCACTGACATCGAGTTGCATATTTGCCCTCTCGACATTAGGTTGCACCGAAATGGTGAAATGAAAGATGTAACCTTTCATATGCACAGGGATATGGGACATTTAATTTAAGCATGATGTTATGTTTTGAAATTCGTGATATGAAAATAGTAGAGAAGTAAGAAATGGAGTTGAAAATCACACAATGGAATATCAAAATAGATGTATAGATTAAAAATATCAAACACAACAGTACAAAAATAGTAGTAGTGAAAATGAAAAGGTATGGAGAAAACAGAATGAAATACATACATAAGCACAATGCAAATGTGAATGAGAAAATAAATATGCAGTGTGGCAAATTTACACAATAAATATATCATAAAAGTATACAGTAACGTAGGAATTAAACAAGCCTCTAACATGTCGTTGAAGATTCACCGATACCGATCGACGAACCAAGCGGGAAGAAAAGAATGGACAACTCCAGAATCAAAGTAATATGGGCACAAAAGGATAACATTATACCCAGAAAGGAATCAATGAATGTGAATGAATGGAATGAAATGGACGAAACAACTAAGAAATGAAGGAACTGAATATGTATCAAATAGGAGGAGTATCTAGATATATGTTGGTTAAAACATGTTCATTTGATTGACGTGGTCGCATATTATTGAGTTAGACTGGTTAAACCCAAACAAATCAGGGTCAAATTCCAAACTAGTTAGAGTCTAACCTGTCTCTGATACCACTAAAAACCTGTCACGCCCCGCTTCCCAAAATACGGGAATACGAGCACGTGACATGGCCCAGCGAATAATTTTAACATCATCCATAAGCTGTACCAGTCTTAACTCAACAACATGAAAAGAAATAATCACAACCACGCAGAAAACATAATCACATAAACAAGAACAAAATTTAATAACCAAACCTGGAAAACAAGAACTTACCAATAGTTCGAGAATATGCAATACAGTAACAGTTCGACGAGTTCCTTTTGGTTACCCATCACTGTACCTGTATAACATAACTCAAAAGAAAGAGGAAAAGAACTCGTTAGAGCAAGCTTCGGGCGACAAGTAGTAGAAAGCAGTAAATTAAATAGGAAATAAATGACTATATAACAAGAACAGAAATTTGAACGATGTTGGAGTCAATAAATGATAAACTGTAACAAAATCAAAAGTTGATAATCAATAAATTCAGAAATCAGGAATCAAAGTTTAAAACTTGTATTCAGTATTAGTGCCAATGTTCAATGTTCATTTATGTCTATAATTCTATTATTCATTTTAATCCTAACTAATGCACGTACTACTTCACCCATACTACAGGTTCCAAGCATACAATCGATTTCGTTTAGACCAAGGTGGTAGATTCTATAGCATGTACTCGGGAACGATATTCAATAATGACCGATGACCGAATCAATCGAGATAATGTAGTCAGAAATCTACAATTAATTGATGACCGATATGACCAATAGACCAATAGACCGATAGATCGATAAATAGGGAAACACCGCCCCCTCCTCCAAGTACAGTCACTATGTCATCAACTACCCTAGTCAACCCTTAACCCCGGTTTGATTAACATTTTATCAACAGTCATTTATGAACATGCATGTGATCAATGTGGGCGATGATATCCATACAAATGCAACAGGTACAGTCGATGAGACCAATAGCACTAGTACAATTTCAAGATGGTATCAAGACTATACAATACATGAAAAATACATGGTCCAATTCATTAATTATGGAAAGCACGATTTATATGCAAAACATAACAATATATGAACTAAGTGTACTACAATTTCTATGTACAATGTTTTAAGTTTCTGTGTCAGGAACCGGGTCGAAACCTAAGTATAAAGTCAAGCAAATAACAAGACAGTATATGTGAATGTTCAATAGTACAATAAATTTTACGGTTTGGGATTGAAGTCAACAATAATAGCACAATGAGAAGACAATGAATCAATAACATGGTACAATAAATAAACAATGGAGTTCAATTAGATATGATATTCAATTTGATTACTACTTGTCGGATTTCAAGGAGAGTTTTCTTGAACTAGAAACAATAAAAATAAGTTCAAGAGATGCTTGTCTGTTAGGAGACGATTCTGAATATAAAAGAATAACGGGATAAGGAACCCGACGGCGGCACGTGCGTTCCATGTGCAAAACACCCAACAGCAAAACACCACACAACAGATCAAAGCACACGAACAGCAACTCAAGATCCAAAAGCACACGACCCCACAGCGGATCCCAAGGTAAACAGAAAACGGCATCTTCGGATCTTCTACACCCGGAACAGCACACACCAAAAGCAGACCCCCCCACACAACAAACAGCAGACACCAACCCCGGGATCCCCCTACATACGAACAGCAAACCCTGAAAGCTTCACCATTCTCCTTCCTCGCTTAGACCAAGAGAGAGAGGGCGCGGGAGGGTGAACGGTGAACACGACAGCGGCTGGCGGCAACCACGTCGCTGCGGTTGGGAAGTGATAGCAGCGGCGAGGGCGACCAAGGGACGGCGACAATGGTGCCGCTTTGTTTTGCGGCGAAATAGGGGAGAGCGGGAGAAAGCAGGAGAGAGGTCGGCGATCATGGCACTTCGATGAGGTGAGTTGAGCGAGAGGATGAAGGCGAGGCTGGCGATGGAAGGTGAGACTCGACTGCTGTAAGGCACAACGATGGGGATGGAGAACTCGACAGGGATGAAGATGGGTTCGGTGACTCGACGGTGGAGCTCTGAGTTCATCAATGGCACAGAGGAGGAGGAAGACAAAGGGACTCGCTGTTGGGTTCAGACGATGGGTCGACAGAGCTGAGGGCATTGCTGTGGAGGTAGCGATGAAGCGGAGCTGAGGCAACTGGGCAGAGCAGAGGTGTCGACTGCAGTTGGGGGTGCTTCCAATGGCTGAGATGGTGATGAGGAGGGATGGCGACTGTGAAGGTTGAAGAAGATGAGGAGCTTTGGGGTCTCGGTGGCGTCGACGAGGAAAGGGGTTGCGAAGCGGCAGCACTCAGGGCTTGAGCGGAGGAGGAAGAATGAACAGAAAGGGGGAAGGGGGTGAACAGTAGTAGGGGCGGCTACTGTTGAAACTAGGGTAGGTTTTTGTTAAGGTTAGGTTTTAGGGTATTTATAGTATATGGTGATGGGTTATTGGGTAGTTGATCTGATAGGAGAATGGGTAATGAGTTTTGGGTATGAAATCCAATAAGAGATAGACTTATAGGGTATTGGGTTTTTGGTTTAAATCTATTAGGGAGATAGAATAACCAATAAAAATATAATTTATAAACAAAAGTAATTTGCATCACAATATAAAATTTATTTGGAATAACTACAAATACAATTGGTACATAGAAATGGATTTTTAATAAACAGTCAAAATAAATAATAATAGTGGCAATAATAAAAATTATTACAAACATAATAGTGATAATGATAGTAATAATAATAGTACTATAACAATAACAAAAATAATAAGAAATATGATAAAATAATAATACTAATAATACTAAAAATTTTAATTGATTTAAAAATTGATCGAAATACAGAAAATATTTAGAAAAATATTTATTTATGGAACGGGGGTTACAAAAATAAATTAAAGGTTAGTCGTATTGGGTTTGTTTGGTTTGAAACTCCAACTCTCTCATTAAAACAGTAGAGAAGTAGAGATTAGAGATTAGAGATAAATATCTCCAGTTATAATATTAGAGATTAAATATGAACATATGATGATATTGAAAGCCCAATAGAATATACTCGATATAGGAATCAAACAGAAAATCACATGTCACCTTCTAATTTAATATGCTGACACAAATAACTAATTCATAATAAAAGTCTTATACGTGATGCAGTCAACTGAAATGAATCAATTTATCGACATTGAAGAAGCAACACTCTTTACACAAGATATATTAGTATCGGTTAGATAGATTGAACTAATATACAGTCGAACCAACAATGTCGATTATTGCTTTGTTATTAATAGAATTTTAGTAATTCAAAACTCAGAATAAATACAAAATTCCAACTCTTTTGTGAAAGAACCACAACTTTATTTTGTCCTCACAACAACTTCTTACATAAGATTAGATTGCAAGTTAATGCATGAGAAACTCTCATATGACACAATTTAGTTCCAGAATGAAGTTCTCAAATGAGAAAACATTGAATTCATGTATGTGTGGTTTTCAAAAGAGGTGAGATATAGATAGATGTAGGAAATTATTGCTTCACTGATTAAAATGCTATGCGGAAAATTTTGTCAAATCTATTATCAAGTCTTTTTGAGCAAAAATATCATCAAGCATGTTACTTTCTGCTTTGATTGATATTGAGGAATTACACTCTAGCAGTTTGGACATTTATGTTCTCCGATAGTTCAAACTCCATGCATTATGGACATTTCCATAGCTTCTCCAATCAAATAAAGGAAATTGACAACTGTGTAGATGGATAGATGAATTAATAATAAACATACATTCCTAAATTTCTAATCCCTTATCTCTAATTTAACCATACAAAAATGAACTCTATCATCTTTGCCTTGGGGAATTGTCAACTTCTCTGCCTTTTTAAAAAGATCACCAAAAGCAAAGAATAAAAAATTATCATAATTAACCAAGAAGCAAACCACTTACCTCAGTGAGCAATCAAATTCAAAGCTTCTCCAATCAAATCTTCAACTAAATTTCTCTTATAATCTTCTGATTTCCCCTAATCTCAACACCCATGAAACAAAAATAAGCGAAATTGTTAACTTCTCTGTCGTTTTGAAAAGATCACCAAAAGCAAAGAATAAAAAATTATCATAATTAACAAAGAAGCAAACCACTCACCTCAGTGATCAATCAAATCCAAAGCTTCTCCAATTAAATTTTCAACCAAATTTTGCTTCTAATCTTCTAATTGCCCCTAATCTCAACACCCATGAAACAAAAATAAGCGAAATTGTTAACTTCTCCGTCGTTTTAAAAAAATCACCAAAACTAAAGAATAAAAAATTATCATAATTATTAACCATGAAGTAAACCACTCACCTCCGTGATCAATCAAACCCAAAGCTTCTCCAATCAAAATTTCAACCAAATTTTGCTTATAATCTTCTAATTTTCCCTAATATCAACACCCATGAAACAAAAGTAAGAGAAATCGTTAACTGGGTAGACGGGTAGATGAATGAAGAAGAAGAGAAGAAGAAGAGAAAAGGCCTATCAACACCCATGAAACAAAAATAAGAGAAATTTTCAACTGGGTAGATGGGTAGATGAATGAAGAAGAAGAGAAGAAATTAGGCTAGGGCTACCTTTGGCTAAACAGTGAAGATGCAGCGCAACCTTGAGATTCGACGGCAACCGTTGGCCCGACGGCGAAGCGGCAACAGCGGCGGCATTCGGGATTCGACGGATCTACGACATCGATGCGGTGACGGTACGTTGGAGAATGGACGGATTGATGGCACAACGGCCTTGAGACGACGGCGAAGTGCGGTGCAACGGCGGTGTGGTGGGGACGGGAATGCGAGAGAGGGCAGTGCACGTCCAGAGAGGAGTTGAATAGGGAGAAGATGAAGATGTTTTTGATTTAGTTTTTTTGTTTCCAACAGAGAAGATGATGTGGTTGTTTTTTTTTTTTGCTGCACGTGCATCACACAGATATGTTTGGCCGTATATTGCACGGGTTTGCTCAGTTACAAAATTAGAGTTTGTTTGTTTACAATCCCAACTCTCCTATTAAAATAGTAGAGATTAATATTTGCATTGCCTAATTCACAAATTTTATATTTATTTCCTACTAGAACTATATTTATATCTATATAATAAAACACAAATAGCTATCAAGTGGCTCTCCTTTAATTCTCCCAAAAATCAAAGGCCCAGATCTAAACTCACAAAACACATTCCCCCCCCCCCCCCCCCCTCCTCTCACACACACACACACAAAAGGTTTCCCCCCCAAAACTCAAATTCAAATCTCCCCACCCAAAACAACTCCTTTATTTATTTAATTATTTCTCTCTCTCTCTCTCTCTCTTTCTCTCTCTCTGTCTCTCTCCTATTCAAAAAATTAGGAAAATAAAAATTTTAATTTAAAAAAAAAATTCAACTGAAAAAATTTTAAAATTTAATAAAAATTTAAAATAATTCAAAAAATTATAAAAAATTATTAAAAAATTTAAAATAATTTTTAAAAATATTTTAAGAATTGTAAAATTTTAAAAAATATAAAATTTTAGGAATTTTTAAAATTTTGAAAATTAAAAAAGAATTAAAAATTTTTAAAAAATTAAAATTTTAAAAAGAATAAAAAATTGAAATTTTAAAATTTGAAATTTGAAATTTTTCAATTTTTGAATTTTTGAAAATTTGAAAATCTCAAAGAAAATCCAAATCCAAATCTAATGTCGAACCTCAATCAAGAGGTCGTCGCCGATATCTGATCCGCTGCTGATTCCGTATCGGTGACTCCCCTCTACCAAATCGTGTGCGAATATCAAACGACTCCGTATCAGCGACTCCCATGCACAGAATCGAGAGCCTCTATATGCGATGCAACAACTCTAATTTCATCTCATTAACCGAATTCTCATTCTAATTTTTAATTTTTTGTGTGCAGGGGATTACTCAGTTTTTTGATGTCTTGGATTTTGTGTGTGTATGAGATTTAAGTTCAGAGAGATATGATTGTTTTTATTTTTGGGTTTACAAATTTTTAATTTGGTGATTTATTTGATGAGTTTTTTATTGGTTTTGATTTAAGGTGTACGCAAGTGAGAGATGAATTATTTGGTGTCCTTAATTTGGGCTTCCAAACCATAGCAGGACAGGTAAGCTGACTAGCAACCTAAAATAACTTGGCAAATAAGCAACATTAATTTCTTTACTATAAGAGAAAATACTTTCGTGAAGTGTTCCCTTCACAGCTTATTAGAAACCACAGATAACATAACATATAAGAACTTTTAGTGTATATTTGGATATATAGTATTGGGATGACTGGAGTTTACCAGTGAAGGGTGCAAACTCTCCCCTTAAGAAAGACAACTAAAGTAAATTTGTTATTTATCCTTTTTTTATAAAGGTGCAATGGGGAGACAAAGTGGAGATAAAAGAAATGATTAGCTTGGATTAGAGTTTTGAGACCTTCATGTATTTCATTTTGGTTGAAATAATAATAAGAGGTATTTTAATTGCAAACTGAGTCTCAGACAAACAAATGTGTAGATTATTGGTATTGTAGATACCTTCACACATGCACTTGCATTACCATTGTATTTAGACATGCTCATAGTGGTTATGGAAATAGAGTAAGCTCTATAAAACCTATATGATAATGTCATTGCATAACTATTAAAAGCATCCAAATGTGATGTTGAAGTTAAAAAAACTCTATGCAGTGTTTCTAACAAACTATATGCATGCATCGGTAAGTGGTTATGGAAATAGAGTAAGCTCTATAAAACCTATATGATAATGTCATTGCATAACTATTAAAAGCATCCAAATGTGATGTTGAAGTTAAAAAAACTCTATGCAGTGTTTCTAACAAACTATATGCATGCATCGGTAAGTTCAAGCTAATGATCAAGAAGGCGATGGTTGTGCTTAAAGTTAGATATACTGTTTTCTCATTTAATATGTTTGCTACTTCAATTAATTTGCTGGAACCTCCAAAACTATTTTATATAATCAAACTAGGTGCACCGTTCTGAAGACGTGCATGAGATACGTGTCAACGGACAAACCTAGTATATATATATATATACATAATAGTTTTACTCTGTGCAAATTGCACAACCTACAATAGTTTTGAGGGACTTATACAATTATATAAAACTCCAAAAAAGTGAGAGAGAATTGAGAGAAACATATGAATATCATCCATACCGTAATTACTAAAATCATCATTATCATCTCTACTATTTTAATGGGGGAATTGGGGTTGTAAACAAACAAACCCTAATTTGTAACTGAGCAAACCCGTGCAATATACGGCCAAACTAAATCCATCAAACATACCCGTGTGATGCACGTGCAGCCCCTAAAAAAAGAATATTTTAGCAAATGCCCCATTTAAAATGTGAAAACTAGCATATACCCTCACTATTTTAAAAAACTAAGAAATACTCTTATCTCTAATATTATAATGGGAGAAGGCCTTAGTGTCATTTGTAACTGTTTTGTCAATCTACCAACCCGTGCAATACACATGCATAACTATTATAAAGGAGGTTCTAAGTTCAAATCCAGATTATGTCTAAATTTTTATTTTAAAAAACTATATTTATTAAGACGTGCATCGCACGTGTAAATTACTAGTCCTCATATAAGCAAATGGTTTAGAGAATCACTGCCAAACCATAATTTCACCCAATTGAATATTACTAAAGCTAAAAAATGCATGCAATGAAAAGCTGTCGCAAATTCACTTAATTTATGTTGACAGGTATATTACAACTCATTAACATTCAGTAAATATGTTATACATTATAAACCATGTATTATAGCACATGTTATAGGATAGATGATAGACTAAGAAAAACATATAAAAATAATTTTATGAATTGTGTTTGCTTACAAATCTAATTATAAGCTAGGGGATGAGGGTGGATTGGGGAAGAGACGTGAGATTTTGTGAGATTGAGAAAGTGGGAGGAGAAGAGAATGTGTTTGAGGGATTGAGGTTTTATTTTGTTTTGGTTTTTAATAAAATCGTGCGTAGAGCACGTATTAGTTAAATAGGAATACCTACTTTTTCTCTCATTTCTCTATTTCAAAATAGAGAAAGAAGCGTAGGGGTAGACTTTCTCTCCTATTAGTATAAGATATAGATATAACATAGTAAAAGGGATATGAGCAACTTGAGCAATTGATGATGTATCATTCATGTGATACATAACCCTTTCTAGGATTTCCCAATTACATGCATGTCACTTCATCAATTACTCATTAACTAAATGAGCAACTTGCTCATTTAGTAAATAAGCAATTGATGATGTGACATAAATGTAATTGGAAAATTCTTCAAAGAGTTAGTTGTCCAATGTATCACATGCATACCACATAATCAATTACTCATTTAATAAATGAGTAAGTTGCTCATATTCTTTTTACCCTATATATACTAGTAGTTTACACGCGCGATGCACGTCTTAATAAATATATTTTTTTAAGAGTAAAAATTCAGACGTAGTCTAGATTTGATCTAAAACCTCATTTATAATAGTTATGCACGTGCGTTGCACGGATTGGTAGATGGACAAATTACACTAAGGCCTTCTCCCATTATATATATATATATATATATATATATATATATATATATATATATATATATATATATATATATATATATATATGGGTAAAAGAGATATGAGCAACTTGCATATTTAGTAAATGAACAATTGATTATGTGTCATGCATGTGACAACTAACCATTTTAAGAATTTTTCAATCACATGTATGCCACATCATCAATTGCCTATTTACTAAATAAGCAAGTTGCTCATACCCCTTTTTCCCTATACTTACATACATACATACATATATATATATATATATATATATATATATATATATATGTATGTATGTATATATATATAGGGAAAAAGGGGTATGAGCAACTTACTCATTTATTAAATGAGCAATTGATTATATACTAGTAGTTTACACATGCGATGCACGTCTTAATAAATATAGCGTTGCACGGATTGGTGGATGGACAAATCACACTAAGGCCTTCTCCCATTATAGTTGTGTATATATATATATATATATATATATATATATATATATATATATATATATATATATATATATATATATATATATATATATATATATATATATATATATATATAATAATAATAATAATAATAATAATAATAATAATAATAAAACACAAAGAAAGAAAGCTATCAACTGGCTCTCATTCAATATAGTTGAAATCAATAGTCCAGATCTAACCTCACAAAACATATTTTTCCGTCCAAAAGTTTTCCCCAAAACTCAAATTCAAATCTCCTCAAAACAACTCCTTCATATATTTATTTATTTCTATATCTCTCTCTCATTCTCTCAATTTACTCATAAATTTATATTTTCAGATTTCAGGTTTATAAATTTTCAGATTTTTTATACATTTTTATTGCTCATGTTACATTGGAAATAGCAAATATCTCATCAACAGTTAAATTTCATCATTTTCCACACTCAAAGTTCTAAGAAGTTGGATTTTACACCCCAATTTATAATTATTTCTCAATATATACTAATAGGAACATGGACTTTTATTTACAACTAATTATTGTTTTACTATTCAAACTTGAGCTACATAATTATTGTTATACTGTTTACAAGACTTTATTAGAGATTAGAGATTAGAGATATGTGGAAAATTCGAGATGAAAAATTAAAATTCATCTCATTCTTTCTACTGGCCGTAACTTTGGATGGTAAAAGATTGAGATGTTTAAAAAGATGCCTCAAATTTAAGATCTCACCATGACATATATCCCTATACTGAAAATAGAAAATACTCAAAATCAATGGGTACTGCCAGAGTATCTATATCGAGATCCAATAAGAAAACCGATTTATTATGAAGGATCTATATCCTAAAATTCAGGTCGGATTCAATTATCAGGTTATCGGATATTTTTGCCACCCCTAGTCCATATTACATATCATTATTTACCTCTTCTTAGAATACTGAAAGCAGCTGTTTCGGTTTCGGTTTCAAGCTTGGAAGCAAGTCAAATAATGTATAAGCCACCGGTTCATAGACCATGGTCTATATGATTGTTTCTCTTCACTTCGGCCCTTTTTGGCTCTCGAGTTTTTGGCTCAGTTCCCCTACATCACCTACTTTGTACCTTAAAACTCATATGCCAAAATAGAACCTTCAAAGGAGAAAAAAATTCCCCGGACCAGTGGGCTTACACCCACTTGATATGCTTTTAATTTTGTGCCTTGTAGGGATCAAATAGGGGGCACGGACTTTAAAGCAAATCAAGTAGTTCGTTAGCCCATGGTGTATGTGGTGTGTAAGAGCATCTGCAGTCATGTGATATATACGAATAAAATGCATTTTTTAGCAATAAGAGCGCTGCAGTCGCGTGATATTTTGTCATTTTATAGTTTTTTTGCTACAGTAGAATGTTATATTTGAGAAGGGATATAGCAATATGCATATTATAGAGGACGAAATATCATGTTTCGTCTGAAATATTTTATAATATTTTTGTTCAATCGGACGAAACATGACGTTCAAATATTTTATAATATGAGCCCTGGATGCAAAATTATTGATTTTTTTGGGATTCTATACATTGAATTGCATATGATTTTTACATGAATTATTGATTGGGACCATTTGATTTTCTATGGATTATTGATCGACTCATATAGTTTTCTATGGATCACTAAACTAAAGGAAAATAAAAAAACTAGATAAAATTATAATTATCCATCAAGTGACTTTTGTCTGACGGTTGTTTGAATCAAAAAATAATATTTTTTTTTTGACGGGGAAAAGGTAGGGTAAGTCCCTACCTCACAAAAATATATATTAAAAACTAAGAAGGAGTTTAAAGTACAAAAACAGATCAAGCTAGTTCAGTATGCAACCTGAACCCTTGATCATGATGCTATAACATCTAAAACAAGAAGATAAAGAGTACTCGGGCTGCTGTCATGCAAGGCCCCAAAAAACAACCCATACAGAGTACAAAAGAAGCAAAATACAGTAAGTAGATCCAGCTGCTGATGAAGCTACCATGAGCAGCTCCCCTCCTTGCTCTCAATCTGGCCAATGCGGGCAAGGGTCTCGTGAAGTAGTAAATCTTGCACGTTTGCTTCTTCCATTTCTTTCTCCATTGCCTTCTTCTTCTTGTCGCTGCCGATCCTATCTAACCATGATCGAAATCAGAAAATAGCATTAGAAATGATCCGATGAGTTGTAGGAGACTTAGCAGAAAATACACAATCATTCCTAGCTATCCAAATACTCCAGCATATTGCGACAGTAAGAAGGTGCCAAGTGTGCCGTTGTGCCCGTGTGCTAAAACACCATGAGGTAAAACAGTTGTGCATGTCTGTGGGGATGGATTGAATGTGAAAGAGTGCAGTGAAGAACTTCCAAGTTTCAGATGCAACAGGGCAGATAAAGAAAATATGGTAAACTATTTCGACAGGGCACGCACAAGCTGTGTTCCCGTCCAGCCTTTTGAACTCAGAAATTCCTTCGAATTGAGTCGTCCCCGACTTAGTTTCCAGAGAAAGATCTTGCATTTCAAGGGAGCCGCCGATGTCTATATCGCTTTGTAGAATGGAGATCTCATTCCTGAAAAGATGAAAAAGTTATAGGCTGATTTAACTGTGTAAGTCCCAACTGCAGTAAGGCTCCATGTTAGCTTATCACAATCGTTTGAGGGCTGTCTATCTTTCAGGGTTAGGAGAAGGTTATGCTTCTCTGCCCAAATAAGTGGCGAAGCTATACAGTTTAGCCTAGGGTGCCATTCCCAAACCCCATTGATCCATTCTCCTTGTGAAAGGACCTCAGCTTGAGGGTTCCACGCTGCTGTTGCCAGTGAGGGATAGAGTGTGGTGATGCTGTGCCCATCAATCCATCTAGATTGCCAAAATTTGATGTTGTCTCCGTTACCAAGTTGCCAGTGTACATTTATAAGGAATTGATCTCGAAGGTTGAAGATGCCTTTCCAAAACTGAGAAGCTAGTGGCGTGCAAATAAAATTATTCGCAGATCTTCTAAAGTATAGGCTGTGCAATGTTTTGCTAACCAGGGAATCTGTGTCTAGAAGGTTCCACCACCACTTCATAAGCAGTGCCTCATTAAAAACTTTCAAGTCAAGTACGCCAAGACCTCCTTGGTCCTTGGGTTGATAGATGGTGCGCCACTTTGCACAAGCAGTGCCCCTTGCATCTTTGTCGGCTCCACACCAAAAGAATCTGCTTCTAATTTGGTCTATGCGTTTAATAACCCATAGAGGTAACCTGAAGAAGGATGCAAAGTAGACGGGGAGGGCACTCAGCACTGCATTGATGAGAATCAGCCTACCACCTTTAGAGAGCATTTTGCCCTTCCAAACCAATAGTCTCCTTTCGATCTTGAGAATGAGCGGTTGCCAATGTCACTTGCTCAATTTGCCTTTGGAGAGAGGCATTCCAAGATATGTGATCGGGAGTCTATTCTCCTTGCATTCAAGGATAGTGGAGAAGTCATGTAGCTTGGCCTGAGATCTTCCAAAATAAACAATGGAAGACTTGTTGAAGTTTATAGCTAAGCCAGAGATGTTTGCAAACAGTTTCATGGCTATTTTGAGATTCAGAATCTCTTGCTCATCGCATTTGCAGAAGATCAGGGTATCGTCTGCGAATTGGAGGACAGAGAGGTTAGAAAGTTGGCCTCCGATAGGCAGTTGTGAGAATGTGCCATTCCTTCGCCCACAGTAGAGCATTTGTGCCAGGACATCAACTACCAAGATGAAAAGCATCGGCGAGAGAGGGTCACCTTGCTTAAGGCCTCTCTTGAAGTTGATTTGTCTGCCCTTCTCACCATTGATGATAACAAAGGACTTTGCTGTTGTGAGGATCATTTTAATCCATCTACACCAAGATGGTCCAAAGCCTCTGGCCTTAAGCAGTTGAAGAAGGAAGTCCCATCTTATAGTGTCGAAGGCTTTGGTGAAGTCGATTTTGAAAAGGAGGGTGTCTGAGCTTCTTCTACTGCATAGATTAATGGTTTCATGTGCTACAAGGAAGCAGTCGACTGTTGATTTACCTTTGAGGAAAGCACTCTGAGAGGATGAAACTAGTGAGTGAAGGATAGGACAGAGTCTGTTGGCTAGGATCTTTGTGAAGATCTTAAGAGATCAATTGAGCAGACTAATAGGTCTGTACTTAGTAACTAGGTTGGCTCCCTCGCACATGGGAATAAGAATAATATTTGAGTAGTTTAGTCGCCCAATGTCTGTGTCTCCCCTAAAAATAGATTGCATCATATCCAGTAAGTCAGCCTTGATGGAGTTTCATAATTTGTGATAGAAGCTCATTGAAAAGCCGTCTGGACCAGGGGCTTTGTCACTACTCATATCGAATATTGCCTTACGGAGCTCCTCCATAGTGATGGGCTCTTCGAGGTGACTTAGACTCATAGCATTTGGAGGGTAGAGGGATGGCTAGTCAATATTGTAGTCTGAGATAGAGGCAGTGCCACAAATGTCTTGCAAATGAGTTTCAAAAGCCGCACGAATAGTTGAGGGAATAGTTGTGATGTTGTTGTCAATATTGAGGCGGTGGATGAAGTTTCTCCTTCTTCTGCCGTGTGCAATAGAGTGAAAGAATTTTGAGTTTGCATCACCTTCTTTAATCCACTGCACGCGAAATATCTGTCTCCAGTACACTGACTCTGCTTTGATTAAATTCTGAAGCTCAAGTTGAGTGGTTTTGAGAGAGGCAGGAGGGGTAGGCATTTGTTCAGCATCAATCTCAAGCTGAAGGAGGAGATCTTGGAGTTGCTTCTTGCTGGTGGGGATATTGCCAAAGGTTTCAGTCTTCCATTTGCGGATACGCCTTCTGAGAAGACATAGTTTGCAGGCGAAAGTGTCTACTAGGTTACCGTTGCAAGAGAACTGCTGCCACCATATACTTACTTCAGGAATGAAGGAGGGGTGAGTGAGCCATGCTTTCTCAAACTTGAAGTAATGACTCTGGCGTTGAAGAACCTGAGTATCTAGCACGATGGGGCAGTGATCGGATGAGTATCTAGGCAGGGAGAACTGAATGCAGGCTGGGAAACAAAGATCCCAAGTGGCGGAGATGAGAAATCTGTCAAGCCTGGCCATTGAGGGGGAGGCTCGAAGATTCGTCCATGTGAATTTCCTTCCAAAAAGTGGGAGATCAATTAGTGCAAGGTCTTGGATGAGTTCATGGAAATTTCTTATGTCTCTAGAGGATCCCTTCCCTCTTGACCTCTCCGAATCAGAGACAGTAACATTAAAATCCCCACAGAGTACCCAGGCATCATGAAGGAGACTACGTCTCTGTTTGATCTCATGGAAGCAAAGCTCTCTATCATCTAGCTCAAAGGGGGCATAAACGGAAGTAATTGACCAGGCAACAGCTGAGCATCAGCTCTTGAAGGATGCTGAAATAGAAAAAATGTCGCAGGCAGAGTAGGTGCATTCTAGGATATTGTCATTCCACCCGAGTAATATACCACCACAGCTGTTGAAGGAGTCTAACTGGATCCAATTAGTAATGATATTACCACCAATAGAGGAGAGTTTATCAGCTGAAGGTTTGCTCAGTTTAGTCTCCTACAAGCAGACAACGTAAGGGAGGCAGCTTCGGATCCCTTCCTTTATTAGTGAGCATTTACCAGGGTTGCCCAAACCTCTTACATTCCAACTTATAATCTTCATGACAAAAAATTGTATCAAAAATCACCAAAAAATAGGAAAATATAGCTAGGAAGATCAACACGCTTCTAAGGACAGAAAAAGACCAGCTAGTCAGAATGTCCTGGTTGATCAGTGTGATCAACGAGGGCCTTCTGAACGTTCTTGAGGGTGTGCACTGAGTGTGGCCCCTTAGCCTCCACTCCAATAGGCTCAGCTACTTCTAAGATGTCCGCATTTGAAAGGAAAGCAAATGGATTAAGATGTGCATTTGTAACAGAAGCAGCTGAAGATGCGGTACCTGAAGTCTTCTTTTTGATTGTGGTGGAAAGGTGCTTCATGAATGGCCTTGTACAGTGGAGCTTGGAAGCTGATCTGGCACGCTTCTGTTGCTTCGATGGCCCTGTCGAGAATCCTGGGGGGACTGACATAGAGGAGTTGGAAGCTTTCTTCAGTGGCTTGCTAATGAGTGAGCGAGTGCGGAAGCTCGCAACTCCCATTTTGCTGGTTCCTACATTAAAAAATCCTTGCTCCTCTACATTAAACTTGCTAAGCTCCTCTTGCATCGAATCTCGAAGAGCTCCTTCAACGGCTTGCTTGATCTTAGTGAACAGGGAGAGAGGGAGTGTGACCAGTTTCCCTTTCCAAAACATCTCTCGCACTTCTTCGCAAGATTCTTCTTCGGTGGAGATAGCTTGGTTATCGGGTGAATTGGTGGGGTACTTTGCAGAATCTTTGTTATTTCTTTCTGAGGATTCGGTGATTGGAATAATCTGTGGTGCAGCAAGGGGGGTTGTGGGATCTTTGGGGAGACCTGTGCGGTTTGTGGGGTCGGAATCTCAGGGATCTTTGCATGCATGCTGGTCTCTATCAAAGGAGGAATATTAGAAAATAATTCAAAATTACCCCCCTCAAGGGGAGAATCCGTTGTATCTTTCCCTCCCAAATCAGTGGGATTCTGCTCAACTGTCTCCGGAAATTTCGCTATGCCAGAGGGGCCCCCAACCTCACCAACCATGGTTCCCTCCGGCGCCTTGGGATGCCAGAAGCTCGCATTTCCGGAGTCTCCGGCCGAATTTACCGTAGTGAAGAGTTGGACTTTGCCGCTTTGAACATCCTCGACTGCAATCGGATCTCCAAGAAGCAACATCGGCACCTCGTGGATATGTCTCTCAAGGCTCCAAGGTACGGTGTATTGGATGCAGTGGATTTTAGGGATGAGCGTGAGGTCAGCCACCTCTATAAGGACCAAGGCCTGATCTCTGGTATTCACATCGAGCATTTCCTGGCTGAGGGTAATCAGTTTTCCAAAGGGAGAGATGAGTTTTTTCAGAGATTCACCGTTCCAATAGTAGAACGGGAGAAGAGGAAGGTTAATCCAGATGAAAGAGGCCTTAGGTCGGAGTTTGGCTCCAAACTCCATGGACCATGGAGAGAAGGTAGCAGTGAAACCCGAAAAGCTAAAAATGCCTTCCGCAATGGCGCTTTCCGCCTCCGTAGCAGTGGGGAACTGAACGTGATAGACCCCGTGGCATACCCTTTGCAGAGTCCACCATCTGCCGCTCCTTCCCCAGGCAAAGTTGAAAGCACTCTCCAGATCTTTGGTAAGGGGGATGCGTCTAGGGTTAATGAGGTGGAGGAACGCACTGGCATGGAGGGCCGGCAGTGCTTGTGCGATGGCGTTGTTGTGGGGAAGGTCGATCCCCAGGCTCTCCACCCTTTTGTTGACTGGGCAGTCCCGCACCTTGTGGCTGAACTTTTTACAGTTGAAGCAATGGTAGCCGAGGATGCGGCATTCTTGGGTGCTGTGGTCTCCTCCACCGCATTTGATGCACCGCCTCTCCATCTTCTTAGGTCGGTGGTTTTTGGGGGTAGGGTTTTTTTGGAAGAGAGTGTGGGTTTTTGGTGAAGGTTGGAAGGCAGGTCGAGGGTGGAGGGTAGTGGGATTAATGGGAGGGAAGTTGAAATGACGGTTTGGGGTTTTGGAGGTGACAGCAGGGATGCACGGAAAACGAAGGGGCATCTAGAGATTCCCATGATGACGAGGGGGAGGGGGTTGACGAAGTACCTAAGCATATGATTTGCTTGGTTCCCTAGGGAATGAGACATTCTCTCTCCTCACCCCTCTCTCCATTGCACACCTAGCTTCTTTATCCAAAATGGGAGCGTCAAAAAAAATAATAAATAAATAAATAAAATAAAATAAAATTATAGAACCAAAAAATATATAAATCTGTTATTATCAGTTTAAAAAATAAAATTATAAAACCAAAAAATATATAAATTTCCACTATGTTAAGATTTTAATTTCTGCTATTTGTTTGACTTAAAATAATTAGTAATCTGCACATACAATGCACGTTCTATTTAATATATATATATATATATATATATATATATATATATATATATATATATATATATATATATATATATATATATATAACGTAGTCTGGTCTCAAACCTGAGACCTTCCTTTACCCATTTCAAACTCCTACCATATTCATTACAAATTACCCTTAGTGACAGTAATGTTTATGTTATATGAGTGACATTTTTAAAAATAATTATGTCTTAAATCAATTTGAACTTTGAGGGTATTATGGTTTCTGACAACAGTTGAGTAAATTGATGTCTAATATAACTCCCACCTAAAAATGAGTGGTTGAGATTAGATGGTTGGTTGTCTACAAATTACACAACCCCAACTCTGGCATTGTTATAGTACTAGTATAATGCACGTGCGATGCATGCCTACAAAGAGTATAGTCGTTAAACTAAATATATTGTCCATAAAAAGTAATTTAGTAAATTATTAAGAAATATCAAAATTTGAGAACAAATTTTAAGAAGTATCAAATTTTGAGAACAAATGTTTGTGAATTCATTGAGTTTCTGATTGTTAAGGTATTTCAATTTGATACTGTAATTCTTTTTCGACTACTACTTCCATGTCCTTTCTTGCCAGATATAATCTATCCATTTTCCTTAATAGAAACAATGCAAACTTAAAAGTAATCTCTACTATTATGGGGGAAAAGTCATAGGAAGACATAAATTAACTTCAATAAGCAATAGGATTTTAATTACCTGAACAATTTGAATTGATTGTAAATCCTCGCCTATCCCTTGTTTACCAACTTTCTACCTACAAAACCCTAACTCAAAACCTAACTTTCGAAGTAAATCCTAACTAATTTCAAGTAACTGTAAACAATCTCTTAGATAACTAATGATAAATGAAGAAACTATGCCAAACATACATCAAGCAAATAGTGTCATGTTCACTTGCTACACAAATGATTAAAATCACAGGTGCAGTTTTAGAGTTTCTTAAGTTAGAAGATGAATATAAAAATACATTATGAGTAGCAAACGTAAGAATAAGAAGCACCAAAATGTAGACTCGGGAGCGTCTGGATTTGCAGTTATTCATTAATCCTATATATCTAATATTCTGATAATAATGCAGAGTAATACCAGAATTGTGCAATCTACTACGGTTAAAACTTACATGATTTATGTATCTTCTATATAAGCTCTATCTGCTTAGTATATTATGTTTAGGTGCAGATAGATGATGAATTTTATGAATTATATCTTGTACATGTACTTAAATTTTACAATCCATGACAATTCAATTGGCTATGAGCTACACATGCAATTTTCTATAGGCTTACCTTGATCTAGAGGACTTCCTTACACATAAGCTAATAGATAAAAGTGATGCGTACAGCTTGGGAATTGTGTTTCTAGAGCTACTGACATGGATGAAACCAATTTTGCATGGTTTTTTAATCTCCAACAATAGAAGTATTCATGCTATTTCCTCCACCTATATATAAAAAAAAATACCTCAATGCAAAACTATAGAACAGAACTAATCAATATCACAAATTTTTATTCGGATTATCTTGATCCCGAGTACTTCCTCACACATAATCTGACGAATAAAGGTCATGCATCAAACATAATAACTAACACAGATATCCTTGTTATAACAAACAAAATAACAAACACCTAATATGCATCAAACACTTACAAAATTGAAGACAAAATAAGAGGGAGAAGTTACCTGTCTGCTACCGGTGGCGTTCGGGTATATGGCGAGGGCGAGAGAATGGCGAGAGAGAGGATCAGTGGTAAGATTTTTGGTGAGTGAGAGAGGATCGCGAAAGAGAAAGATCGGGGGTGAGGTTTTTCTGGAGAGAGAGTCTTGCGAGAGATAGAGGATCCCCGGTGGCATTCGGGTATATGGTGAGGTCAAGAGGATGGCGAGAGAGAGGATCGGTGGTGAGGATTTTTTGGGAGGGAGAGAGGATCGCGAGAGAGAGATATCGGGGGTGAGTTTTTTGGGGAGATAGTGGCAGTATCGCGAGAGATAGAGAGGAGGCGGGTTTTTTTTTTCTTTTTTCTTTTTTTGGTTAATAAATAATTGGGGTTTAATTAGGTTGGGGTGAGATTATAAAGTGTGGTTTAGATTTGGTTAGGTTAGGGTTAAATCAAATTGTGTGGTGTAGAATTAATTGAGGTTGAATGTCTACAAATTATAGAATTAATTGAGGTTGAATGTCTACAAATTATAGGTAGTTTACAAATGACAATCCCAACTCTCCCATTATAATATTAAATGTTAGAGATTAGAGATTATTAGTAATCTTTACGTGCTATGCACGTTGTAATAATTTTTTTACAAAGTTAAATACTAAGACATAATCTACCATCGAACCTGAGACCTTCCTTTACTTATTACATACTTTTTACAAATTACCTCTAGTGGCACCAATTTTTATTTTATATGACAACTAAAAACTGAATTAAATGTATCAACCTAATTCATCTTCATATTTTGACAGACCTTTCTTATACTGTATTCACATACTAAAAATTGAAGCAGTACGAACTATTTTATACAAACCGCATAAAGTTCAAGAACAAAATAAAGTAAATTTAATTGTAACTATAGTTAAATAAAAAAAAAATCGAAGTGAAAACTGTCTTCTTCCCATCTTCTTCCCATCAGTAGCATAGATAAGACTTCTATACTCGATGGTTTCACCACTAGATTCATTTTATTTCTCTTCACCTTGCAACGATGCTAAGAAAAGAAGAAACCCAACCACATTTAATTTCTCTTCATTTTAATTCATTTTATTTCTAATTTTTGCCATAATAAGATTCATAACATAAAATCCATCCAAAATAACAAACAAAAAAGTAAAACAAATGGTCCTCCATATTGTCACCTAACATTACATCTATAAATAAACCATCGCTACAAGTTCTTGTACTCCACAAGCATTGTTATGATTGACACTACAAGAAATTTGCCATATACCAACGGACACCTATAGTGACGGATCACTAAAACCGTAGGTACAGACACTGTATACCCACAGACGTATAGTAAACTGTGGGTATAGGTGGGTATATTCTATAATTTATTTTCCCCCCAATTTTTTCATTTTCCCCCTCAAATCCCAAATGTCCCCAATTTATAGAGTATTGTCTCAGGCTCACACCCATCTCTCTCTCTTCTCTATCTCCCACACCCGAATCCCTCTCTCCCCAAACCCTCTCTCCCCAAGCTTTAGGATCGGGAGCAGTCGAGATCGGGGCAGATCGGGGCAGTCGTCAGATCGGAGCAGTCGAGATCGGGGCACCCGAATCCCTTCATCTCTTCTTCTAGATTCATTTGGTTGTTTCTTGGAAATCCAGATCTGAGGGATTCTAGTAGTAACTGGAGATGCAATCGAGATCGGGGCAGTCGTCGTCGTCGTCGTATCGAGATCCTTTTTTTTCCCGAATCCCTTCATCTCTTCTTCTAAATTGATATAGGTGAGATATTTTCCTATAGATTATATACTGCTCAATAATATATTGAATTGTTGAGATGAACACAGAGAGAAACACACTTTTGATTCCAGTTGTTGTTCTATGGCTAGCCATTTCCAGCCACGGGTGGCAAAATGGAGATTACAAGCAAAATAAACATCGACCACAAAAGGGTCACTACAACAAAGGATCTACTCAACCTTCCCGTTACAATATCCTGTCATTCGGAGCTGTTGGTGATGGCATTTCCGACGATTCAAAGGTAAGATAATTATTATAAAAACCATTTGGTTAATCTTAAATACGTATATTCAGATAGATTTTCTAAGGAATAACTTAATTGTTAATTAAACAGGCAGTTCTAGCGGCATGGAAAGAAGCATGTGAGGTTTATGGAGCAACCATAGAGATTCCTGCAGGTTATAGTTTTGTGTTAAGACCACTCACTCTCCAGGGACCATGCATGCCTCACCTTGTTCTTCAGGTTACATTATTTGCTTCACATTTAATTTTTTTTAACTTGTTTTTCAATTAATCAGTTTAATTTCACACTTTCAAATTTCCATTTTAGATAAGCTAAATGCCCTTGTAAATATGTGTGTGATATTAGTTAAACTACATTGACAGATATATAAAATCTAGTTTTTCTTTTACAGCCATTGTTATTTTTTTTTACCAAATTCTGATAGCCATAGTTCTTTTTAAGTAAATATGTTTATCAATTAAACTTCCTTTTATCCCCCCCGAAATTAAATTTCACAGGCAAAATCTAACTGGAATATAGAGCTTGTATATTTATATAGTCCTACGGACGATGATCGATGCACATTTTAGTCACATTTCAATAGGTCTTAATTAAGCTTTGAAACAACTTATAATTTAAATACCATTGCAAAATGGATGAAGAACAAAGAAACAGATCAATGGCAATAAATGAAGCTTTGTTCCTACAGCCCATGATAGGTCATACAGAAGGAAGTCAAATGGAAATATAATTCATACTTCATATCAAAAACTGTATACTGTATACTGTATACTGTATTGGTAAATTATTTATTAGTATGTGATTTCAGATCAATGGGACTCTGTTAGCTCCTCCGAATCCGTATTACTGGTCTAAGTCTAGTCTATACCAATGGATAAATCTGAAGTGGCTCAGTAACTTCACAATCCAAGGAAGCGGTACTCTTGACGGCCAGGGCTCCCCATGGTGGAGCCTCTCTCCAACTCCCTACAGTACCAAGGTCAGGCAAGGACTAATCATAACATTTACTTAAATATGTACAAGTTTAAATATATTGATTAACTGGAGTTGTTTTTTTAAATAAATAAAGGGATTGTTGTAACTTCTAAGCCCCTGTGATTCTCCGTTAACCAATTCAACTTTTTCTAGATAAACCATAAACCTCTCACCATCAAAACTATTTAGACAAGAAAACTCTTCAATAACATGCAGTACTTATAGTGGACCTTTTCCGAAAAGATATGCCCTCGTCTCCAAAAAAAAAAAATACAGAAACACTGTATAGTTTACTTTCAGCCATTTTTAAAAAACACAAGTTATTTTTTTAAAAGTGTAAAGAAGATAGTCAAAGAGGTTAATGGAAATTACAACTAAAGGAATGGTCTAAAACAAATTCCCTCTGAACAAATTTAGTAGAAACACTGTATAGTTCCAACTTAATAAACTTGATGAATTAAAGAGTCACTGTCAAATTATAATTCTGTTCTGAACTTAGATTCGGTAAAAATGGTAAATTTGTTACTGTTTTGCAGAAAGAAACCAAACATGTGCTCCCAGAGATGAGGCCAACAGTATGAAAGGATTCTTTCCCCTTGCTCTTTTATTCACAACATTTTATTTAGGTTGTATAATGGCTGAGCTTTTAGCAAAGGAACCACTATTCAGTGGGAAAACTGAGGTTGATCAACTCGACAAGGTACTTTTTAGATATTGTATCACTGTATGGCATATATTCACTTTTTTTGTTCATGTTCTCGTCATTGTAGATTTTCAGAACTAGTTTGCCTAAGGAATAAAGTCTAAGATTAGTACTGGATGAGCAGAAGGAGTAGCTTGAGCTGGAGAAGGTTATTTTACAAAGTAGATTCAACAAATTATTCATTCGGTTCTAATTTTCCCTTCATCTCATTGATATATATATATATCGAAAGTCAAGGATACTCCTTTGATGTTGATTTACTTCATACATTTAAAGACAAAAAAATAATAGAAAGTTCTTGATTTTGACCTATACGTACATTAATTTTCTGGAGGAGTACATATCCCTTAGTCAACAAAATGAAATTAATTTTAAAATAAAAAGTATACATCTCCATGAGGTGAATGCGCTATATATATATGACCAAAATTAACAAACTGAAACTGGTAACTAGAGCCCTCCACTGCTAAGGAGAGCCCCTTGGTACTTATTATTGGGAGGGTTGATTGCCACCCAAAGTAGTGATATTGTGATTGCTATTAGCCCTGACCATACAAACACAATTGTTGGTGTCTTCCATCCCTTCCCCATACAAACACAATTTTTTTTTCTACTCATCCCCTGTTTTTTACCTCGTAACTTTTTTGTGAAGCATGTTAGTTAATCATAGCATCAAATGCTTCCAATTTATAGTACCTTACTGTTCTATTATGATACTTGTGGGGAACTTTTTTGTTTCTGATGTGGTTACTATTCGTGACAGGTATTTATCCACTACAAATGAAAGTTTTTGAGTTGAGACAATTGTCATTGAAGTTTGAAAGACACTTGGTTTCAGAAATTATTAATTTCCAAGAAAGTTTACCAACTATGCAGCCCATACATAATATATTTACATGTTTTCATGTGATGAATATGTACAACTTATATACCTTATACAAATATAGTATGTTGGTTACTTCTAAATCTTAATAAGATACTTTTGTTTCTAGTGCAAGGATAGGACTGCAGATTGTTCATTCCCAGTCATCAAGGACCCAACTCAATTTACTGTTGCACATGCTCGATCGAATAAGGTACTTTGCAAACATACGTTTCTCTGGCATTTTGAATCCGAATGACACATTTTGCATGCTATCTGAATATTGACTATTTGTTGATGACCAAAATTAGTTCTTTTTGCTTTATTTTGTTTGTGAAGGGCTCTCAACAAGCGAGAAATGATTGAACTCGCTCAAAATGCAGCCGAGTTTGTGTTTGCCGACGATGAAGTGAAGAAGGTTGTAAAGGAGATTTGCAAGATGCTAAAAGATTACTGCAAAGAGAATCGAGATCAATTAAGATATGGTTGCCGTAAAATAAGAAAATTGTTAGTGTCGTATCTCAAGTGAGGAGTTAGTTGAATGTTATCTTATAATGTCATTGAATATGTTGATCGTAGTTTAAAGTATTGATTCTTATGTCTGCACACATGAATTCAATTGTGTATTTGGTTATTAACTATTTTGTAATTTGACGTGCTTATAATACTTCATTAATTTTTAATATGATTGAAGTTTAATTTTTTTAAATTTTGTTTCATAAACACATTTATCTATTTTATTGTTTATTTAGTTTATAATTGGATTAATATTATAAAAGAAAATATTAAATTATCATACGCATAATTAATAAGAAATTTTTTTGTATAGAGCGATGGGTATATATTTAAATATTTGGATGCAAAAATCATTACTAAAACCTATAGCAATGGAGTTTCAACCGTGGGTATAGGAAAGAAAGTGGTGTCCTTAAAACCTATACCAATGGATACGAAACCGTGGGTATAACACCGAGGTTTTGTCCAACGGGTAAAAAAACCGTCACTATAGGCTATAGTGACGGCATTTTACCGTGGGTATAGCTAATTAAAAACGACGGAAAAATTTGTCCGTTGGTATAGGTTTAACGGGCTATACCTACGGTTTTTCGATCTTTACCCACGGATTTTTGCTGTCACTATATGTCAAATTCCTTGTAGTGTGAACTCCACAAGAACTGTTATGTACTTATGTACCAAACACTGATGAATTCTCAAAAGACTTTTTGTTGACATTGCAAGAAAGGAAAAAAGAAATTCTACAGCAAACTGTCATGAACATATATAACTAGAGGCCAAATAGACTAACTACTGCTAGAACTGTAACACCCCAGATTCTAAAATACAACTGAATTCGAAGTTCCACAGGATCTTTACACTTCTTTCGTACAATTTTACAAGAAAATAAAAATATTTGTTTCATCAGAGTTACATTATACCTTTATATTATTACAGCGAAAGCAATTTTACAATAAATTACATGAAACAACATTTAAATCAGTCTTGAGCAGCATGTATACTTCAATTTGTCAAGCATCTTTACCCTGCATGTAAAACTGTGGGTGCGTCGGTTCATTCAACTGACGAAATATTATACACGGTCATCCTCTCTATGCCGGAAACAGTATAACAATTCTCAATACTTAGCAAACCACAAACTTGTCACAAAACAAAGCTAAAGGGACTATCCTATTGATGTCGTGTTGTGAATGTGCACTTAGTCCTTAATGCAATTATTTATATTATATGACACTAATGCGCACTTGTTCAGAGTCTATGCAGCCCATACTACATAGGTCCGAGGGCAAGCCCTTAACCGTTCTTCATCTTGTAGGGTTCAATCCCTCGTCATGACTTAAACTACTACTGTAACTACAGTAAGTATCCTAGATGTTTTCCGACCTACAAACTCATGTCTAGGCACCCTGGAGGGAATCCCAACGCATTGTCACATGACACATCATGCAGGCATCCTGTGGTAATTCAGCTCCTACCATAGACATGACACCACCTGCAGTCGTCAAACACCCCACGAGCGTCGCCACCGGGATGTTACTCTGGAGCAGTATCGACGCCCTATCATGACGCATCATGGGACATCCTGTGAATACTCTCATGCCGCCAATCCAGTGGCCCTCATACTCAATGTTTTTCTCTTACTTTCATCACATCTTCACTATGTATCTAATCCTTAGTTTAATTGAATCATAAATAAAATCAAACCCTTAGAGTTTAGCACTCCCACTATACCGGTCTTATCCATTTATTTTACATGACCCAAACCTTGGTCTTCTCATTTCAAATATCATTTCAACATTTCTTTTATTGCCGGTATAAGGCTTGGCTATACCCTAATTCTCAATTTCAACTCATAATTACAGCATCGAGCTTTTCATACTCATAAGATCTTTTCATGATTAATCACAATTCATGTTTCCATAAGCATAGTATTCATGTATTCACATCTTTCATAACTCATCACAATCAATAATTCAATTTCACATGCAATTTATGCGTAAGAATAAATTTCAACTAGTAGTAATCAATAATTCATTTATTCCACGAATCTATTATTCCCATTTCAATTCTTACTACAAGCACAATTTATAAGTCCAATTAATCACACAAAATCACAACTTTCAAAAATTCCTCATTACTAATTTTCATCTTTATAATTCTAAAAATCTCATTTATTTTTCCTTTATTTAAAAAGATAATTTAATTTTAAAAAGAAGTCCTTTCTAGCAAAAGCCTCAATTTCTTAATTACACTTTATCAAAAGTTATACAAATATTTAAAGTCCAAATAATTTTTAGTAATTATTCCATATTTTTCCTATCTTTAATCTATTTTTAAAACATAATTTAATTAAAATCCCACAAAAAAAAAAAATTTTAAATCCAAACTTCCAACTGGATTCGAACCCAAAACTAGCGGCCCAATAGACAGCGCACAAGACCAACGCACCAAAGCCACCGAGCGATATAACTAGGGGTTATAATCCCTAAGTATCGACTCTCGGCAATTGGATTTTTTTTTACAAAAAATGAAACCATACGCCTCAGTATCGAACCCGAGACCTCTGACTAGCCCCTTTTTACTATAGCGAAAGAAAACTCTACCGACCAAATGGTCTAAGTGGACATATTGATTTTAAAGAAATTTAATTGGGTTTTGATCTTGCTCCCTATTCAAATCTACAATTCATGAATTCTCACAACAAAATTGTCTCTTTTTCTCCTCTTTTGAAAACAAAATTTTCCAGAATTAAAATACACCCAAATTTACAGCAACCAGTATTTTTATAAGTATTTTTAGCTCTTTAAAACATGTATTTTTGTCCTAATTTGTGTTTCATGTCCATAATTTCGACATTTGAGAACTATAGCACAACTCTTTATAATTGAAGTTAGGTTTCCACAAAAATCACTAAGTTATTGTTCTCTTGCTTATTGACAAACTATTATGTTTTTCGAACACAAAAATCATATTTTCTAAAGAATAAAAATTCTATTTTTATCAACTAATTTACACATGATGCATTCAATCATTTATTTGCAAATACAATCTCTTTCATTATTTCAAACATTCATGTGGCACATAAAAATGGATAATTCTAATACAAAAATTAGCAATTATCTCCTAGTAATCATTCCATCAATTTATCTCTAATATTACCACTCTACTTTAATACTTTAATTAAACAAGCATGGTTCCAATCTCTTACTAGTTAATTCACATAATTTCATTAAACATATCAAGCATGATATCAAATTCTAGGAGCACGAAAAACATCCATTTTCATTCATAATTAATTAATCTAGCAAACAAATTAACACACATCTACTAGATTATCAATTCTTCTCTAATTAGGCAAACATGAATTTAAGTCCAACTAGTTGACTTTCAATAATTATTCGATTCATTTCTAGCATGATTTCTACTTTAGAAGCAATGAGAAACACCCACCTCTTTGGAGAAAACCAAATAAAAGCTCGTAGAGTCTCCTAGAATGCGAGAGAGTAGCCTTCTCCTCCTGAATTGTGATGCAAAAGTCCTCCTTCTTGCTCCCTTTGCCAAAACCGAGAGCTCTCCTTGTGGATGGGATGGGGCCGGCCTCCAATGTTGGGACACACACACAACTCACACTCAATCTAATGTATTTCTCCTATGTAAATTCTTTCTTTCAATAATTTCTTAGTGTAGAATACATCAAGGTAGGGGGTATTTATACTAGTTCTAGGATGGATTGGAGGGCTAAGATTTCACTAGATGGTTAAAGATAGATGGCTAGGATAGGAGGGGAAGTTGTAGCAACTACCCATAATCAAATAACCACCTATGCACACACACCCACTCTTCCATCACCATAAGCATACACCCGGCCTCCAAAGGGTGTGCAATGCACGCTACGTGCATGCACGTGCCCTCTAGTACCCACCTATTTGAAATTTGTACAATTTTTAATTAATCAATTGTTCACAATTTGTGTCTACATGACAAGTGTGACAATTTAAATGATTAATTAAATTTGTGGGCTTCACAAATAGTGGGCTTAGACTTGTGGGCCAAAATAATAAAATAATAAATTATTAAAGTGGGCTCAAATTTAGAAAACAATGTTTTAGGCTTTACAAAATAGGCTGTTAGAAAAATAAAGGAAAGGAAGAAAATAATTGTTCATACTACAAAAAGAAGTTTTATATATAAAAATAAATGAATAAATATACATACGAATTTTGCACGTGCACAACACGTGAAAATCAACATTTTTATTAAAATGAGAGTTTAGGGTATTACAACACTTCCTCCTTAGAATAGTTCCGTCCCCGGAACTACAATTAAAGAGTGAGAAAACAAAACACAAGAAGAAAATACAATCAAACAAAGAGCTCAGGATGATCCTTCATCATCCTCTCCTCAAATTCCCAATTAGCCTCTTCAACCAACTGGTTTCTCCAGACTACCTTGACCATCGGCATCGTCTTATTCCTCAAGACTTTCTCCCGACGATCAAAAATCTCCACTGGACGCTCAATGTAACTCAGATCCAACTGCAAACCCTCTGGCACTTCGGACAAATGATGACTTGGATCTGGAATGTAACCTCTCAGCATAGATACATAAAAGACATTGTGCACCTGAAATAACTCTTCCGGTAACTCAAGCTGGTAAGCAGTTTTTCCGATCCTTTTCAATATCTTATACGGGCCTATGAACCTCGGGGCTAAATTTCCACCCTTGCCGAATCGGATCACGCCTTTGCTGGGCGATACCTTCAGAAAGAAAAAGTCACCAACCTCAAACTCAAGGTCCCTTCTCCGGTTGTCTGCATAGCTCTTCTGCCTACTCTGAGCATCCACCAACCTCTTCCTGATCAGACCAATCTTTTCAGAGGTCTGTTGCACAATCTCAGGCCCAAACATCTGACGCTCCCCAACTTCGAACCAACAGACAGGCGTTCTGCACTTCCTGCCATACAGAGCTTCGTATGGCGCCATCCCAATGCTAGTCTGAAAACTGTTGTTGTAGGCAAACTCCACCAAAGGTAAATGCCTTTCCCAACTGCCTCCAAAGTCTCGTACACATCACCGAAGCATGTCCTCAAGAATACGGTTGACTCTCTCGGTCTGCCCATCGGTCTGGGGATGAAAAGCAGTGCTAAAATTCGTCTTGGTACCCAAAGCTGTCTGAAGACTCCTCCAGAAATGCCAAGTAAATCGCGCATCTCGATCAGACACAATGGTTAGCAGAACACCATGAAGCCTAACGATCTCACCAACATACATCTCAGCCAACTTGTCCATCGAAGCAGTAAGTTTCATCGCCAAGAAGTGAGCAGACTTGGTTAGTCGATCGACTATGAACCAAATTGCATCATTGCCTTTAAGACTCTTAGGCAAACCCGTGATGAAATCCATAATGATGTTATCCCACTTCCATTTCGGAGTAGGTAACGATTGCAATAGACCTTCAGGTTTCTGATTCTCAGCTTTGACTTGTTGACAATTCTCACACCTCGACACAAATTCAGCCACATCCCGCTTTAAACCTGACCACCAGAAATGCTGTTTAATATCTTTGTACATCTTGGTACTCCCAGGATGTACTGACAAAAGAGTAGCATGTGACTCCTGAAGAATACTTTCTTTCAAGTTCGACTGATCTGAAATACACAGTCTCTCTCCAAGCCACAACACTTCATCCCCGATCTAAAATCCGGGCAACTTGCCAGCACCAACCTGCTCTTCATCTTCTCAATCTCTGCATCCTCCTTCTGACTTGCAATAATCCTTTCGTTCAGTGTCGTTTGAAGCCTCAGCTGAGCTAAAGATGATCCCAAGCCTTGCAGAACAACTTCAATACCAGTCCGATCCAACTCCTCTGCCAGTTGCCTTTGAGTTGTAATCAAACTCGTCAGACTACTCTTACGGCTAAGTGCATCAGCAACAACATTAGCCTTCCCTGGATGATACTTAATCTCCAGACGAATGTCCTCAAGTACCTCCAGCTATCTCCTTTGCCTCAGGTTCGGATCCTTCTGCTGATAGATGTACTTCAAGCTTTTATGGTCTGTGTACATGTTCAGCTTCTCACCATACACATAATATCTCCATTGCTTCAAGGCGAAGATAATTGCAGCCAACTCTAGATCATGAGTCGGGTAATTCTTCTCATGTGGTCTTAGTTGCCTAGACCCATAAGCGATTACTTTCCCTTCTTGCATTAAGACACAACCAAACCCACGTTGTGAAGCATCGCTGTAGACATCATATTCAACACCTGCTCTAGGCAAAGCCGAAATAGGAGCAGTATTTAGCCTTTCTTTCAGCTCCTGAAAGCTTGCCTCGCACTGTTTGGTCCACTTGAAGTTAACATTCTTCTTGGTCAGACTAGTGAGCGGCACGGCTATCTGAGCGTAGCCCTGGATGAATCTCCTGTAGTATCCAGTTAGCCCAAGGAAACTCCTGATTTCCTTCACCGTAGTAGGCCTTGCCCAATTTCTCACTGCCTCTATCTTCTGAGGATCTGTTGCCACTCCCTCCTTAGAAAGGATGTGACATAGGAATGCCACTTCAGACTTCCAGAAATTGCACTTGGACAACTTGGCATACAACTCCTACTCCTGAAGCTTCCTCAAAACTACTGCCAGATGCTTCGTGTGCTCCTCCTCTGACTTGGAGTACACGAGAATATCGTCGATAAATACCACATCGAAAGAATCAATGAACGGCCTCAGAACTCTGTTCATCATGTCCATGAAGATTGCAGGCGCATTCGTCACTCCAAACGGCATAAATAAGAATTCGTAATGCTCGTGTCGAGTTCTGAACGCAGTCTTATGCACATCTTCAGCTTTCACTCGAACTTGATGATATCCTGATCGAAGATCTATTTTGGAGAAAATAGCTGCTCCATGTAGAACAAGTCATCAATTCATGGAATCGGATACTTATTCTGAACAGTGACCTTATTCAGCTCTCGGTAATAGATGCACATCCTCATCGAACCATCCTTCTTCTTTACCAAAAGCACCGACGCTCCCCAAGGTGACGCACATGGTTGAATAAAGCCTTTCTCCAACAGTTCCTCAATCTGCCATTTGATCTCATCCTACTCCACAGGCGCCATCCTATATGGTGTCTTGAAAATAGGTGCACTCCCTGGCTGAATAGTGATGCTGAACTCCACATCATGATGCAGGGGTAACCCAGGCAAATCTTCTAAGAACACGATCGGATAATCCCGAACTACAGGAATCTGCTGCACCTCTACAGGAAGATCATTCTTGCAGATAACTGCCACCAGACTAGAATATCTCCTCTTCCCTTGGAAAGTGACTTCAGGTCCACCTAGAGCCTTTACTGTTACTGTCTTGGTCTTGCACTCGATGTTCGCACTGTACACCGACATCCAATCAATGCCAATGATAACACCGACTTCCAAAATATTCGGCTCGATCAGATCGATCCCGAAAATTCGATCTCCAATCATGATCTCGCAGTCAGCATAGTACCGATCAGTGGTTAGAGTCTCCCCTGACGGAGTAGCTACTGCTAAAACCTTACCTGGAAATATCTTCGGTTCGACTTCCAGAACTTTAGCAAATTTAGGTGATACAAAAGTGTGAGAGGACCCAGTATCGAACAAAACAACAACTTTCTTTCCATTCAAAATAAGTTCTCCTGTTACATAACATACACTCGTCATATAACAGTTCACTAATTAACGGGCAAAAGAGACAACAGAAAATATTCCTAAACATCCTCCCTCGTACCAGTGATGACGTGATCCACCTCATCAGCGTCAGCTTCAGTCAAGGCAAATACTCGCCCCTGCTAGTACGGCTTCTTCCCGGTCTGCTGAGTTGGCCCATTACGGATGACATCCTGCAGTTTGGAGCAATGAGACTTGTAGCGGCCTGTCTCTCCACAGTTGAAACAAGTCACTGGAGGTCTCACCTAAGTATTCCCGAGTCTTCCTGCCACTTGAACAGAGTTCGCATCCGTAGGCTTGAACCTTTGAGTCGATGGCTGTCCCCTGACATTGCCAGCAATTGCGGGCCTCTTTCCCGCATTCCAGTTGTTCCTCCGATTCTGAACAACATGGAACTGCTCTATATCAGCCTTCGTGGCTATCGCTCGTTTGACCAGCTTGTCAAACCTCCTGATACCGAGGGGTATCATCCTGGATCTCAGACTTGGCCTCAAACCATGCTCAAATTTTCGAGCCTTCTTTGCCTCATCCATCACCAATTCGGGAGCATACCTTGAGAGCTGAGTGAATCTGGTCTCATACTCCCTAACCGACATGCCGCCCTGCTGCAGCAACAGAAACTCCATGGCCTTCTTCTCCTAGACGTCTGAGGGAAAATAATGACTGCAGAATTCCTCCGAGAATTCCTCCTAGCCAAGGACCAAGTCTCCCATCATCCGCTTCATCGACTGCTACCACACAGCCGCATCCTTCTCGAATTGCAGTGTCGCCAACTTCACCTTGCTGCCCTCCGGAGTCTCCAAGACTTCAAAGATAGTCTCTACCTGTCGGATCCAATTTTCAACCGTGTCAGGATCTGACTTCCCCTCAAACACCGGTGGTTTCATCCGTTTAAATGATTCCATAAGTTTGATTGCTTCGGGTACTGGATTCCGAGAACAACCAAAACAACAAAATAGACTAACTAACAACATCTGATGATCAACCAATTCTTTAAAAGAAAGCAAGCTTCCATCAACTTCTGATGATCAACCAAGTCGATGGGGAAGGGTGGAGGAGAAGGTTAGAAAGGAGGTTGGTCGGAGACCTCGACGGCGAGGAGGTTAGAGATGGAGAAATAGTAACCAGGTTTGGGTTTTTTTCCATTTGGAAAATAGGATTTTTGATTTGGGATTTGGGCAAGTCGATGGGGATGGGTGGAGGAGAAGGTTAGAGAGGAGGTTGGTCAGATATCTCGGGGTTGGTCGGAGTAATCGACGGCAAGGAGATCGAACTTCGACGGGCTTCGGAGAATAGGGAGAAGGGGGTTGGGTTTGCTGTTTAGGAAATAGGAGCAATAATATTAGAACTTAGAAGATTAAGGTGGGGGTATTTTTTCAGTATATAACTATATACAATTATTAAATACATATATTTCAGATTAAGCAGATACCTTATCCGAATCTGCTTTTTCATGGATATTCGTATCCGTACACGTATCCGAATTTTTTGGATTTGGATATCTAAATCCTTATTCGTATTTGCCCGGATACGGATTTTTCATATCTATATCTACAAAAAATTTGAATTTGGATACGGATAGAATCAGATATATTCTTATCCAAGAGCACCCCTAGCTACAGCCGAATGCCAAAATAAGAAAGAAAAAATAGTGCGGGGCTACCCTCAGGAGCCATAACTTTTTGGCTGTTGGATCACGATCTCAATTAGTTAGATGGAATCTATATTTAAAACATCCGACATTGCCAATAAAACCCATCTCTTTCCATCTCATTCGCATTCTAATGTTTTTCTCATACTGTATCTGATAAGAACGAAAGAGCAACAAAAGCGAAGTTGCACTCACGCTGAACTGCTCTACGTGCACTGTAATTTCGAAGGTAATCTTCTCAGAGAGAACTTGGTGATCGCATCGGTCACTCTACCTTGTTCAAAAAACTTCATTCATCGTCTACAATTTCCTGTTGGTGTCTGTTGAGAGATACTCAGCTCGTCTAAACAAATCTTACTCAAGGCACTTTGCGTTGAACATCTATTGTCGCATATCATTAAACACTTGAAGGCAACCATTCAAATAACTAATTCTAGCAAAAGAACACTAAAATGAATTAACTCTTTATTTCTTATTATGATTGAACAATATCGATATAGTGGAGAACAATTCCGAATTTCTTATACAGTGTAACTGTTGATCCTAAGTTTGGTGTGCACAAAACGTATTATTAAGACTAATATTTTCAATTGAGATCTACAAGATTTACAGAAAAGATAATTCAAAACAAAGAGACCAAAAGATTAGCAATCAAGCAAAAGAGGAATGTATCAAAGAAGATTGCAAAAATCAAGAAGATTGCAACACAACAAACATACTCAAGAAAGCCAACAATAATTAATTAATTATTTCTATTTTTGTGAGAAAATACTTTGTAAATAGTCATTGATTGATTGATTAGTATTTGGAAAGAATATAAATTAGATTCACTAAATTAATGTTGAGTCTGCAAGATAGCAGTCGACTGTGATGGTACAATATGTCGGTCGACCGTCGCAACAGTCGATCGCTCATCATAGTAAAAAGGTGAGTCAGTCAACCGTTAATTGCTTGACTTTCAGGTTAAAAGATGAATGGTCGACTGCTCAATACAGCGGTCGACCGCACTCGTACAATTTTGACTATTTCGGGAATATCTTTTCATTTTTGGAAAGATACATTTTCTCGCTCTATAAATAGAGGTGAATTCACTGAGTATTTCTCATCGCTTGCAATCATAATTCTTCTGAACTAATTATTCAATCAACGATCCGAGTGTGAGAGCTTTCATTATTTTATTCAGTCAAGATCATTATAGAGGTGTGGACGTAGACCTCGGGGTTAAACAATGTTATACCGTTGTGTTTTGTGTGCTTGCTCTGTTTGCTTTCTCTAATTATATATATTTACTTTCTGCATTCATCGTCTACAATTTCCTGTTGGTGTCTGTTGAGAGATACTCAGCTCGTCTAAACAAATCTTGCTCAAGGCACTTTGCGTTGAACATCTATTGTCGCATATGATTAAACACTTGAAGGCAACCATTCAAACAACTAATTCTAGCAAAAGAACACTAAAACGAATTAACTCTTTATTTCTTGTTATGATTGAACAATATCGATATAGTGGAGAACAATTCCGAATTTCTTATACAGTGTAACTGTTGATCCTAAGTTTGGTATGCACAAAACGTATTATTAAGACTAATATTTTCAAGAGATCTATAAGATTTACAGAAAAGATAATTCAAAACAAAGAGGCAAAAAGATTAGCAATCAAGCAAAAGAGGAATGTATCAAAGAAGATTGCAAAAATCAAGAAGATTGCAACACAAGAAACTTACTCAAGAAAGTCAGCAATAATTAATTATTTATTTCCATTTTTGTGAGAAAATACTTTGTAAATAGTCATTGATTGATTGATTAGTATTTGGAAAGAATATAAAGTAGATTCACTAAATTAATGTTGAGTCTGCAAGATAGCAGTCGACTGTGACGGTACAATATGTCGGTCGACCGTCGCAACAGTCGATCGCTCATCATAGTGAAAAGATGAGTCAGTCGATTGTTAATCGCTTGACTTTCGGGTTAAAAGATGAATGCTCAACAGCTCAATACAGCGGTCGACCGCACTCGTACAATTTTTGACTATTTCGGGAATATCTTTTCATTTTTGGAAAGATACATTTTCTCGCTCAATAAATAGAGGTGAATTCACTGAGTATTTCTCATCCCTCGCAATCATAATTCTTCTGAACTAATCATTCAATCAACGATCCGAGTTTAACAGTTTTCATTATTTTATTCAGCCAAGATCAGTATAGAGGTGTGGACGTAGACCTCGGGGTTAAACCATGTTATATCGTTGTGTTTTGTGTGCTTGCTCTATTTGCTTTCTCTAATTATATATATTTACTTTCCGCATTCATCATCTACAATTTCCTGTAGGCATCTGTAGAGAGATACTCAGCTCGTTTAAACAAATCTTGCTCAAGGCACTTTGCGTTGAACATCTATTGTCGCGTATCATTAAACACTTGAAGGCAACCATTCAAACAACTAATTCTAGCAAAAGAAAACTAAAACGAATTAACTCTTTATTTCTTGTTATGATTGAACAATATCAATATAGCGGAGAACAATTCCGAATTTCTTATACAGTGTAACTGTTGATCCTAAGTTTGGTGTGCACAAAACGTATTATTAAGACTAATATTTTCAATTGAGATCTATAAGATTTACAGAAAAGATAATTCAAAATAAAGAGGCAAAAAGATAAGCAATCAAGCAAAAGAGGAATGTATCAAAGAAGATTGCAACACAACAAACATACTCAAGAAAGCCAACAATAATTAATTATTTATTTCTATTTTTGTGAGAAAATACTTTGTAAATAGTCATTGATTGATTGATTAGTATTTGGAAAGAATATAAAGTAGATTTGCTAAATTAATGTTTAGTCTGCACGATAGCAGTCGACTGTACAATATGTCGGTCGACCGTCGCAACAGTAGATCGCTCATCATAGTGAAAAGATGAGTCAGTCGACCGTTAAGCACTTGACTTTCGGGTTAAAAGATGAACGGTCGACTGCTCAATACAGCGGTCGACCGCACTCGTACAGTTTTGACTATTTCGGGAATATCTTTTCATTTTTGGAAAGATACATTTTCTCGCTCTATAAATATAGGTGAATTCACTGAGTATTTTTCATCCCTTGCAATCATAATTCTTCTGAATTAATCATTCAATCAACGATCAAAGTATGAGAGATTTTATTGTTTTCTTCAGTCAAGATCATTATAGATCTTGAGAGTTTTTCTTTTCTTCCACATCGGTAAGTTTTGCGGGACTTATTTGTAGAAGCTCTGCGGGTGTAATAGGTCTCTCGGCCTGAATTCTGAGAATCACTGTGCAAGGGTTTAAAGTATAGTGGAACGCTTGTGACGGAGAATTGTTACAAGTAGGTGGTGTGGACGTAGACCTTGGGGTTGAACAATATTATATCGTTGTGTTTTGCGTGCTTACTTTGTTTACTTTCTCTAACTCTATCTCTTTACTTTATACATTTTATTTAAGTTATTTATTTCAGCATAATCACCTTATTCCCCCCCCCCCCCCGGTTGATTTACAGTAACCACACTCATCAAAGATTTTGAATACTGATATGATATTCAAATATTGATACCATTTAACTAATTACAATCATGATCCAACGGCTAAAGATTAAGTAATATGATATTCGAATATCGGGTCAGTTGGGAATTTTTGCAGTAGGTTCTTGAGAAATCGGAGTCTGATAAGAAATGGATTGACTGGATTATGAAGTGTGTAATATTAGTGTCCTACTCATTATTGATTAATGGGGAGAAGGTGAAGCTTCAAACTCTTACAAATGGGATCAGGCAAGGGGACCCTTTATCCCTTCCATTTTCTATCACCTGCGCAAACGTGGTATCTCTTGCTCTAAATAAAATAATTAAGAACAAAGAATTTCAAGGTATTTAGATAAGGGGATGAAGAAGCAGATCTCTCATGTGATGTCTGTGGATGACTTACTAGCCTTTGTGCGCACGTCATCAGGAGACAATTTTCGTATGGCTCAAGTAGATGTTAGATTCTTACTGCTTATTATCAGGCTAAAATATCAACGTAAGTAAGTCGAATGGCTACGGTAACTGGGAGAACATCCCACTAAGCATGATCGGAACCTTTGTCAAATGTTTCAAGTGACCAGTGGTGGAGGATGACTTCTCCTTGTAGAGAGTCTGAAACCACTTGTAGTTCTAATAGAGGAACACACACCGTAAGAAATAGAAACGCATAAAAACTAGATGCACTAAGAACAAGTCACCACAATAATCGCATGATCTCACAATCATTCGAACACAATAATAAGCATAGATAACCAATATTTCTTAATCCTTAAGAACTACAAAGGTTATAAAGAGATCACAATACACAATCTCTCTCTCTCTCTCACCTTTGAAGCACTTGACACTCACCCCTCTTAAAGTTGTACTATGTATATGCCTCAAGTAAACCTAAAAAGATAAACACAAATACAACTTATTGGACCACACATTGCCGATGTCGGTTGACCGAACTTTGGGTCGGTCGACCAAAACTTGTCATGCAAATCTTGAGGCCTGGTCGGTCGAATGCACGGTCGATCTGATCGCTCTCTGTTGGAACCCTGTAAACTCGAAGAACACCTAGCAGCCTGGGTCGGTCGACCGCAACCCCACCAGCTGCACTTCTTCTACAGTGGTATTAGAGAGGTCCTCATTAATAGCTTAAAAGATCAGCCATTGCCCACCACAGGCTGCCTCTCAAAAGGTGGTTAACCGAATTGGTGACTCTTGATCATAGGCTATTATATTTATATTTAATTATTTCTAGTGCAATTCTCAATATGGGATTATATTCATACATCTCCCGTTCTCTCTCTCAAGAAAGTACAGCCGAAGGTCGGCCCTTACCTATGCCACATCACCCGAGGTGACGTCCTTCTAGAAACAAGCAGCAAGCTTTGCATGTTTTTGCTTCTCATTCATCGTGGGCCCCCTTTCTCATCACCCACGTGATGGCATCAGCCCAGCCAAACAATCCCCATCATTCTAATTACAACTTTCCACCAATTATATTTACCATAATGTCATTTTCCCCTTATATATATATATATATATATATATATATATATATATATATATATATATATATATGCTATATCTTTAGAAATTACGGGGTGTTACAATTCCTGTCAGTGATGGAAATAAAATATTCCTTAAAGCTAAACTAGCATTGAAAACTGCAAATTCCAAGGCTATGACATCACTTTATGCAGATCTGAATAATGAAGAGCTGATGCGATGTGGGCAAAATTATAAAATGGTGTATGAAATTTGGAACAACATGCTAAAACGGCATGAAGGAACTGCATCTGAGGTAAAGGCAAAAGTTGATTTATGCTTTTTTAAGTTTGATGTTTTTCGTATGCTTTCTGGGAGAGAGCGTAGATCAGATGTTAGATATTATCGCACATGAACTTGAAAGCATAGGTAAGGGGTTAGATGATGACCGAAAAATCATAAGCTGTCTCACACCTGAATGAGACATAAAAGTTTCTACAATGAGGAAGACGCTTGAAGAGAAAGGATTCAACCACTACACTTTTCAAGAAAAATTGAAAACGTATGAGATGGAGATGGCCGAAACAAAGAAGTACCGACAGAACATTGAGATTGAACCCAAAACTAAAGAGAAGACCATTACCTTGAAAGCAGAAACTTCACGACCATCAAAATTAGAATCAGACCATGAAGAATCAGACAAAGATATCGTTCGGCTAACTAAACAATTCTGTAAGTATCTCAAATGCAAAAATTATGGCAGGTCGCAAGGAGGAAGAAACAAAGACAAAAATGATGTGTGCTACAAATACAAGTCAGAATATATCTGCCCAAACTGTCCCCTATCCCAAGATAGAAACAAAGCTTATTACTCCAATTCAGGAGTAAAAAAGAAAGCATTGAAGGCAACATGTCTTGATTCAGACTCGAGTGATGAAGAACCAGAACATAAAGACTTCAGATTCATAGCTCTTGGGGATGGTGTGGTGAAATTTCCACTCCAAGAAGAGGTAATCGAAGAACCCACTTATGATGATCTAGTTGATATGTGTAATGGCTTAAGAGATTATGCAAAAAAATTAAGTCGTGAGTTGAAACAATATAAGCAAAAGTCTAATGAAGCGCATGACTCTTGCATTGATAAAAATCAAAAATTGAAAAATAAAAATTTCTTGATTATTGAAAATTTTGAGTTATTTAGAATGGATCATGATGTGTTGATAGAAGAAATTGATGTTTGAAACAACAGATTCAAAAATCTCTGGCAATACATAATGAAAACCTAAAGGAAATTCATGAGAAATCTGCTCATATTGCTAAACTCATCGACGATCTAAATAAATGCAAAAGAAAATTTGCTGAGGTAGTGGAAGATTGTAAGGAAGCACTCGAACATAATAGGATACTTGATGCTACTCTAGACACTCTTCGTTGGAATACCAAAGACGGTGAAAAAACTAGAAAAAGGCTTCGTAACAAAAAAATGGTTGAAAAATATGAAGGGCCCAATTATCTTATGAAAAAGAATTCAAGATCATATCATGATAATCGATGACTTAGTTACAATGAGCCAATACAACTCAAAATTCTAAGCAATCCTGTCATACACATATGCATAGCCATCAAAATAGTTACAAACTAACACATAACTATGCCATTTGTATGATTCAATGCATAATCGCATTACTTGTCACTGTTGTTATAGATTATGACATATTTCTTACAATTGTGCTCTAAAAAGAAATACTAACTTCTTTTGGATAAAGAAGAATACAAGTGCAGGAACAGTACCTACTTGGATACCTACTAATCTTAATGTAGGTACACAAATGCATTTCACCTGAAGATTGGTGGCACCTTGATAGTGGATGTCTAAAGCTCATGACGGATGAAAACAACATTATGCATCACTACCAAGAAAAGAAAAGGGAATGACATATTTTTTAAAAAAAACTTTTGAAGTTAACCCAATTTTAGTTTAATTTTTATATAGACTTTTGGTAAGCAAATTAAAACACAATTCATTTCTCTCAACTATACGATATAAGTTACATAGTTACTTTTAATAAGTATGCATACTAGCCAAACTGTTAAAGAAAAATGGATTTTGGTTCAACTTTTTTCAGTAATAATATAATTTTGGTAAAGCAACTATTAGAAAATAAGTACTAATGTTTAATACTTACTAATTAATTTAAACTCAAATGAATTAACACAAGAAGAAATATGATACATTTCTATTATACCCTGTTCTACTAATGAAAGTATGTGCAAGGAGCTTTCTAAGCAAAGGCAGGTTGAGTTTGAGATAAATATGATGAGGTAAATTCATTCACTTCATTGGACTACAAGTACAACAATGCAAAGTATTATGAACGAAAAATATACTTGAAGACTATGAGGTAATTATTTTTCTTATTTATAGGCACACAAAACACATAAATATTTGCTACTACTTCATAAAAAACATATAGACATTCACTATCATTATATTAAATATCATTTTCAAAAGAGAAATGTTGTCCTTGATTATGTTTCAACGGATTTACAATTGGCTGATATTCTTACAAAATCATTAGATGAAAAATGCTTTCACTTTTTAAAAGGAAAATTAAACGTTATTGATATTTCAGCTTGAACAATTTTTGCTCGGTCGACTGCACAATCGACCATTCCACTTACAATTTTTTTGAATGTTCTTTCCATCACTATTTGACCGGTCGACCGGCCCCTATTCTATTGGTTTTTATTCATACGGTGTCTTTTAAAACCTTCTGTACTTGTGTCTTTTGTCCCCTGTTGGTGTGTTCCAAAAAGGGAGAGAAAAATGTAGAGCTTAGAATTTAATTTATCTATTCATGAATCTTCTCCTCTAAATTTGTGTTTTTTTTAATCTTTAACTCACATTTATGTATGCATGTTTTCAAGCATGTTTTGTTTTATGCAATAGAATGTATCATGAACACACACATATTTAAATTTGTACAAACATGAATTTACGGGGAGTATTGGATTAAGGGGGAGAAGTTGAATTTGTTTTAAACTTAAATTCTAACTCATTTAAATTAGTACATGCATGAATTTAGGGGGAGTATTGGATTAAGGGGGAGAAGTTGAATTTGTTTTTAACTCAAATTCTAAGGTATGTTTTGTTCACACCAAAAGGGAGAGATTGTTGACCATAAGTTTGGTGTGCACAAAATATATTATTAAGACTAATATTTTTAGTTGAGATCTACATGATTTACATAAAAGGTAATTCAAAACAAAAAACCAAAAAATTAGCAATCAAGCAAAAGAGGAATGTATCAAAGAAGATTGCAAAAATCAAGAAGATTGCAACACAAGAAACATGTGATTCAAATCCTTAAGAAAGCCAACAATAATTATTTATTTATTTCTATTTTTGTAAGAAAATACTATGTAAAGAGTCGTTGGTTGATTGATTAGTATATGAAAATAATATAAAGTATATTCGCCAAATTAATGTTGAATCTACAGATAATGGTCGACCATACAATATGTCGGTTGATCGTCGCAACAGTCGAATGCTCATCATAGTGAAAAGATGAGTCATTCGACCGTTCATCGCTCGACTTTCAGGTTAAAAGAAGAACTTTCGACTGCTCAATAAAGCGATCGAGCGCACTCGTACAGTTTTGACTATTTCTGGAATATTTTTTTTATTTTCGGAAAGATACATTTTCTCGATCTATAAATAGAGGTAAATTCACTGAGTATTTTTCATCCATTGCAATCATAATTCTTCTGAATTAATCATTCAATCAACGATCTGAGTGTGAGAGATTTTATTGTTTTCTTCAGTCAAGATCATTATAGATCTTGAGAGTTTTTCTTTTCTTCCACATCGGTGAGTTTTGCGGGACTTATTTGTAGAAGTCCTGCGGGTGTAATAGGTCACTCGGCCTGAATTCTGAGAATCACTGTGCAAGGGTTTAAAGTATAATGGAACGCTTGTGACGGAGAATTGTTACAAGTAGGTGGTGTAATACCTCGTATTTCTGAAATATATATATATATATATATATATATATATATATATATATATATATATATATATATATATATATATAATTTGGGGTTGTCCTATAGAATTATTCTATGGGAAGGATTGTTTGAAAATTCGGTTATTTGAAGAGAATGGCCCACGGTTTGAATAGGATTAAGTGTGCTATTGGATTGTTGAGATTTGTTTCCCTCACGATGACGTGGAAGGGATTTGTGGGGTCCGGCTTTGATTAAGAATATGTTAATGGTTTGGATTTGGTATTGAATGCTTACGGGATTTGTAAAGGGATATTGGGAATAATAGTCCCATATTGGAAATATACAAAAATAGTTTGAGTATAAATAAAATTGTCTATGATCAAGAGTCACCTAATTGGTTAACCACCTTTTGAGAGGCAGCCTATGGTGGGCAGTTGTACTACATAGTATCTAATTTGTGTTCTAAAAAATATTAAAATTGTCTGAGTATTGGGGCGGGGCGTTACAAATGGTATCAGAGCCGACTTTCGACACCGGATGTAGAAGAGGGCCTCAGTATGATCTGCGGTGTGAGATAGTCCCCAGAATTATCGAGGTGTGAGTGAAATAGTCTCCGGAATTACCTGCGGTGTGGGACTAGTCTCCGGAATTATCGGGATCGAGGACGACGCTACATCGGCTAGAAAGGCGGATCCTACACTAGATGTGTGTCCCGTACTCAGCGAGGACGCTGATTTCTATGGTGGGGTGTATGTAATACCCCGTATTTCTTTATATATATATATATATATATATATATATATATATATATATATAAAGAATTTGGGATTTTCCTATAGAATTATTCTATGGGAAGGATTGTTTGAAAATCCGGTTATTTGAAGAGAATGGCCCACGGTTTGAATAGGATTAAGTGTGTTGTTGGATTGTTGAGATTTGTTTCCCTCACGATGACGTGGAAGGGATTTGTGGGGCCCGGCTTTGATTAAGAATATGTTAATGGTTTGGATTTGGTATTGAATGCTTACGGGATTTGTAAAGGGATATTGGGAATAATAGTCCCATATTGGAAATGTACAAAAATAGTTTGAGTATAAATAAAATTGTCTATGATCAAGAGTCACCTAATTGGTTAACCACCTTTTGAGAGGCAACATGTGGTGGACAGTTGTACTACATAGTATCTAATTTGTCTTCTAAAAAATATTAAAATTGTCTGAGTATTGGGTGGGGCGTTACAGGTGGTGTAGACATAGACCTTGGGGTTGAACAATGTTATATCGTTGTATCTTGCGTGCTTGCTTTGTTTGCTTTTTCTAACTCTATCTCTTTACTTTATACATTTTATTTAAGTTACTAATTTCAGCATAATCACCTTATTCCTCTCCCCCCCCCCCCCCCGCGCGTGATTTACAGTAACCACACTCATCAAAGATTTAGAATACTGATATGATATTCAAATATTGATCCCATTTAACTAATTACAATAATGATCCAACGGCTAAAGATTATGATATTCGAATATCGGGTCAGTTGGGAGTTTTTGCAGTAGGTTCTTGAAAAATCAGAGTCTGATAGGAAATGGATTAACTAGATTATGAAGTGTGTGATATTAGTGTCCTACTCATTATTGATTAATAGGGAGAAGGTGAAGCTTCAGACTCTTACAAATGGGATCAGGTAAGGGGACCCTTTATCCCTTCCATTTTCTATCACCTGCGCAAACGTGGTATCTCTTGCTCTAAATAAAAGAATTAAGAACAAAGAATTTCAAGGTATTTAGATAAGGGGATGAAGAAGCAGATCTCTCATGTGATGTCTGTGGATGACTTACTAGCCTTTGCTCGCACGTCATCAGTAGACAATTTTCGTATGGCTCAAGTAGATGTTAGATTCTTACTGCTTATTATCAGGCCAAAATATCAACGTAAGTAAGTCGAATGGCTACGGTAATTGGGAGAACATCCCACTAAGCACGATCGGAACTTTTGTCAAATGTTTCAAGTGACCAGTGGTGGAGGATGACTTCTTGTAGAGAGTCTGAAACCACTTGTAGTGCTAATAGCAGAACACACACCATAAGAAATAGAAATGCCTAAAAACTAGATGCACCAAGAACAAGTCACCACAATAATCGCAAGATCTCACTATCATTCGAACACAATAATAAGTAGAGATAACCAATATTTCTTAATCCCTAAGAACTACAAAGATTACAAAGAGATCACAATACACAATCTCTCACTCTCTCACTCTCTCTCACCTTTGAAGCACTCGACACTCACCCCTCTGAAAGTTGTACAATGATAATGGCTCACCAATTCTCTCTAATCTGATATGCAAATCCTACAGTTTACAGCCTCTTATATAGGCCTCAAGTAAACCCAAAAAGATAAACACAAATACAACTTATTTGACCAAAAACTCGAAAGCCAAATAACATACAGTGCCGATGTTTGTCGACCGCACTTTGGGTCGGTTGACCGCAACTTGTCATGCAAATCCTGAGGCCTGGTCAGTCGAATGCACGGTCGATCTGCTCGCTCTCAGTTGGAACCCTGTAAACTCGAAGAACACCTAGCAGCCTGGGTTGGTTGATCGCACATCTGGTCAGTCGACCGCAACCCCTCCAACTGCGCTTCTTCTACCTGTTGTAATCTTCTCTAGTTGTCTTCATCTTCTCTTCTTCTTCTCCAACTTCAAGTACTCCGTGCCTATGTGTATTTGATGTCACAATCCTAATAATCTCCCACTTGGACGAAATACACAACACTTCAAAATTATTGTAATCTTACCTCACATTATCTCTGCCAGTCTCCCACTCTCATGAAAGACCCAAGTACTGAAGTGCACCAACCACCCCATCACCTCTTGAAGGATGTGCCACACCAACTACATAGGGCATGAATAACGGAGAAACAACCTTCCTTGTCGGATTCCATGTTACAAGACTCCTCAACTCATAGTATCTCCATTAACACCGGCCATGTTTCGGTGCCTATCAATGCACTCTCTACACTAGAAGTCTCCCTGGACGACACCTCCACAAATTTCGCAGACTGCTCAATCCCTACAGTTTCATTTCAGTGATCCTCATCGACATCACCCCGCATATCGATAATATTGCTCTCTAACTCACAAGAGCGACTTGAAGCTTTCGCTGCCATATCACAAAGTACCCTCATTGCAGCAACGTCTTTCTCTTTAGGATCCCTTTTATGGCAAGCAGCTCTCACTAAATTAGTAACCTCCCCTCCACAACTGACAGAACTCGGTTGTACCCCACACAACCTACTACTCGATCCCAGCTAATAGTCAACTACAGGAGAAATGTCCCTCATATCTCTAAGCAAATACAATATTCCCTCACAGTTTTCTTTTGCAATCACCCTTGAACCTGCAGCTATGCACTACTCTCCACTACAACTGTAGTAGAAAAACCCTTTTTGTCTAGCCTTCCAATCGAGATAATATTTTTCTTCAAGTCTGGAACATGATTTATCTCCCGTAGGAAAATACTATGATCATCATTGGCTTTCATGTGAACAGTACCAACCTCACATATAGGAGGACATCTTTGAAGTCATCTAATGTAACACCCCGCAAAATTGAAATTACAATTTTGTCCCTGAGTGTTACGCACGTATATTTTGTAATGTATTTCACTACATATTTTGGATTCGTATTATTTATACATTTTCCGTATTGATTTCATTCAACTAAAATATAATATTTCAATCCCTGGAATTTACGTGCTTTTTACGTGTTTTGATGCACGTGCTTCCACCACTACGTATAATATTTTCTATAGGTTTAAATTATTTATTTTTATGTATTTAAATCTATTTTATAAAATGAAAATTTATTTTCCCCTTGTTTTGATTAAAATGCATTTTTTGATTTTCTGCACGTATGGTGCACGTGCAAATTTTTATTCTCATTTTGCTACTCTCATTTTACTATTTTTAGCATGCATTAGTTTATTTAGCCTTTCTTTTGATCCATGGACCTATAAACTAAAATGTAGCAAGCCCACTAGATAATTAAATAAATTAATTAGTAATAAGCCCATGTAGCAAGCCCACTATTAAAATCACATTTTTAGTTAAACATGTACTAATACATGACAAGTTACACATATTAGTACACATTTAGAGTTATAGAAATGTGTTCATATTTGTTTATGCATGTGTGCATGCACACACAAATGTATTTGGACCATTTTGTGGGCTAGGGGAGGGGATTAATGGAGTGGTTAAGTTCATGGAGAGTGGGGAGATGAGAGGTTGGGAGTTTTAGGAGTTAAAAATATGAAGAGGTGAGAATTAAAAAGAAAATTAAAATGAGAAGTTATTAGGTGGGAGATTTTGCAATATAGTCCCTAGCATTGTCCTATAAATAGCAACCCATTTCTCATTCTTTTTCACACCAAAAATAAAATAAATAAGAGAAAGAGAAGAATAAAAGAAAGATAGTGAGGGTCCTTTTGCTTGGAGGAATTGCTAGAGGAAGCCATTGCTAGAGAAAGGGAGCTTTGCTAGGAGGAGGAGCCATTACTAGGAGTTGTCTTGGAGCTAGAAGAAGTGTCACATATTTCCTTCAATTGTTCAAGCTTCAATAAGGTGGGTTCTCATGCTTTCTAATTTAGAACTATGCATGCTAGTGATAATATATGAACATTTTGTTTTGATGTGTAGTTAAAATTTCATGTTAGTGTTGCATGCTATTGCTATGATTAAACAAATAATAGGAATTTTTGACTAAAGAGCTAATGCCATAGATCATGTTAGAATACTTGTAAAATGTTATGCATGTTAAAGGTGTGTGGTTGTAGGAGAAATTTGTTGAAAAATGTTGGGAATACATTCTTTTGCAAAAAAAATATTTTTGTGAAGAATCTTGTTATGAATAGATAAAATTCATGTTAGTTTAAAGTGATGTTGTGATTAAGTAGAAAAAGGTAGTCTACCATGCTAACTAAAGAAAGAGAATTACTTGATTGTTGTGAACCATGCTAATATGTTTGATTAGTTTTGTGTTTACGATAGTGTTAATATATGAGAATAACTTTGATGTGAAATTTACAAATGGGAATCATGCCATCATAATTGCGAAAATAGTCTTATTGTGACAATTACCATGTTAATGAAAAAAAAAACACAAATTCTTGTATAAACCATGTTGGTAAATTGTAGAATTTTATGCTTATAATATTATTGACCATATTAGTTTTTATAATAAAATAAAAATGAAATTTCGACATGTGTAAAAGAATAGGAACTATTGTGTGAAAGAGCAACTTTTATTTTCATTATAAAATATAATTTATGTCAAATTGAGATTTTAATCAAATAGACATGGATACTAGTTTTCATTTCTTTTGTAGGATTTAGTTCCTTAAGAAAAGTCTAAGTTTTGCAAAAGATGAGAAAAAAAAGGAATTTCTTTAAATAAGTGAAAAATAGTATTTTTAAAATAATTGGAAATTTTATTAGTTACTATCTTTTTATTAGTTGCTATCTTTTTATTAGTTACTATCATGGAAAGGATTATTTCTAAAATTCTGAAAGAATTGATCTTTTGGAATGAACACATTTTATTGGAAAAGACACACTTTGTGGATAGTTGAACAAAAGAACATTTGTGCTTTTTTTAAACAGAGATTACACATAGACTTACTGGTCAGCGTAATAAACTTGGGTTTAGTTGAGAATAGTCACGGGTTCAAAACTCCCTGGTGACTTATATTTTATTTTGGGGTTTTAAAATGATTTGGTAAATAGTTTCGAAAGTGGGTCAGTTTGGTAAAAACTTCCGTGGGAACTAGATCTGTAATTTTGATAGTGAGTAGGTCAATTTGGTAAAAAGTTTCGAGAGTGGGTCAGTTGGGTAAAAAACTTTCAAAAGTGTTTCATTTTGGGTAAATTTTAGTATTCATAAAACATAAATGAAGAATTTATTCTTAAAGATTGTTTTTGTGTAATTGATAAGTTTTAACGAGGATTTGAGATAGGAAGAAAAATAAATGACTACAAAAGTATTAGTAAAGAGCATGACTTTTAATTTACAAAATAATGATTTAGGGTGAATTGAAATCTCTTTATTTCTAGAAATGCAATATGGTTGAGTTATGTGACTTTTGAGATCATGAAAGATTTTGTTGTGAATGAGTAAATCATGTTTAGTGCTAAAGATGAGACATTGAATCGTGTTAAAATGAGATATCGTATGAATTTGAAATTGTGAATGAATTATTATTTATTATGAATAACTAGATCATGAATAGTGGCAAGACTATGAAATGATTACTTTGTGGATAAGTGTTAAGACAAGATTTGAGTATTTTTGTGAAGTGAATTGAAAGATGAAATTATATAAGTTTAAGACATGATTACTAAAGGGTATGTGTACCCATGTTTCTTGTCCATGAAAGATTATGATTAAGAATTAGTAAGACTTCGGTTACCGGTAATTTAGAAAGAAAGAATTGATATGATTTTGAGATAATGCCGTCGGGCGATCTCGTATTTTGTGAATAAATCCGGTATGAGGTAAAACTAATTCTAGGGTGATAACATATTCATGTCTTGAACTAAAAATAATTAGGCACTTAGGTGAAGATATAATAGACTTGTGCAAACGTAAATGGGTGCTTCTATATAGTCGGCGGTGGATCTCCGTGGCTATAAACCCAGTTGGTGGACTGTGGTTGCCCCATAGGAGATGGACTGTATTTTATCCGGGACTTAGGGTAGTCGACGGATGTTTACCATACTCCAAAGAATATGTATATACTGGGGCTGGAAGGGTATTTACGGGATTATCATCACGATATAATAGCCAGGGAGGCTGGGATCTGTTAATATAAGCCAGGGAGGCTAGCCAGGGAGGCTGAGATCCGTATCTGTGAAATAACTCTAAAACTTGTTTTATTACTGGGTAGTCTCATGGCGAGGGATCGAACCCTTCAATGTGGAGTACGTAGGCGCTTGCCCTCAGGCCTATGTAGTATGGGATGCATAGAATCTGAACAAGTGTGCATTAGTGTCATCCTAGTATAGAAATGTGTGCATTAGGCATTAAGGCATGACATACACTTATGTTTAGAATAATCACTTTTGACACTTTACTTATTCATTCAATCTTTTTGTGATTTGTTAAAGTATGAGATCGTTATACTATTCCCGGCATAGAGAGGATAGCCGTGTATAACATTTCGTCAGTTGTAAATAACTGACGTGCCCACAGATTGACATGCAGGTAAAGGACCATTCATGGAGCTATAAAGTGGATATGCTGATGCTGTTTTATTTTAAAGATGTTGTAAATGTTTTATTGTAAATTTCAGTCTTCCGCTGTGTAAAACCAAGTTGTAATTGAACTCTGATGTAATGTGAATGAAAAGTTTTAAATTCCTTGTAAAATTGTACGAAGTGAAGTAAAGATCCTGTGAAATCTCGAATTTGTCCTTATTTGAAATTCGGGGTGTTACAGATGGTATCAGAGCATGCTTCACAAGTAGTACAAGTTTATAAGGAATGATAAAAAGTGACGATAAATTTGGGAACAGACCAAAAGAGTCCTTCTGTCAACCGGGTGTAAACAACCCTAAGCGACACGGTATTTAAGCGTCTTCGGACCACCGCTAGCTGGGAACCGACTCTTACGGCTAACCCAAGTAAATCAGAACTTGATAGACAAAAAAAAATTTGTTTAGGAAGAGTAGTAAGATCATTAACTATAGTCTAGAACCCGTGACACCTTATTGAGTAGTTACAATATTATTCCTGTGGACACTAGAGTGTGAGTTTCAGTCTATAGAGATTTAAATGTAAGTGATTTACATTTGTGTTGCTCTATGCACTGATGTTTTCTCTTTCTTTTGGTGGCTGGAATCGTGAATGAAGTTGTTATTAAACTTACATTCAATTTCATTCATGATGTTCTCCTCGTATACATTAACATGAGAGTGTATGCGAGCACATTTTCCCCTGGGTATCAGAGTGACGCAGTGGAAGCGTGGTAGCTTGGACCGTCATTCATGATACCTTACACACTTCCCTCTTAAATTATTTTGTAGATTTTTATCTTGGTACTTTCTCCATATTCAGTATTTTCCAAATAAATATTTTCTTATGTTATTAAATCATTTGAATATTTATTATTTATCTATCTTCCTTAGTCTTGATATTTTAAATCTATTTTTTAAACTTAAAATTTCGTCTTTCATGTATTTATGTCATTTTTTTTGTTTACCCACTATTACTTCACATATTTTGTCAAATTTTAAATTGCCATTTATTAAATTAATATTGCAACCAATATTTTCTTCATTTATTATTTTGGATTTTTCTTATGTGCTTTACACTATTTTGTCTTAATGTTATAAATTAATTTCATCACTACAAAATTTTGTATATTCAAAAGTATTTCACTGTATGCCTTCTATTTTAAAAATTTGTATGTATAATTAGTATAATTACCTTACAAACTATTTTATTAATTGGTGTACAAAGTTATTTTATGTTATCTATACTTTCAACCATGTCTCATTCCCATTCATTTTTCCAAACTCTTATTCAATGATCTTGTTCTAAATTGCTAATTAGATTTCGTTATACAGTTTGCGAATTTTCTACCGTTTATTTCATTGATAATTTTTTTTTTTTTCTAAATTACCTATTGACTATTCCTTGCCACATTGTTTTCCGAACTATTTCAAAATTAACAACTTAATTGACTTTTCCCTTTTATCTAATGCTTATCTAGAAACACTTTGGAACTTCTTTCAATCCCTTATATCTTTATGGTTATATCCATTTCCTTATGAGAGTTTTCTCGTTTGTTTTTTTTATAAAATTTTGATATTCATAGTTTTCCTATATAGAGTTTGTCTTATTTTTTTTTCGTTGCGTATTTTATACCCTTAAAGTTTGCAGTTTTCTAAATACAAGAATGATATTTTATTTGGCTTGTACAAAATACAATCTTTACCCTAGCTAGTTCCGGGGACGGAACTACTCTAAGGGGGGGAGAGTGTAACACCCCGCAAAATTGAAATTACAATTTTGTCCCTGAGTGTTACGCACGTATATTTTGTAATGTATTTCACTACATATTTTGGATTCGTATTATTTATACATTTTCCGTATTGATTTCATTCAACTAAAATATAATATTTCAATCCCTGGAATTTACGTGCTTTTTACGTGTTTTGATGCACGTGCTTCCACCACTACGTATAATATTTTCTATAGGTTTAAATTATTTATTTTTATGTATTTAAATCTATTTTATAAAATGAAAATTTATTTTCCCCTTGTTTTGATTAAAATGCATTTTTTGATTTTCTGCACGTATGGTGCACGTGCAAATTTTTATTCTCATTTTGCTACTCTCATTTTACTATTTTTAGCATGCATTAGTTTATTTAGCCTTTCTTTTGATCCATGGACCTATAAACTAAAATGTAGCAAGCCCACTAGATAATTAAATAAATTAATTAGTAATAAGCCCATGTAGCAAGCCCACTATTAAAATCACATTTTTAGTTAAACATGTACTAATACATGACAAGTTACACATATTAGTACACATTTAGAGTTATAGAAATGTGTTCATATTTGTTTATGCATGTGTGCATGCACACACAAATGTATTTGGACCATTTTGTGGGCTAGGGGAGGGGATTAATGGAGTGGTTAAGTTCATGGAGAGTGGGGAGATGAGAGGTTGGGAGTTTTAGGAGTTAAAAATATGAAGAGGTGAGAATTAAAAAGAAAATTAAAATGAGAAGTTATTAGGTGGGAGATTTTGCAATATAGTCCCTAGCATTGTCCTATAAATAGCAACCCATTTCTCATTCTTTTTCACACCAAAAATAAAATAAATAAGAGAAAGAGAAGAATAAAAGAAAGATAGTGAGGGTCCTTTTGCTTGGAGGAATTGCTAGAGGAAGCCATTGCTAGAGAAAGGGAGCTTTGCTAGGAGGAGGAGCCATTACTAGGAGTTGTCTTGGAGCTAGAAGAAGTGTCACATATTTCCTTCAATTGTTCAAGCTTCAATAAGGTGGGTTCTCATGCTTTCTAATTTAGAACTATGCATGCTAGTGATAATATATGAACATTTTGTTTTGATGTGTAGTTAAAATTTCATGTTAGTGTTGCATGCTATTGCTATGATTAAACAAATAATAGGAATTTTTGACTAAAGAGCTAATGCCATAGATCATGTTAGAATACTTGTAAAATGTTATGCATGTTAAAGGTGTGTGGTTGTAGGAGAAATTTGTTGAAAAATGTTGGGAATACATTCTTTTGCAAAAAAAATATTTTTGTGAAGAATCTTGTTATGAATAGATAAAATTCATGTTAGTTTAAAGTGATGTTGTGATTAAGTAGAAAAAGGTAGTCTACCATGCTAACTAAAGAAAGAGAATTACTTGATTGTTGTGAACCATGCTAATATGTTTGATTAGTTTTGTGTTTACGATAGTGTTAATATATGAGAATAACTTTGATGTGAAATTTACAAATGGGAATCATGCCATCATAATTGCGAAAATAGTCTTATTGTGACAATTACCATGTTAATGAAAAAAAAAACACAAATTCTTGTATAAACCATGTTGGTAAATTGTAGAATTTTATGCTTATAATATTATTGACCATATTAGTTTTTATAATAAAATAAAAATGAAATTTCGACATGTGTAAAAGAATAGGAACTATTGTGTGAAAGAGCAACTTTTATTTTCATTATAAAATATAATTTATGTCAAATTGAGATTTTAATCAAATAGACATGGATACTAGTTTTCATTTCTTTTGTAGGATTTAGTTCCTTAAGAAAAGTCTAAGTTTTGCAAAAGATGAGAAAAAAAAGGAATTTCTTTAAATAAGTGAAAAATAGTATTTTTAAAATAATTGGAAATTTTATTAGTTACTATCTTTTTATTAGTTGCTATCTTTTTATTAGTTACTATCATGGAAAGGATTATTTCTAAAATTCTGAAAGAATTGATCTTTTGGAATGAACACATTTTATTGGAAAAGACACACTTTGTGGATAGTTGAACAAAAGAACATTTGTGCTTTTTTTAAACAGAGATTACACATAGACTTACTGGTCAGCGTAATAAACTTGGGTTTAGTTGAGAATAGTCACGGGTTCAAAACTCCCTGGTGACTTATATTTTATTTTGGGATTTTAAAATGATTTGGTAAATAGTTTCGAAAGTGGGTCAGTTTGGTAAAAACTTCCGTGGGAACTAGATCTGTAATTTTGATAGTGAGTAGGTCAATTTGGTAAAAAGTTTCGAGAGTGGGTCAGTTGGGTAAAAAACTTTCAAAAGTGTTTCATTTTGGGTAAATTTTAGTATTCATAAAACATAAATGAAGAATTTATTCTTAAAGATTGTTTTTGTGTAATTGATAAGTTTTAACGAGGATTTGAGATAGGAAGAAAAATAAATGACTACAAAAGTATTAGTAAAGAGCATGACTTTTAATTTACAAAATAATGATTTAGGGTGAATTGAAATCTCTTTATTTCTAGAAATGCAATATGGTTGAGTTATGTGACTTTTGAGATCATGAAAGATTTTGTTGTGAATGAGTAAATCATGTTTAGTGCTAAAGATGAGACATTGAATCGTGTTAAAATGAGATATCGTATGAATTTGAAATTGTGAATGAATTATTATTTATTATGAATAACTAGATCATGAATAGTGGCAAGACTATGAAATGATTACTTTGTGGATAAGTGTTAAGACAAGATTTGAGTATTTTTGTGAAGTGAATTGAAAGATGAAATTATATAAGTTTAAGACATGATTACTAAAGGGTATGTGTACCCATGTTTCTTGTCCATGAAAGATTATGATTAAGAATTAGTAAGACTTCGGTTACCGGTAATTTAGAAAGAAAGAATTGATATGATTTTGAGATAATGCCGTCGGGCGATCTCGTATTTTGTGAATAAATCCGGTATGAGGTAAAACTAATTCTAGGGTGATAACATATTCATGTCTTGAACTAAAAATAATTAGGCACTTAGGTGAAGATATAATAGACTTGTGCAAACGTAAATGGGTGCTTCTATATAGTCGGCGGTGGATCTCCGTGGCTATAAACCCAGTTGGTGGACTGTGGTTGCCCCATAGGAGATGGACTGTATTTTATCCGGGACTTAGGGTAGTCGACGAATGTTTACCATACTCCAAAGAATATGTATATACTGGGGTTGGAAGGGTATTTACGGGATTATCATCACGATATAATAGCCAGGGAGGCTGGGATCTGTTAATATAAGCCAGGGAGGCTAGCCAGGGAGGCTGAGATCCGTATCTGTGAAATAACTCTAAAACTTGTTTTATTACTGGGTAGTCTCATGGCGAGGGATCGAACCCTTCAATGTGGAGTACGTAGGCGCTTGCCCTCAGACCTATGTAGTATGGGATGCATAGAATCTGAACAAGTGTGCATTAGTGTCATCCTAGTATAGAAATGTGTGCATTAGGCATTAAGGCATGACATACACTTATGTTTAGAATAATCACTTTTGACACTTTACTTATTCATTCAATCTTTTTGTGATTTGTTAAAGTATGAGATCGTTATACTATTCCCGGCATAGAGAGGATAGCCGTGTATAACATTTCGTCAGTTGTAAATAACTGACGTGCCCACAGATTGACATGCAGGTAAAGGACCATTCATGGAGCTATAAAGTGGATATGCTGATGCTGTTTTATTTTAAAGATGTTGTAAATGTTTTATTGTAAATTTCAGTCTTCCGCTGTGTAAAACCAAGTTGTAATTGAACTCTGATGTAATGTGAATGAAAAGTTTTAAATTCCTTGTAAAATTGTACGAAGTGAAGTAAAGATCCTGTGAAATCTCGAATTTGTCCTTATTTGAAATTCGGGGTGTTACATCTAACACATCTCTCCTCAGAGTGCAATGAAAAGAAGCTCCCGATTCAATACACCACTTCCGCGTACCCAACTCCTCCCTAGCTGATAAGCATAACTCTTCAATTTTAGTAGACACCACATTGGCTTCCTTTGGTTTAACTTTCTTCAGTTTCTCCTGCTTCTTCTTCATAGGTCTTACAACTATGCATTATGTGACCCTTCTTGTAACAATACCAACACTCAAGTCTATGTCCCTCATCGTTGTCATCAAACTCACTCTCAGATGAACTACTCTGATCCTTTATTCTTTGGCTACTTTTAGATCATCCATGTCTCTTCTCAACTGACATTGCAGAATCTTTAGAAGATGATGAAGAAAATTCCATGTTTCACACCCTTCTCATCTCATCGTTCAGAATGCTACTGACCACATCCTGTAGATTCGTCGAATCTGTCATAGTGCCTGTAATAGTCTGTTCCACCGTACCATAACTATCGGGCAAAGTAGATTGAAGTAACAATGACTGTCCCCTCTTTGATAACTTCAATCATGCAGCTTTCATCTGGTTGTAAACCATACAGTAATTATTCACATGTTCTGCTAGTGAACCCCTTCCCTCAACTTCAGATTAACCAACTTCTTCATATCAAGAATTTGATTAGATGCTGACGGTTTCTCATACATATTTGTGAAAATCTTCATAGCCTTCTTTGTAGTCTTTGCCTTCGAGATATGAAATATTTCCTTCATACTCAGTCCCAACAGAATCTGTCTTAGCACCTTCTGATCCAAACAATTTTAATCCGCCAAGATCTTCGCATCCTTGTCTGCACCTTCCGTCTTCTCATCAAACAACGAGTCGTCTAGATCTTTCAGACGAAGATATGCTATCATCAGAATCTTCCACATCGCGAAGTCACTCCCATCGAACCTCTTAATTTTTGACTTGCGATCGGCCATCCCGAACCCTATGCTCTGATACCACTTGTTGTAGAATCTGATAGAGCTAATAGCCGAACACACACACCTCAAGAAACAGAAACTTCCAAGAACTAGATGAACCAAGAATAAGTCACCACAATAATTACAAGATCTGACAATCACACAAAAATAGTAATAGGCAGAGATAACCAATATTTCTTATTTCCCAAGAAATACAAAGACTATAAAGCGATCACAACTCACAATCTCTCTCTCTCTCTCACCCCTTTGAAGCACTCAGCACTCACCCCTTTTAAAGTTGTACAATGATAACGACTCACCAATTCTGTCTAATCTGACATGCAAACCCTAGCGTATACATCCTCTTATATAGGCCTCAAGTAAACCTTAAAAGATAAAATAAATACAACTTATTGGATCCAAAACCCGAATGCCCAAATAACATACAATGCCGATGTCGGTCAACCACATTTTGGGTCGGTCGACCGCAACGTGTCATGCCAACACTTGAGGCCTGGTCGGTCGACTATACGATCGACCTGCTCGCTCTCTGTTGGAATCCTATAAACTCGAAGAACACCTAGCAGCCTGGGTCGGTCGACTGCAACCCCTCCAGCTGCACTTCTTCTACCTGCTGTTGTCTTCTCTAGCTGTCTTCGTTTTCTTCACTTCTTTTCCAACTTTAAGTACTCCATGCCTACATGTATTTGATGTCACAATCCTAACCTGTTGATTCTTGATTTTGATGATCACAACACATTGCAACATGTGTCTATGGTATACAGCTAACATTGCAGATTGCACATACAATAGATTATTTCAGCTGAACAATTGATCAAGCATAAAAGCTCAAGATAAAAGACAATGGCCAAAGCTTCACTCAAGACAAGACTCAAGACTCAAATCAAGACTCAAGACTCAAGGCTTCGAGCTCAAATGTGTCAAGTTATTATGTCTTGTAAAAACATTGTATTTTACTTTTTGTTGAGTCTTAGTCTGATGTAAAGTCTTGTCACACACACACACACTCAAAATTTCATAATGTGTGTCTCTCAAAAACTCCCCAAAAAGAGTCAAAACAGTTTGAAGTAATTTAACTTTTGAGTACCAGTCGACTGATGCCTCTGCCAGTCGACTGACAGTACAAAACTGTTTAAATTTATTCAAACTCTGATCAGTCGACTCATATGGCAACCCAATCGACTGTTCGAGTGCTTTTGACCGTTTTCTGTTTTCAAAATTGATTTTTCAAAAGCAACAGATCTTAGATCCGTTGGTTGACAGTTGGAATAACTGTCCCCCAACGTTCAGGAGATCAAACTCTATAAGTAGAGTTCAGATCTCACTGAAAAGATATACAGAAAATACTTTTGAGACCCGAGCATTCTTTGAGAAAAATTCTAAGTGAAAAATTTGAGAAAAAGCTTTCAAGTTCAAAATCCTTTGGTTCTCTACACTCAGTCCAGTATAGCAACGAATTCGCTCTGGACTGGGTATAGAAGTCGACCTTGCTTTTAGCCACGTGCAACAACACAATACACCAACAAGGCTATAGGTTGACTGTAAAGTTATTCTTGTTCCTTTTGTTCTCGGTTGGAGAGTGTTTTTGACTCTAGGTTGTAGAGTCGGTTTGTTTCACTCTTGGTAGTAGAGTGGGTCTGCTTTCTCTGGTTGAGAGAAAGGACTACGGGTTAGACAAGGTTATTGTCTTAACGCCGTAGGGTATTCTTGTAAACTTTTTCAAGAATAGTGGAAATCTCAAGTGGGTTGCTTGGGGACTGGACGTAGGTCGGGAGGACCGAACTAGGATATATCTTGTGTACTCTGTGATTGGTTGTCTTATTTTTGCATTTACTTTTGTTTACTTAAGTTCTGCAAAAAGTGTCTGGACAGTCGACTCCTTGCACTATCAGTCGACTGGTCAGTGTCGTATAAGTTGTATTTTCATTGTGTCTTCAATCGCCTGTCTTATCTATAAGTCGACTGCACAGAGTTACTGTTGTTGCTTTATTTTGGTCATATCAGTCGACTGGTTCACAACCAAGTCGACTGCACCGAAGAAAATTTTCGCAGTTTTTTATTAACACTATTCACCCCCCCTCTAGTGTTTGTTGTCTCGCCTACAGGATCCAACATAACCCTCCTATCTTAAGTCACAATTGTTAGAAACAGATCGTGACTAGAGAATTTTGATGGAGTCTTGCAAAGATGCAGCAAAGTCAGGTAGTAGGGAAAGGTCAGCATATCTCCTTCACGGGAAGAATTACACTTGTCAAGGCAGTTCTCAATAGTCCCACCCAGTGGCGGAGGGAGGAAGAGAGTAGGGGGGATATTTGGGACCCCAAAAATTTTGTAAAAACCCCCTAATATAGACCAAGATTTTTATTTGGCCCCCCAGTTAAAAAAAAATTGGGACCCCCAAGTCTAATCCACCTCTTATTAAAGGCTCAAAATAGTGGTATGAGCTTTGGGCTAAAAATTAACAGTGATACTTATTATTTGATCTGTGTAATCATTGGATAAAATTTTGAATAAGAAACTAGTGTGTACACAAGTTACAAGTATATTTATTCATTCGAGTCGTATCTCTTAGCCTCTAGTATTATAACAGTATAAATAGTGTAGTATGATTATTGATTAGGATTACTATTACCAAATTTAGAGTACAACTGTACAAGTGTGAAAAAATACATGATACTAAAAATATAAATTCGAATATTTACTTTGATTATAATTTTATTTTGATCTAATTACTTTAATTCTTCAAAACAAAACTAAAGTACGAGAATTTCGGCAACAATTATGTCGATGCCGGGAGGAAAAAAAATTGGAACCCCCATTTTGATTTATCTGGCTCCGCCACTGGTCCCACCATCTTCCATGCAATGAATGTTCCTTTGGGGATTCTTGACAAAGTGGATACCTTAATCAGGACTTTTCTTTCGGGAGGAATGAGAAATATTAGAATACTGAATTGGGAGACAATTAGCTCTCCAATGGAGTGGGGAGAGACAGGAAACAAAAGCTGCTAGGATTTTTTCTGTTTGCTGATTGCAAAACAAGCAACAAAGCGCTTTGAAACCAAGTCAACATGATGGACCCTTTTGGTTAAGACAAAGTATGCTGATGGAGGAGGAAGAACTGCTCTTAGACGTGGAAAGCCATATTGGACAGTGTCAAGGAGATGAATGATACTGACGGGCGGTGAGTGGTGGGTGATGGGAAGAGAGTCAGAATTTGGATGGATGCTTGGGTAAGCGAAAAACCACTACTTTTGTACCCATTGGTGCTTCATTCTTGATTGACAGTTTAGTTGACACTTTGCTAAGAAAAGATCTATAGATGGTAAGTTGGAGTGGAATTATGAAGCGATGCAGGGGTGGCCTCAAGAGGTGATTCGGGAGATATGAGATATTATCGGTGAATGTAGGCGGAGACGAAGATCAGCCAAGATGGGATCAAAGGGAATCAGGGAACATATATTGTCAAAAATGCGTTTAATAAGTTTATAAGATCAAGGGACAAATAAGATACGTCTGTAGTGTCGGAGAAATCTACTCGCAACTCGTAGGACTAATAGCGAAAGTGCACCACAAGCAATAGAAACTTCCAAGAAATAGATGAACCAAGAACAAGCCACCACAATATATGGATCTCACAAGAACACAACCAATATGCAAAGATAACCAATACTTCTTATTCCCAAAGAAATACAAAGATTACAAAAGGGATTACGACTCTCAGTCTCTCTCTCTCACCTTTGAAACACTCGGCACAATCTCTCTTGAAGTTGGACAATGATAATGGTCACCAAATCTCTCTCTTTGGATGATCAAGGATTGACTAAACCCTACAGTTTACGGCCATATATATAACCCCCAAGTAAACCCTAAAAGATAAACACAAATATAGCAATTGAGTCTTTAAACTCGTAAGCCCAAAAACAATCAGCCGCCGATGTCGGTCGACCGCACCCCCAAGCTCGGTCGACCGCAACGTGTAGAACCAAACCCGAGAGCTGACCGGTCGACTGCACCCCCAAGGCCGATCGACCGTCCCCTATTCTGTTGGACCAGTATACTGGAAGAACTCTCTGCAGCTAGGGTCGGTCGACCGCACCCCCAGGTCGGTCGACCGCAACCCTCCAGGCTGCATTCTTCTACTCGCTGCTTGTCTTCTCTTGCTTCTTTGTCTCGTCCTCTTCTTCTCCAACTTCAAGTACTCAGTGCCAACATGTATTTGAGGCCACAATTCCCAACAATCTCCCACTTGGACCAAATACACCACACATCAAAGTTATTGCAATCTTTCCTCGCATTATCTCTGCCATCTCCCACTTTCATGGAAGACCCAATTACTCCCCACTCTCATGAAGAGCAACTCCGCCACTCCACCACGTGGAGTGCACCAACCACCCCTCATCGTCTTATGAAGGATGTGCTCCACCAATCGCATAGAGCACGAATACCGGAGAAACAATCTCTCGCGTTAGATTCCGAGTTATGAGACACCCCAACTCGCAAGATCTCCATCAACATCGGACATGGTTCAAAGCCTTTTAATGCACCATCTACACTAGAAACCTCCGTGGACGACTACTCCACAAACTTCGCAGACTGTTCAACCCCTACAGTCTCAATTCGATTACTCTCATCGACAACACCCAGCACATCGATACCAGTGCTCTCTACTTCACAAGAGCGACTTGAAGCTTCAACTGCCATATCGCAAAGCACCCTCACCGCAGCAACGTCTTGCCCTCTAGGATTACTTCCATGACCAACATCTCCCACTAAATTAGTAACCTCTTCTCCACAACTGAAAGAACTCGGTTGCACCCCACACAACCTACTACTCGATTCAGGATGAGAGTCAACTATAGGAGAAATGCCTCTCACGTCTCTAAGAAAATACAGTGTTCCCTCACGCTTTCGTTTTGCAATCTCCTTTGAACCTGCAGCTATACACCACTCCCCACTACCAAATGTAGTAGTAGATAATCCCTCTTTATCTAGCCTTCCAATCGAGATAAGATTTTCTTTCAAGTCTGAAACATGCATTGTCTCTCACCAGAAAACACTTTGATCATCAATGGTGTTCACGCGAATAGTACCAACCCCACGTACAGGACACCAACGACCATTCCCCACGATCACATCTCCAAAAGAACCTTCCTCGTAGTCATCAAACACCTCTCTCCTCGGAGTGCAATGAAAAGAAGCTCCCAAATCAATACACCAATCTTGAGTGCCCAACTCCTTCTGAGCTGATAAGCATAACTCCTCAACAAGCCCTCCTTAGACTTCCTTTGGGTTATCTCTCTTAGGTTTTTCTTGCTTCTTCTTTATATAAGCCTTACAACTGTGCATCATGTGACCCTTCTTGTGACAGTACCAGCACTCAGGCCTATATCCTCCATTCTGTCATCAGACCCATTCTCAGATGAACTACTCTGATCCTTTCTTCTTCGACTGCTCTTAGATCTCCCACGTCTCTTCTCAACGTACATGGCGGAATCTCTAGAAGATAATGATGAATATCCCCCGTTTCTCACCCTTCCCACCTCCTCGTTCAGAATGCTACTCACCACATCCTGTAGAGTCGTCAAATCTGTCATAGTGCCTGTAATAGTCTGTTCCACCATACCATAACTATCGGGTAAAGTAGATAGAAGTAACAATGACTGCTCCCTCTTTGAAAACTTCAAACCTGCAGCTTCTATCTGGTTATAAACCATACAGTAATTGTTCACATGCTCTGCTACTGAACCTCCTTCCTTCAACTTCATATTAACCAATTTCTTCAGATGAAGAATTTGATTAGATGCCGACGGTTTCTCATACATATCCATGAGAATCTCCATATCCTCCTTTGTGGTCTTTGCCTTCGAGATATGAAATAATGCCTTCCTACTTATCCCCAACTGAATCTGTCCCAACGCCTTCTGATAGAAACGATTCCACACCGCCAAGACCTTCACATCCTTGTCTGCACCTACCGGCTTCTCCTCAAACAACGGACCATCAAGATCTTTCTAACGAAGATACTCTATCATCTGAACCTTTCACATCGCGAAGTCACTCCCATCGAATCTCTCGATCTTCATCTTGTTATCGGCCATCTCGAACCAACTACTCTGATATCACTTGTCGGAGAAATCTATTCGCAACTCGTAGTGCTAATAGCGGAAGTGCACCACAAGCAATAGAAACTCCCAAGAAATAGATGAATCAAGAACAAGCCACCACAATATATGGATCTCACAAAAATACAACCAATATGCAGAGATAACCAATACTTCTTATTCCCAAAGAAATATAAAGATTACAAAAGAGATTACAACTCTCAATCTCTCTCTCTCACCTTTGAAACACTCTGCACAATCTCTCTTGAAGTTGGACAATGATAACGGCTCACCAAATCTCTCTCTTTGGATGATCAAGGATTGACTAAACCCTAAAGTTTACAACCATATATATAGCCCTCAAGTAAACCGTAAAAGATAAACACAAATATAGCAATTGGATCTTTAAACTCGTAATCCCAAAAACAATCAGCCGCCGATGTCGGTCGACCGCACCCCTAAGCTCGGTCGACCGCAACGTGTAGAACCAAACCCGAGAGCTGACCGGTCGACTGCACCCCCAAGGCCGATCGACCGTCTCTTCCTCTGTTGGACCTGTACACTCAAAGAACTCTCAGCAGCTAGGGTCGGTCGACTGCATCCCAGGTCGGTCGACCGCAACCCTCCAGGCTGCATTCTTCTACTCGCTGCTTGTCTTCTCTTGCTTCTTTGTCTCCTCCTCCTCTTCTCCAACTTCATGTACTCAGTGCCTACATGTATTTGAGACCACAATTCCTAACATGTAGCTTATAGCACCCCTACTCAAGATATATCTGTAGCTGAGCAACTAGTATGTAAACAGCCCAAATTTTTTTTATCAAGTCATAATCAGAATCTCTTAAAAAAGGATTGCAGTGCAACAGAAATCGACTATCAAATGATTTTAATTATCACTTGGGATCAAGTTACGTATGCGCACACGGAGCATTAGCTAGTAAGAGAAACATTCAATGGTTTTATAAATTAATTTATCTTGATAATGACTCGTTCTGCACATAATTGAATCTGGACAAAGTTTGGAATGTATTGTCCTCGCAAAAGATTTTGTTGATTTCAACCATCTATGCGAAGGGAGTCGATAGGATTCATTTCGGCATCTTTTAATGTGACATTAACTATCTTTTATCTTCTTTAACATCCCCATTGAGTGGTCCATGGGTTACCAAGTCTTGTGATATAACATTCATACCTGACTATGATCTGCAGAAATTAATTGATATGCATCATGTTTAATTAGAAGGTTAAGTTAGCAGATCTTTATCCCTCTCCTATTTTATATATATGTTGCTCTATTCTACGCACAAAAGAAGTGTACAATGGCCATGCCAAACACAGATCTGACACAAATAGCATGAACCCCCATGCTGTTTATTAATCCATATTTTTTTTACCATTGAACTGAGTGTGCTCACTTCTAAAACAATTCTCAGGGAGGTTGTCTTTGAATTAGATGTGCTAATAACTAACCATAGTACATAGGCATAATCAATAAAGGCAATGATATTGTACAGGATTAATCATGAATTATAAACCTTGTCTGTTTAACATATTTACAGAGCATGGGAGTGGGAACTACGGATGTCACTGAAGCAACCTCTCCTCATAAAATACTTTTTTTCACAGCACAGCTCAGACTTGAATTACTCTTCCAGCTAAGCTTTTTAACTTTCAAATTAGGTTTTTTTTTTTTTTTTTTTGTTTTTTGCAAAAGAAAAAACTGAAAGTCTACAAGTTGACTGGCGACCAAATTACGAAGATATTTTATGAAACATTCAACAAAGACTACAAGAATGAAACAAAGAAGAACAAGAACCTCGTTATGGTGGTAAGATTTACTTTCGTTACATTTAATTAATAGCCCTCATCTAATAAGTTTATAAGTTTCTGTAACTTAATATTGATACTTTGGGTATACTCTTAAGAAATTGTAAAGATGATTTTCAGTTTTTAATATTTTTGTGATGTTATTCTTATTGTAGAATGTATATCAATTTTTTTTTGTTCTTAATTTAGGATGCTTTGACTTTTTCGGTCAAATAAGCTGCACTCAAGTTACAAGGTTTTAAAAATCCAGATCCATCAAAGCCCCCACTAGAAGTTCAAGATAGGTGTGTCGATAGTGTGTTTGACAGTCTAAAGAAGAACCACAGTAGACTTAAAGGAGCCAAAGTTCCGCGAATAGAAAAGAATATGATGTTGGTTCTCTCCCATCAGAATCAAGAATAGGTAAAAGGGTACAAGAATGATCAACTGTTCAATCTTTGTTCAAAAGGTGTGACTAAGTTGGCAATACAAAATCAGGTGCTTATGGACTTATTTTGTGAGTTGCATCCTGCTAAGATGGAAGCCTTGAAACAAAGAATGGAAAATACTACTGTCGACTCATGCAATAGTCAAATACAAGAGGTAGCTACAAATTTAATTGCCTCAATTGGATAATATATTATTACATATATATATTGAATTGAATTTTAATTTTGTGTTGTTTCTTTTTTATGTAGTTTATATGTAGTGGCGATGACTATGTGAGGATAATGAGAAACATGCAGAAGTCCTTACGTGAAAAGTAAAGTTGGGGATACATGGAAGCATTAGCGGGTTAAAAGTATTTTTGAATATATTTATTGTGTTTCATGGAGTTTGACAACTTATATTTTCTTCTAGCATATATTGTTGTTGTTTTGGGACTTTGAAACAAACATATAATTTTGTAAAGAGAAGGTTCTTTCATTATATAAACTAGTAATTTACACGTGCGATGCACGTTTTAATAATTTCAAAAAATAAAAATAAAAAATCTGACGTGAGGATTTGAACTCGAACCTCCTTTATATTAGTTATGTACGTGCGTTGCACATGTTGGTAGAATGACAAAATGACAATGACACTAAAGCCTTCTCCCATTATAATATTAGAGATTAAAGATATTAATGCTTATTTTAGTGTTCTTAAGTTTAGTGTTTTTTTTTTATTTTTGATAAGAAGATGGCTAATGCCATCGTTTCATTAATGAGCATTTAAGGAAACAGAGAATTACATCGTCCAAATATTACAGTTAGGCTGTAAAAACAGCGATACAAAATAAAACATCCAAGTCCAACATCAAGATAGAGAAAACAGAATTAAGATAACATCCATCCAGCGTAGAAGTCCTGACTACGCTCCTTTCACAATGCTCCAGTCTGACTACTCTAGTGCGTTGCTCCTCATCCTCTTCGCTTGCTCCTGGGCACCTGCCCAATCATGAATCAGGAGAAAAATCTTATTCATAGAGTAAGGAAATCTATAAACTTTTTTGCGAAAAATTAAATCATTTCTTTCTAGCCATAGGTTCCATAATGAGGCGGCTGTAGCTATGTCCCACGCTTTCCTATCTTCTAGTTTGATGTACGACTCTCTAATAAGCACCCAAATATCTCTGGTAGAGTTAGGCACCTGACAACACCCAAACCCTCTACAAACTATTTTCCAGGTCAATCGAGCTTTGGGGCACTGGAATAGAATGTGGTTCACATCTTCTTCAGCCGATTGACACATCTCGCAAGTCGCATCTATATGCGCAATCCTTTTCTTAAGGTTTGTTTTGGAAAGTATCGCTTCGCTATGAGCTAACCAACAGAAAACTTTAATTCTTAAGTTTAGTGTTATCTAAATATGTACTAATTGTTGAAATTGTATATTTTGCATTATTGTATTTTCTTTATATAATTTTGCGAATCAACAGGTGAAATAATTATATGTTCTTGATTGAGAAATACATCGTTTTCATATATTTGATTAAGCCATCCAAATATAATCAGTAATGGAGAAAACGAGTACCATTGCATTCGTGCGGTAACATTTGCAAGTGAATGAATACCTTGTAGACATCTACAACAATAGTTTATCAGCAACGAGAAAAATCTCTTTTAAAACACACTTGCAAGGGACAAATTTATTATAGATACCCTTTTATATATGGAGATAGCAATGTACAACTTTCCATGTATATATTTTATTGTGACTAATATTCGCAAGGGATAATTAAAACTCCGTTGAGAATGTGTACATTAAGCAGGAGAGATTTCGCAACAACACAGTTGCAAGGGAATGATGCAAAATCTATTACGAATGTACACTAACCATGAAATTGCACTGCGCTACAAGAAAAATTATTATTGCGAATGTAGTAATTTCTACTGGTGAAAGTTTAATCAAAATCAAAACATTGGAACATTCACACCAAAATGACTACTAATATTTCTAGCATTTCTTCTCCTATTCTCTTGAGATATCATCCAAGCCTCACCCTTCCTGTGAACGCAATCTCGACAGACAGGGCAAGTTTGGGATTTCACAAGCCAGTTTTCGGTGCATTCACAGTGAAATCTATGCTTACACCTCGGAAACACTTTCACAAACTCTCCTTCCTTCAACTCATCGAGGCATATTCTGCAGTCCTTCATCGAACTGTTGTTGTCTTCTTCTTTCTTGTAGGCAACGGTCGGGATTTCTTGGACATCTGGGGAGTACGCGAAGCAAAGAGAGATAGATTTGAATAGAGAGGTCATGGTGGAAGACTAGACTTACTGATTTGTCGACGAAGAACTCCGATTTCTTGGTTGCAGAATGAAATATAGTAAGTGAAGATCATAAGGGGAGACTCCTTTGATGAACCTTTGTTGGTTGTTAGATGGATAATAGTGGGAGGGGGGAAAGGAAGAAAAGACGAGAAGAGATGCCTAATAAGTCTTCTTATTTTATTATATTCATCCCCAACAACATTACCTTCTTTACTCAAAAAAATAAATAAAAATAAATAAATAAAAATAAATAAATAAATAAAAATAAAAATAAAATATATATATATATATATATATATATATATATATATATATATATATATATATATCTTTGCATAATTTTTTTTAAGAGAACAAATCATATGGTCCATGGTTCATTAACCGGTGAGCTTACACGTCACTTGATTTGCTTTGTTGCATATGCAAATTGTTGTTATTTTTTAATATATGGGCATAAAGAAAACTACCAACGGTCAGGATGGTAGTCAAAAAGTGGATCTGCTTCCAGATCCAAATTTGGCAGATGTGACTGACCCATCTACCTCCTTTGGAAAGTTGAGCAAAGAGAAAGCTAAAAAAGGAAGTCAGCCCACAGCACATGGCGAAGAGATGCTGCGACTGGAGCAGGGGATGGGGCAGAAAGATTCTTTGCTGATAGAGGCATGACCTCGAAGTTAGCCAACATTCAAAACCGCTCGCCATTAAAAGAAAAGGTGGAAGCTATGGGGCAGGGGCTAAAGCAAAAGGGGTGTTTTGGTGAAGATGACAAGATGAGAGCCGCTCGAAGCAAGGGAGCGGACTATTAAGAAGAAAAGGAGCTCTTTTGGGAAAGACGAAGAGGAAACTAGGGTTGCAAGTTTTGGGAAAGAAGACAGAAAGAAACGCCTCGTTACCTACACCTCTATCCTCGATATCTCAACTGCTAACCTCGACCACAACGCCCCCCCCCCCCCCCCCCCCCCCACTGAATGCTTGACACATCCCAGAGAGATGACGAAGAAGCTGCAGAAGTTGCAGCAGTTACATGGGCCCGAAAGAGTGGCTTTGGTCTCAAAGGAACTTGGGCCTCAAAGAGTTGTACATGGGCTCATTAATAGAGCGATGGAGCTTGGGCATCAAAGTAATCTGAATGTGTCAAATGGGCCCAAAGAGGGGCCTAGTATTTCTGTTGCGACAAACACTGTTACTGGGGAGTCCAACTCTGCATTTAGGAGTGTGATCTATTTGGAGTTGGATGAAGACGATAGTGAAGCTAGATTAAACCTTGATGATGATTACGTCTACTCGGAAGAGAACTCTATGAATTCATATGATATTGCAGATGAGCCCTTGGATATGTCTCCAGACTATGTCCCCTCCACTTACCCATCTTCACAACCGAAGGCCCCTGTCCATTCTCGCAGCAAGAAAGGTTTTAGAGTTAGAAAGTTGCTAAGAGAGCTATTGAGTAGTCCTTGGATGATTACCTTGAGATTGCTGCAGTCGCTAAATCCACTAAGTGATGGAGGTATGCGTTCATTTCTAGCATCTATTTTTAATTTCATGTCAGATTCTAAGATTTTTAGTGTAGACAAAACCTGTGGTTTAGCGGTAGTCGATATCGATCGGAACGCCCTTCTCCTGAATAAGATTAGGGGATGGGAGTGTGATAGAGTCAACCTTATGTCGAACTCAGTCTCCAAATCGAGTCATGGCCCCGATCTTGGATGTAATTAATGGGCACACTTTTTTGGAATGTTAGAGGCCTAGGGAGGCGAGGTAAGCGGGAAATGGTTAGGGATTTTATCGCAAAATCTAAAGTCAACATCGTGGGACTGCAAGAGACCAAATTGGCTCATTCTCTAGGCTTAGTAGAATGGGGGGGAATCGAATCTCTGAGTGGAAAATCTGCCCCTCTGTAGGTGCCTCTAGGGGTATAGTCGTTGGTTTTAACTCACAAATTTTTAACTGCCTAGATGTGTTCCATGGGCAATTCTCGTTATCAGTCTTGCTTCAACATCGAGCTGATTTGTGGTCCCATACAATTACGGTGGTGTATGGACCACACTGTGCCCCTGCTAGGATTGCCTTCTGACAGAGTTACGAACAATTCATGCTCGCTAGCCGCACCCCTGGTTGGTAGGGGAGATTTTAATATTACCAGGTTTGCCTTAGAGCAAAAAGGAAGAGGCTCCAGTGACGCGAAGAGGGGAGCGTTTAATGCGGTTATTGCAGATCTTGAACTAATCGGCATCCCCATCACGGATAGACTATACACTTGGTCTAACATGCAACCGACGGCTATTTTGGCTAAACTTGATAGGGTTTTGGTCTCTTCTGAATGGGAGACCAAGTTTCCTCTCTCTTGGGCTAAATCTCTTCCTAAACCCACATCGGATCATGTTCCGTTTGTCCTCTCCTCCGGTGAAGCGCAACCCAGGAGATCTCCCAAGTTTAGGATCGAGAAAGCATGGTTGGAAATCCAAGGTTTCCATCACATGGTTAATGAAAGCTGGGCCCGCCCTACTAGAGGGACTGAAGCGGCGGCTATCTGGTGTGAAAAAATACGAAGACTGAGATCCAAGCTCAGAAAATGGAACCGGACCAGATTTGCGTTGATTTGGAGAGCAAAGGATTTCCTTTTGGAGGGTATTGAGGAGCTCGAACAGGCAGAAGAAACTAGAGACCTAGCAAGAGGAGCGGAATAGGTTGCTTCAACTCAGAGAGGACATCGCTCAACTGTATAGACTAGAGGAAATCAAATGGCAACAATGGTCCAGAATTTCGTGGCTCAAGGAGGGAGATGCGAATACCGCCTTCTTCCATCGTGTTGCTAGTGTCTGACGTAGATCTAACCTCATTCTTTCAATCCATTCTGACTCTGGAATGTTACAAGGAGAAGATGTTATCATAAAGGAATTCCAGTCCCACTTCAAGAATATGTTTGGTCGGAAGGCGGAAGTAAGGGTCCCTCTTGCTCATGACTTCTGACTTGAGCCTACGGATGACCTGGTCCCAAATCTACGATCCCTGGAAGCTCCCTTCACGGAAAAGGAAATCTGGGAGGCAGTGAAGCAACTTGGAAAGGAGAAAGCCCCAGGTCCGGATGGTTTCCCAATCCTCTTCTACCATGTGTTTTAGGAGGAAATCAAAGATGACCTCGTAACCTTGTTCGCCGAGCTCTTTGACCATAAGCTCAGGTTAGGAATAATTAATTATGCTGAAGTGGTGTTGATCCCAAAGAAACAAGATGCCCTACGGGTAGGAGATTTCCGGCCTATTAGTCTTCTTAACTGCTCGGTCAAGATTATCACCAAGACATTAGCTAACAGGCTGGGAAAGGTGATGGGCAGACTCATTATTTGTGAGCAAACTTGATTCATTAAAGGGCCGTGTTTCCAGGATTGTATTGCAACCGCCGAAGAAACCATCAATCATTGCCACAGGTCGAATGCTAAAAGCTATCTTCTGAAGCTAGACTTCGAGAAGGTGTATGAATCGGTTGAATGGGAAGGTCTCCTGGAAGCCTTGGCTGGTAATGGGTTCGGGTAAAGGTAGGTCAGATGGATACACAAGTGTCTCACCACTAGCAGGACAACCATCATGGTGAATGGGATTTCGGGTCAACCATATTCGTGCAAACGGGGCCTTAGACAAGGAGATCCCCTTTCCCCTCTTTTGTTCACCATTACGGCAGACGTTTTGCGGTCTATGATGGGTAAATACAGACGAATAGGCTGGATCTCACCGGTGGCCAATGGAGGAAGTTGCCAAGGCTGCTCAATCCTTCAATATGCAGACGACACCCTTCTGTTTGGAAACGACAATGTCAAGGAAACAATCGCTTTCAAAGGAATTCTCTATAGTTTTGAAGCTTGGTCCGGCCTCAGGGTTAACTTCCATAAAGTGCCCTTATCCCCATTGCCCTTACCCCTGAGGAGGCACAGAATCATGCCAGGATTCTAAACTGTTCCATTGACATTTTTCCTATTAAATACCTGGGGCTCCCGCTGAGACCCGGGAAACTCAAGAAGGCTGATTGGCTACTCATCAGTGATCGGGTGGAGAACCACCTAGCTGGTTGGAAAGGTAAAGCTTTGTCCCTAGGAGAGAGAGTCACGCTTATCAATGCAGTCCTCTCGAACCTACCAACCTTACTATCTGTCCTTCTTTGAAATGCCACGATGGGTTATTCAGAGAATTGATCGCATCCGAAAACGATTTTTATGGAAAGGTGCAAATCTCGATAAAGGCAGCTATCACCTAATCAGATGGGAAAAAGTGTGCATGAAGAAGAGGCACAGAGGCCTAGGTATTATTGACCTTCGAGATATGAATATCGCGGAACTGGGTAAGTGGTGGTGGAAAATTTTCCACCCTAATGGAGAGAGATGGTAGGATTTCTTTCAGACATACCTTCATAGGAATGGAATGAGGAATCTGGGCTTCAGGGTGGACCCACGCGTTTCCTGGTTCTGGAGAGGAATTGCTAAAGCCTATGAACCTTTCAATAGCTGTGTGACAGCTTCTATTGGAAATGACAGACTCACCAGATTCTAGTGGGATAAGTGGTGTGGCGATCACACCCTTAGAGATCTTTTCCCCGATTTGTATGATCATGCATCGCATCCACACTTCACGGTAGCAGCAACATGGAAAAGAAACTCTTGGAAACTGACCTTTAAACAAACTCTGGACTCGGGCTCTTAGCTCAGGCAAATGGAGCTTCAGACCCACAAAGCCAAGTCAGAAATTGAGTTCTCTCAGGGGCCCGATAAGAAATCATGGGGTCTTGAGAAGAATGACACCTTCACTGTTCGCTCCCTTTATAACCGTATTCATTTTAGGGGGTGTCACCCGAATTGGTCGGGTATCATCTGAAAGGTGAAAACCCCGCTGAAAATAAAAATCTTTCTTTGGCTGGTTCTGAATGATGCCATCCTGACTAGAGAGAACCTGGCTAAATGCCAACCAAGCACGAATACTATCTTTGGGCTCTGCAATGCAGCTCCTGAGACTAGGGACCATCTATTCCTGGAGTGTCCCAGGAGCACAGCGGTCCTTGCTGAGGTACTTAGTGCCTTGGGGTACAGGTGTGTACCTAAGTAAGTATGTGGACCTATGAGAGAGGCCTGACTTATTGCTATCGTTGCTACGACATGGGTCATGTGGCTAGATAGGAATAACTGTTACTTTTGTGGGACTAGTAATAGTATTTTGGGTAATTTGACTCACATTATGCATCTTATTTTCTTTTGGGCTATTTTCGATGCAACAAGTCCTCGTGGGAGAATTTTCAGTGTTTTCCAGATAGTGGAGTACGACGATGAGGAAGTCGAGATCGACCGACGATCGACTGAGTGACGAGGCAGTACTGTTGATAGATCCCCACCACCCCAGGGTTTTGTTGGGGGGAGTTTTTTTGTTTTTTTTGTACTTTTGTTGGGGAGAGTTACATGCTTTGATGTACTTTTGTGGAAGCATGTATGTACTTTCCTGTTGTCCGACCCCCCATGCTAGGGGAGGATTTATGTTTTCTTTCATGTATTGTAGGCTTTGTACTTGGCTCAGTACTTTGAGTTTGTTTTATTAACTCCTTGTTAATGAAACAAGGTGACCATACTCCACATTTTCCTTAAAAAAATAAAAAACAAAAAAAAACATGGAAGATTCGGGTCGGATCCTATAAGATCCACTTGGGGATCCAAATCTTAATGTGTTTTTCAGATTCGGACCAGGTTATTCGATTATCCAAAATCCTTCTTTGTTTTTGATAAATTATTAAATTTTTGACAAAATAATTTCTCTTTCTTATCAATTCAAAATACTCAAACAACCTAATAAATTTTTTTAAAAAAAGTTTGAAACGAAAATGAATCTTATTTTAATAGCTAAACATAAATTTTCATCTTTGATCTTTATCGTTATGTGTGTATTGTGAACTATATAATATATTAATATTTGTATTGCTTAGTTCACAAAATCCATTTCATCTATATATATACACGTGCGTTGCACGTGGGAAAAATGGGGAGGGGGAATAAAAGGACCAAAAAAAAATCTAGTATTATACACGTGCGTTGCACGTGGGAAAAATGGGGAGGAAGAATGAAAAGGACAAAAAAAAAAAAAATCTATCAACACGTGCGCTGCACATGTTGACAAAATGACACAATGACAAATGACACTAAGGCCTTCTCCCATTATAATATTAGAGATAGTAATTTCCACGTGCGATGCACATCTTAATAAATATATATTTTTTAAAATAAAAATTTTGACCTAGTCTGATGTCGAACCTGAGACCTTTTATATTAGTTATGTACGGACAATGCATGTCTTAATATAAAAAAAATTAAAATAAAAACTGTAATGTAGTGAGGACTTGAACCTGAAACCTCCTTCATTTTAGTTATGTACGCGTTGATAGATTGACAAAAGACACTAAGGCTTTCTCCTATTATAATATATATATATATAGATTGAAATTCAAACTCAATTGCTTCCTTGGTACAATTCAAAGCCTTATGTTCTTCAAGACAACTCATGTTCTTCAAGAAAATTCTGTCGCCAAGGTGGTAGCTAATTTTTTGTCGACTTAGGACTCCAAGAATTCTTTTCCATAAACAGTGATCAGCTAATTCAATTGTTCGGTCTTCTATGAAATTTGAGAATAAAGAGATCACTGAACTGATTATTATTCAAGTGTCCGATTTTTCTAGTTTAGTTCAAGGTTTTTTTTTTTTTTCTCCATTATGTAATGAATGATTGTAAATAAAACTTAAAATTAAAATGTATTAGAGCACTGAGAATTTAAATACGTTATGTAATGAAAGGTTGTTGCTTGTGTGGTTTGGATATGGATAAATTAAATTTTTTTACAATGATTCTACTACCTTCTCAAATTTGAATTCCTGATAATATGAACCTTCCCAGCAGTTAACTATTTTATGATAAAAAAATAATAAGCTACTTGATAATAATTTGCTATTGTTTACACTATTCAGTTTAACAGTTTTCGGATACAATATTCAATATGTTTTAATCTAAAACTTTATATCCTTAAAAAATTCATACGCTCGTTTAGGAAAAGACGTTAACTAGAGACGACAAGATGAAAGAAATAATAAACATTTTGCCGCAAAAACTAAAAGATGAGACTAATTAAGTTGTTTATTCGAGCAGTCCAATCATTGTTTATCATTTTCATATATTTGGTAATCTTCATCATCAGTATTGTTGTTTTCCTAAAATTTCAATGCTTGAATGTATGAATCTACTCATGTTTTGGATTATAATCTTAAATACCAATTGTTCAAGTCTATGCCTCGTGTACCAAGCTACGTTTTGGATTATAATCTTAAATACCAATTGTTCAAGTCTATGCCTCGTGTACCAAGCTACGTACACGGCTAATTTCCACTATTTTATATATATATATATGGAAATGCTCAGTTACAAACAGGTCTGTTTTCACAAACTCGTTGCAAACTGAGTTCTTGGCTATTGGATTGCTTCGATCTAGATCCAACGGCCAGGATCGATCCCTCCCATCAAGCCCCCCCCCCCCCCCCCCCCCCCCCCCCCCTCACTTAAGTGAGGAGGGGTAAATGTGGTATTTCGCCCCAAAATAACTCTTCGACATATTTAATCAGTCACTCTCTCGCGCACTCCGCTGATGAACTTGTAGTTTTTTGGGCGAAAATTGAACCTAGGCCTAGGTACTTCGAAATGAGGTTTCGAACTTGGTCGTTGCTTCACACAACGGCCTATGTATAACCTAGGCCGTTGTGTGGAACAACGGCTTAGGTTGTAAAAAGTGTTTTAAAACACTTATACAAATTTTGATCTCCTCCTACATTCTCTCACACTCAGTAGACTCTGCCTCTCTCTCTTTCTCTGGTGCACTCGAAGTCATAGTCAAACCCTAGCTCCTCCTCCTTAACTTGACTCTTTCACTCACTCTCTCTCTCTTTTCTCGAACTCTTGTCCTCTTTCATTGAATCTCTCGAACTCAAAAAACCCTAACTCTAACGAAATCTCCCAAACCCTAAAACCCTAACCCTAATGAAATTACCCTAACTCTACTCCTCCTTCGTCTAAAGCAACACACCACCTCCTTTATCACCTTTCCGAAAATCCACATTGTGAAAGGTATTAACTCTTTTCTACTTTAGTAGATCTAGCTATGTTAATTGATTAAAATTTTTTTTTCAATGTTTGAGTCTACATTTTTTGTATTATGCTTAGTTAATTATAGGATAGTTTCACGATGTGTATGTAGTTGTTTTTATAGATGTAGATGTAGTATTAGTTGTTGTTGCTCGTTATTAGTAATACTGCACAAATGAGATCCAAAATTTAAAAATTTTGGGAGTAGGTCAGACTCACCACGCACAAATCAACTAAACTTATAGAAGTGTGTTTGGATTCACGGTTCGCAAGATATGACCGTGTATCGCTTTTCATTCTTTTTCGTGAGTGAAAAGGGATACATTGCCGTATCGCTTAAACCGTGAGTCGAAACTCACTTCTACAAGTCGCGTTGGCTTGTGTGTGCTGAGTCCAACCTACTCGCTAAGTTTCAAAATTTTTTGATGTCATTTGTGTGGATTTTTCCCGTATATCAAATAACAACAACAATTATACTTTGATATTTTTTGAGTGACTTTTCACTAGAAAACTGTACAAACAACATCAAAAAAATATGAAATTTTGCGAGTATGTCGGAATCACCACACACAAGCCAACGTAACTTGTAGAATCGAGTTTTAGCTCACTGTTTACATGATACGTCAATGTATCGCTTTTCACTCATTTTCTATGAGTGAAAGCGATACATTAACTTATCGTGCAAACCGTGAGTCGAAACTCACGTCTACAAGTTGTGTTTGTTTGTGTGTGGTGATTCTGACAAACTCACAAAATTTCGTATTTTTGAATGTTGTTTGTGCGGTTTTGTCCCATATATCAAACAACAAAAAATATACTTTGATGTATGAGCGTCAACCCTGGTAAAACAACGACTTCTGTTTATGTCAAGAAACCAATAGTGCTCTCTAACATTGATGGGGTATTTATCTCTTTTTTTTTCTTTTTTTAATTTTTTTTAAAAAAAAATTCCCACATGTGTACCGGTTTTTGGGTACTAAAGTAAATGAAGTGAACCAAGTTATTGGAGAATTTAATTTAAATTGTAAATCTCGTGACATCTCTAATGTAGGGGATGAACACATCTATTGGGATCATGTTGAACGTAATGAACAATCTTTATTTAAAAAAGTGGAATGATTTTTAAATAAATTTAAACTAAGTTCTCTATAACGACTATTGTATTCTAGTCATCTGATCCGTATTCTATTCCCAACCTTTATCGTTCCCTACTCAAACAAAGGTTTCAAATAAGTTCCAATGTATTATCCAATAGATAGAGTCGTTTGTGTAGAGACTATTCCTAACCCTAACCCTCCATAACCCTTACCCTTCCCTAACCCTACCCTAACCCTCCCTAATTTAGGCCATTGTTTTGAACAACGAATAAAGTTAGTATGGTATTTCGAAGATATTGGCAAGTTCAAGTCAGAGAACATATCAAACATTGGCCTCATTAATTTGTACCTTAGGCTGTTGTCTGAGCAAACGACCTAAGTCAATCTACATCAACTCGTACATAAAGACTGTCGTTGGTAAAAAATGGCCACCACAAGTCAGAGAGTAGAGTCAACTGCTTCACATTTTTGGTTGATCTTAGGCCATTGTTTGGAACAACGCCCTAGGTAACCCTAGGTCGTTTATTCCAACAACAACTTAAGTTTATATCCTATTTTTGAATATTTTGCATTGCTCTCTCACTTGAACCTTCAAATATTTCAAGAAAATTCTTGTTTAGCCTTAAGTCGTTGTGTCAAAAAACGAATTAGTTAAAAAATAGAAAATAAAGATAAAAAAAACTGATACTACAGCATTTTCTGCTCAGCTGCTCATATATTTTATACCTAATCTCATTCAACCTTCACAATACTCGTACTCTTCCGACAAGAACATATTAAGGCTCATCAATCAACACCAAAAACAAAAACATGATAAATATCAACTAAAACAACAAAAACATTATCAACAAGCACAGTACATCCACACATCCATCCACATTCGTTTGGAACATATATTATCATCAAACAAATAATAAACAACCAAGACACATAACTTTAACCGATTACATATAAATATATGCACATTTTTAATTAAGAATATGTTGCAACAAGAAACAAGGGAGCTTCCTTTAATAAATACCTGCAAGATTTATAAAATTTAAACAAAAAGGGGATTAGTATTGTTAGTCTACAAATTCAAATACTTCACCCTATTAAAATTTTACCTCACAACAGCTCATCAAAATTATCGTCGAAACTCTCTTCATCGGTTGGAACAACTTCTTCTAGATTGGTTTCCCTAAAATAAATGACAAGTTTAAGTTAGTGAACATTTTATATATATGCACGTCAAAATATAAAGCAAGATTGAATATTTTCAATATAAATTAACAAAAGTTACAAATATATTACCCCTCAACTAGTGTTGGACAATTTCTTGGATCATGTCCGAGTACGAGCAAGCCGTAGGTTTTACACTGTCTAGGTTTTTTACCACGAAGTTCCTCTCTTATCGGCTTCAATCTCTTCCCTTTAGGCCTTCCCTTTGTAACACACATTCCTAGGTCCCTCACATGTGCACCTACATGTCCTTCTTCATCCTTCTTCATGCGGTTGTGCACTACCTTTGGGATGTATTTGAAGATGAGAAACACCGGCAATGCCTTTGAGCATAAGATCAAAATGTATTTGTAACTAGAATCGGATGAACAACCAAGGTCAACCAATTGTTTTGCGTGATGACTCAATTCACAATAGCGAGAAGCAAAATTTTCGCTACTTCTTTCATGTGGAACAGATGTATAACTTTTTCTCATCACATCCTGGGTCCATCTTTTTTTAATATATATATCTAGTAGAGAAGTGTGATAACTGAACTAAAGAACCGCCAAAATATGTTTGCAGGGAATTTCAATGAACTTTAACATGTTACAACCACAAGTAAAAATTTCACAATGTTTGCATAATTGAATCAACCTCTCCGGTTCCGATTCTCTACAAAGCATCACATGGAAGGTTGAACTATTCGGTGAGTCAAGTTTGGTATTGAAAGTCACATTATATAATAAGCTTTTTGTAACTTCAACTTGGAATTTATAGAATATTTTTAAAGTGTATATTCGTGCCATATGTTCTTCCAACGCCCATTGGGTCTTCAATTTCTGTCTCCTCTCACGGTTACGATAATATTCTTTAAGGTCATCGTGTCTTTTCTTTGCTAAAAATCTGTCGAAGATGACGGCAAATTCATGTAAGGAGAACTACTTTTCTGTATGATGCTTCAAGGAAGAATGCATAGACTCAACCCATTGGCTACTCAACATGCCAGCCCAAAATAAATCTCTTACATAGATGGGTGCACATTTATCATGAATTTCAAATATATTGTTCAACCATTTGTTATTCTCAACTCCATAGTTCACAAGCACTAATTTCCATTTCTCTTCGAAATCATGTACATATTCGGAATCATAGATGATAGTCTTTAAATCATCCATAAACTTATCGATATCATTAAAAAATGCACCTCCTGCAGTAACTTATCCAATATGTGCCAAATGCAATACCGATGTCGGGTCTCGAGAAAAACTTTCTTCACTGCGGTGGCGATCCCATGATCCTGGTCCGTCACGATGCTGGATGGAGCACGATTCATTACACCTAGCCACTTTTCAAAAAACCAAACAAAGAGAGGTCTTCTCATTTGGAATGAACCCATCTCCTTAAAATGTTGATTGCCAATAATGATTGATTCTGATAAATGGAACAAATAATATTTCATAGCAGTTTATGTTGTATGTGGCAACATAGCGAAGTGCATCCCCAAATTCTTCATAGTTCATCCTAGAAGTACCATCCACCCAAATACAATGAGACAACCGTCCTTCGGGATCTACTTGAAAATCATAAAAAAATAAAAAGGATCCGTCAATTTTTTCGATTCAAAAAAATTAATGAGAATGTTCCCATCGTGTCCTTTCAACGCTTCGTGCGAGTCTCTAAGTAGATTGCTAACATCTATTCTGTGAATCATATTTTATCGTGACCACCACTAGCACTTTCGAGAGCATTTGTTTGCAAGTAAGGATATTAGCTTGGGTCATTTGATCCATTATTCTTCTATCTGTATTCGACACCGAATGGTTTTGGGGCAAACTAGAATGTATTAACACAAGTAAAGTCGTCTTCGGATTGAGGAACGAATAGATAAAAGCCAGTGCAATTTCCGTGATAGCGATTGCTTTCTTTCCGCTAACTGGCTTGTCCTTGAGTTGAAGGATATTTTTCTGGTATGTCTTCTAGCGGGTGAAGTAAATACGTGATTGTGTGCTTCATGAAAGGAATACAATACCCATTTATTACTTTCTTCGTTCAGTTTTACAAAATGATAGCTTTGCAACCGGTTCTAGAAGTAGTTCCCCGTCTACCTTCACTAGGTTGACTCAGTGAAGTCCCTTCTTTATTACACAAAAAAGACTTATCCAAGACTTGGGTTCCCTTTTATTTAAACCCACCCTTACGCATTGCGAAACCCCCACATTTAGCTTATGCATTGCGAAACCCCCACATTTAGCATATGACGAATAAAAGTTCTCGGCTTCTAAGGTATGAAACGTCATACCTACCTTTGGTTTGAGGTGCTCTTCAACTTGCGACATGCATTCACCACTTTGTTGTGCACACATAAAATTTTCACCTACAACAGAATATCCTTCACCACTGTTCATATCTAACATAAAGAATAATATAACAATTATTAATACATTGATCATATAGAGACAATCACACTATTTGCATATATATAGTTACGAAAAAATATGTGAGAAAAGCACAAAAATGACATCCAAAATTTTGAAACTTTGTGAGTAGGTCGGACTCACCACACACAAGCCAAGACAACTTGTAGAAGCGAGTTTGGACTCACGGTTTGCAAGATATGGCAATATATCGCTTCATTTCTAATTAGAAGCAAACAAAGCGATACATGGCCGTATATTGCAAACCGTGAATCGAAACTCACTTCTATAGGTTGCGTTGACTTTTGTTTGGTGAGTCCGACATACTCACAAAATTTTGTATTTTTTGGATGTCATTTGTGTGCTTTTCTCACTTGTATTTGGATGTCATTTTTTCCTGCATTCTCACTAAATTTTAGAATTTTTGGATCTCATTTGTACGCTTTTACAAAAAAAACTAATGATATAATTTACAACTACAACTACAACTATAATTTGGAAAAACAACTACTTCTATAATTCAATCATCTACAATTATCGAAAAATATATACAATACATATCAAACAACTAACTGCGCGTCAAAAAAAATAATGTATACTAAAAAAATTTAACCAAAATTCAATCAACCAACATAGCTACATCTACTAAAAGTTAGAATAGAGTGAATACCTTGCACAATGAGAGTCTTTGAGAAGGAGAGACTAGAGGAGGTTGCGCTGCTGTAGATGAGGAAAGCTCGTTAAGGAAGAGGGCAAGAATTCGAGAAGAGGGAGAGTGAGTGAGAGAGTCAAGTGACGGAGGATGGGTGGATTAGGTGAAGGAGGAGCTAGGGCTTCGAGTTTGGATTCAGGAACGAGAGACAGAGAGAGAGAGGGTAGTGTGAGAGTGAAAGATAGAATGTAGGAGGAGAGCGAGATTTGTACAAGTGTTTTAAAACACTTATATAACCTAAATTGTTGTTCCACACAATGGTCTAGGTTATACATAGGCCGTTGTGTGAAGCAACAGCTAAGGTTGGAAGATGAATTTTGTTCTACTTAGGCCGTTGTTTCCAACAATGACCTATGTTCAAATTTGGCCAAAAAAATACAAGTCAGCAGCGACGAGCGAGAGGGAGTGTGAGCGAAATGCTAAGTGAAGAGTTACCTGGGGATGAAATACCATTTTTACCCCTCCGAAGTTAAGTGAGATAAAGGGGGAAATGGGAGGGATCGATCCTGGCCGTTGGATCATGATCGAAACGATCCAATGGCCCATAGGCTAGTTTGCAACGAATATGTGCAAACAGACCTGTTTGCAACTGAACATTTTCCACACACACACACACACACACACATACACACACACACACACACACATACATATATATATATATATATATATATATATATATATATATATATATATATATATATATTTACGACTTGGTCCAGGTCGGAAAAAAATTTTATAGTCTGTATTGGGTTCGTTACAACATCGCACCGAAATAATACTCGGACGGATTTATATCTGGCTCGAGCTCAGTAAAGCGTCAGACCTAATAATTTGTTCAAGTTCGATTCGTATAATAGTTCGGATGGTCCACGGTCGGGCTATTTCTCGAGCCAGACTCGGATGGACGTCGAACCATCCTTTTCATTTTACACCCCTACCAGTTAAACATTTTATCACTATTTTATATTCTTGAGAAAATAAATCATAGAAAAAATCTCATTTAGAACTCAAATGAAGGAGTAGTATGATCACTAAATATTAATTATGTACACAAACTATTTAAAATTTTAATACTAAAGATTATAAACATTATATCCAATCTTGAGTAATACAAAATAACATGTAAATAATAGTATCATCTAAAACATAAAAAAATATAAGAAAAAATATAAAAAAGAACAAATTAGTAAATTCTAAACTCATAACATCGTATTTTTCATAAGATCAGTCGTCATTTTCGATTTTAACTTTCTTGAACTTAAAATTGCCCGCAGCTTCTGGTTCATCTTTTTTAAATTAGCATCAAATCAATGTTCTTGTAGTTGGTCTTCCAAACGTGACATTTTGTGATTTGACCAAAAAAAGTATACTCATCTCCAATCATTTCTTAGCCCTTCAATTAAATTCTTCAACATTTAATTAAGTAGTTAGCTTTTGATTATTTAACATTATAGGAATAACATATTGTAACTTATTCAGTTATTCTTAATATGTTCCAGGACTTTTGTAGAATAGCTGATAATGCATTTTTCTTCCTTATCAAATAAAGTCAATTCCGCCTCCTCACTTGTATCCTTTATTGTGATTTTGAACACATATCTGAAACGATTTATTCTTAATTAATAATATTTTTATATTTGATTGAAGAATGAAAAAATGAAAAACTAACAATATAGTGTTTGTCTACCTTGGCTCATATTCAACATTATTTTTTTTGACATTTTCGACAATAAGGTTCATCATTTTCAACATTAACATTTGTTGAACAGGCTTTGTATGCAATGGAACTTGTATTCTACTTTGAAACATGAAACAATATAATTACTTGCTAAGTTGTCAATCTAGTCCTCATCAGTGCTGTTGTTCCACTATTCAAGTTCACATGTACATTTTGGATCCAGGTCAGGGCCGACGTCAATGCTTCCTACCAGAGACTCCTGTATCGGTAGAATATACCCTGCTTAAATTTATCAACCAAGCTGTAGACTAAGTCCGAATGTAGAATCATACTAATAATTCTAGGACTGTAGTTATTCATTGAATCAAGCTTCATATAACCAACAACATTTAGAACACATAAAGTAAGCACCAAACATATTTATACTACAACTAAATTCCCAAAAGGATTGCATAAAAAATACAGCCTAAGAGGAAAATCGTACAAAATAAATTAATCGAGCAAAACCATGAAACATATATACGAAAAATGTCAATAAGATATTCAAAACTAAACTGTAATTTTCAATTCCAATCAAAAAAGCTAAATGAGCATATCTATTAACCCCAATCTAAGGTGTACCACTCAACTAACTTTAAAAAATACAACAACAGCAACAACAACAAAGCATTTTTCCAACTAGTTGAGGCCAGCAATATAAATCCTAATTTTCCATTCTGCTCGGTTTAGCGCAATATCTTATGTAAGGTCACAAGCTATCATATATTTTCTCACCGTTTCCACCCAAGTTAGTTTAGGTCTTCCTCTACCCCTAACTCTACCCTCAATACTTATCAAATCATTATTTCTAATGGGGACACTACTAGGTCTACGTGTGACATGTCCAAACCACCTTAGGCGATTCTCTCTAAACTTATCTTGGATTGGAGCTACCTTTAGCATGTCTCGTATGTGCTCGTTTCTAATTCTATCATTCCTTGCTTTACCACACATCCATCTAAGCATCCTCATCTCTGCTACACTTATTTTTTGGACATGTTATTTTTTTGTTGTCTAACACTCTGCTCCATACATCATTGCTGGTCTATTAGCCGTCCTATAATTTTTTCCCTTCAACTTCAAAGGTATACCTTTGTCACACAAAACACCACTGGCATTTCTCGACTTAAGCCATCCTGCTTGGATCCTATGTATAATATCTTCACAAATCTCCCCATCTCTTTGTAGAATTGAGCCTAAATATCAGAAACGGTATCTCTTAGGTATCTCTTGACCATCAAGCTTCACTACTTGCTCAGTTGTGTTCTGAATATCACTAAATTTATACTCCATATACTTTTTTTTGTTCTACTTATTCTAAAACCTCTGGCTTCCAAATTTTCTCTCAACAATTCTAATTTAGCATGGACTCCTGCTCTAGTCTCGTCCACTAAGACAACATCATCGAAAAAAGCATACACCAAGGCACCTCATCTTGTATTCCTCACATCAATTCATCAATAATCAAAGTAAAGAGGTAGGGGCTTCAAGCCGAACCTTGGTGTAAACCTAGTGTAACAGGAAAATCACTCCTGTGATTGTTCTAATTGTGGTCGTTGCCCCTTCATACATATCCTTAATTATCTCAGTATAACGAAAAGTTACTCTTTTATTATTTATCATCCACCATATTATGTTTATAGGGACTTTATCATATGCTTTTTCTATATCTATCTAGATCTTCCCTATTCTCCTAATATTTTTTCACAAGTCTCTTCAGTACATAAATTGCTTTCATTGTTGATCTCCCAGGCATAAATCCAAACTGATTGTCAGACACTGTACTGTCTAGTTTCAGTTTATTTTCGATCACACTCCCAAATTTTCATCGTATAACTCATTAATTTAATCCCTTGGTAGTTGGAGAAATTTTGTATATCTCCTTTATTTATATATATAGGTACTAAAATACTATTTCTCCAATTAGCGGGCATCTTCTTAGGCCTCAAAACTCCATTAAATAATTTTGTTAGCCAACCCACTCCAACATCCCCAAGACACTTCCAAACTTCAATGGATATATCATTTGGTCATAAAGTTTTTCATATTTTCATCATTCCTGGATCATTTCGAACCTCCGATGTCCTAATTCTTCATCATTCCTGGATCATTTCGAACTTCCATTGTCCTAATTCAATGGAAAAATATATGCTCTCGACACTCCCTCAAGTCCTCTATATTTAAGTTGCCCACAACATTTTCATTTAATAACTTCCCAAAGTAATTTCGTCATCTTTCCTTACTTTTCTCATCTTTTACAAAGACACTTGAATCCTTACTCTTAATACACCTAATTGTATCCAGATCTTTTATTTTTCTATCTCTTTGTTTAGCAAGCTTATAAATGTTACTATCTCCTTCTTTTGTTCCTAATTTTGTGTACAATTCATCATAAGTTTTTTCTTTTGCATCTCTTACCGCTATCTTAACTTCTTTTTTAACAGTCTTATATCTCTCCAAATCCTCTCCATTTCTACTCTTTTATCATATTTTCAAGTAACTTTAAAAAATAAAGACATCAAAAACTATAAATGGTAATACCATTTCTAAGATTTTTTCAAAGGGAGCAGGGAAGTAGGAAAACCTTTTTTTTAAAGCATGAAAATGACCACATACAATGAAGAAGCATCGATTTCACATTTGTGTCACTTTCTGCAATGAAGCATTTAATTGATAAAATTAATTTGTTAATAAAATAAAAAGAATAAATGTATGCCTTACACAGCAACTAACAACGACAGATAAAAGAATTCAATCAAGATTAGACACCAACAATGTAAAAACTTCTTATTAAACCATGCATAATCCCAATCCCGACCCCAATAAGTCTTCAAAATTTGGCAAGCTCTTGAACCCCCAATTTAAGACTATACAGTAAGTGCTGACAACGTCAATCTCAAAAGCTTGGGACAATTATCATGTTTTGTCATGTCAAAAGAATCTTTTGTGGTTGAACTATCAACTATGGATACTTACATCAAAATGTTACTAAATATGGAATAACTTGACTGTCATGTAAAATACAACTGTTTCGATTCCAAACTACGAACAGTGATAGATATGCCGGAGCTCTTGGCATTGCTTTGTTTTTCTCTCCTTTCCTATCAGTGAGTTCCGATCCTTTTGTTCGAAATTTCTCCGTTCGTATCGAACCGCTTGCAGAATCAAATCCTGTTCCACAAGATCCTATATCAGCTATACATCCTCCTCGCATTTAATGATTCTGTATTCTGATCTATCTCATTTCATTTGTAAAAGGTATGAATATCTTTCTAATCCATTATTCATGAGTGTCAGGAACCAGATTTGAGCTGGTGACACGAGGATTTTCAGTCCTCTGCTCTACAAACTGAGCTATCTCGACCATTTCCCGTGCATCGTCCTAGTAAAGTACTTGTATCTATGTAAATTTAATAGACAATCCAAACAAGTCCGTAGCATCTACCGATTTTGCCATATCCCCTTTTTAGACAAAGAACCATATTTGTTTCAATTAGAAATGATTCTATCATTTTAATGTATCTGCAATTCAATATAGATAGATATATCCCACATCTATATATGCCCCCCCCCCCCCCCCCCCCCCCCACTTTTCGGTTTTACATCGTGATTTGGAATACTGAAAGGGTCGACATTCTTTCTTCTTCTTTTTTTTGAATCATAACATAATATCAAATTTTAGATTATCCAAATTATCCAAAATCTTATTACTTAAATTCTCATTTTCTCATTAAGAGAAATTTCTCATAGAATTAGAAATAGTAAATAAATTCTCAAACTAAGAAATTAGAAATAGTATTTTAGATTTCTTATTTTTTTATGAAAAAGATATTGATATAATTAGAATATTCTAATAATTAGAAATAATTATAGATTAACTTGCGAAAGATAAAAAGGTCGAAATAAAGTTGCATGTGCAAATTCTTAGCTCTTAGGATAATTACCATATTTGTGTTAGAATATTTTTCAAACATGTGAATGAACCCGTATAGGGGGATTTGATATGCATATGGCAAAAGACAGGTCTCCAGCGAGTAAGTTTTGCAGGAGAAATCATGGCAAGTTCCACGACAAATGTCTGGTGAGAAACATATATTTATGAATTGTACGAAGTTTAATTTGAGAAAGATAATTACAAACCATGATTTAAATAAGTAATAGATGTGAACCTAATGACATTTAGAAAGAACTTTTAAAATATATCTAGAGATGAGTAAGTTACGCTCATAGTGATTTGAAAGAAGAAGGTAGGCCTAAAGCTTGCTAGGAGGTCAAAAAACTACCCTCAATTTATTGTCATATTTTTAACTTCCTTACATTTTTCCTTCAAATCTTGAAAGCCAAAAACTTAGAAGTTGAGACAATGAAAAAAGAAAAATCTAAAAATCTAAAAAATAATTGTATGAAGGCAGTAATATGTTTCTTCCACCTCTACTTTTTTTATTATCTATTCCTCATTTTTTTTCCCTAAATCATGAAAATTTAACTTATGCAAAATACAAAGCAAAGTCCAATAATGATTCAATCCTTCAAACTTCTCAGAAGTATTATACTTCAAACCATTTCATCAGTAGCATGAAGCCTTCAATTTTAAACATTCTAACAGTGTATATGGAAGCTAGCAAGGTAACTAACCCCTCATTAGCTTCTTTTAGTAAAAAATAGTTTTAAAACGTTCAATATGAGAAATAAATCAATTAAATTTACCAAAAAAGAAGCTCATTAATGCTTGCTAAAAGATAAAAAAAGCTACCATCAAATTATTGTCATATTTTTAACTTTCTTACATTTTTTCCATCAAATCTGCGCAGTCAAAAACTTAGAAATTGAGACAATGGAAAAAAAAATCTATAAAAGTTATAGTTTTTTCCACCTCTACTTTTGTTTTGATATATTCCTCATTTTCACCCTAAATCATGGAAATTTAACCAATGCAAAATACCAAGCAAAAGTTCTACAATGCTTCAATTTTTTGTACTTCTCAGAAGTATTATACTTCAAACCATTCATGATGCCAATTCATCCATAGCATGAAGCTTTCAATTTTAAACATTATAACAGTGTATATGGAAGCTAGCAAGGTAAAAACCCATAATTTGCTTCTTTTAGTACATAATAGGTTTAAAACTTCCAATATGGGGAATAAATCAATTAAATTTACCAAAAACGAAGCTCATTAAAATATAATGCTAACCAATCAAATGAACATCTTGTAATGGCAAGAGATTTGTTGATAGAAATTTTTTACCGCATGAAAGTCGTAAAATCGGTTTCAAATAAACCACCAATCTCTCCAAATTCTAATAGGATTGTTTGAACGTCCACACAAATGCCTTTTAGATCATCATCGTCATCCTAAGTTCCCTACAACATTCTATTATTCCTGCAAAGCTATATTCAAATTCAAAGAAGATTGATTGCACGTCCACGCAAATGCCTTTCAGATCATCATTGCCATCCAAGGTCCCTACCCCATTCTGTTGTTTGCGGAAAAGCTAAATTATTTGCTTCCATATTATTGTAGTCTAAGTTGTTCGCAACCTGCGAAAGCTCATTATAACTTGGCTTACTTGACCGAAACCATCAGTTGTGCCTACCCAATGATCCAGAACCAATTAGAGGTGTATGTGCTTCTAAAGGTATAACTTGGCTAGTTATGTTCTACTGCTAACACCAGTTCAATACTGATAACAACAAAATGGTACATATTTCGAGGAGCGTGAAGCAAATCAAATTTCATCCATATCTTTCTTTGTATGCCCATCAAACCATAATAGTGTAGTTTTTTCTCTATACACAAAATGAACAACCAACTTTAATAATGATTCAACTATATCTTGTTTTGGTTGTTGTAAGAAAATATAATTTATTAGTTATTCCACACCATATAAAAAATCTAACAATATCTTGATTGGCTATAAGTATTCCAAGCAACTTTTAATTGCTTGTTATTAGCATATTAGTTCCAAATTACCACCACAATTGAAAGAATGCCAATATATACCTACTAAGTACAGCATAAACCTAACTATTTACACTCATTAACAAAAAAACAAACATAATATAGAATTATTATAAGAAATATAACTATAACTGAAGTATTAATTGTTATGTCAGATTGCATGGAAACAAAACTACTGTTTTGCATATTACCTAAGAAATGACTGAAATTTGAATAATTTCACTTCAACACTAAAATTTCCTTAAATTGACAAAACAAGAATAAAATTAGAAAGCTTTAATTACTCTAAATTCAACTCAAGATTTCCACTAAAAGAAAGGGGGGGGGGGGGGGGGGGGGGGGGGGGGGGGGGGGGCACATCGTCGGGGCTATCGGCAATTGAAAGGGACTCGATCTTCTTCCGTTCATGTTCGGGTTTCTCTTTCACCCCTTCTCTACAGCCAGTTTTAGCGGTGGAATCCACTGGTTCCTTATTTGGTTTTTCGTCCCCCCACAATTTCTCGTTCGGCTCTCCTCTCACTGCCACCATCCCTACTCCCTATCGACAACATGAATCAATCAATGGCCCATCAAATCACCCAAAAAACCCTAATCGCTATCCCAAACCCCAAATCGAGATCGTATCTGCCAAGATCCTAACCTTAAACTCACCCAATCATCGAATATAAGAAGAAGAGCAAAAAAAGGTCATAGATTAAAACCCATACCATTGTCATAAGATTTGGGGTCCATTTTATTTATTCACGTGACTTTGTTCATTTATGAAAGAAAGATCGTTCGGTTTTGTTTTCATTGAAAAAAATATTTATTTTTGAGTGATTTTTGTGAAAGAAAATATTTTGGTGTAAGAATAGGTTGTGTTAAATCAAGACAATACCATTTTGTGGGTTATAAAAGAAAGATAAGGTTTTAAATAAATAAATAAAGTTGGTTACTTTTAAAAAACAGTTAATTAGGGTCTCTTGGGAAAAGGTTGATCTTCTAAACAAAAGATCGTGTTCTTGTTTGTTTGATTTTATTCATGAAAATGGATGATTTTATTAGTAAAAGTTAGGTTCTTTCAGAAAGTTTGACTATTTTTGAGTAAACGGTCTTTTTATGACAAATCATATCTTTTTAATTCAAAAAAACGAAGCGAGTATAATTTCAACGATTACAACGATTCATCCACCATCTACGGTATAGATTGTACACTAAGCATGTTATGTTTGTGAGGATCACCCTTAGCTTAATCCATTGAAAAGATCATGTCGAAAGAATGACTCCTCGGTTTTTGAGTTATAACGACAAGTACACACATAAGATATCCATAATTGAATTGTTTTTCAATCATAAATATCATAAAAATCATATTTTGGTTGGAAAAATATTTATTTTCAATCGTTAACATATACAAATTGTATTTTTATTAAAAAACAAACACACATGCATATATATATTCATGGAAAATCGAATTAAACTTGCTCGTGCACACGTGCGTCATCCCCTACCTTATGAATATACAAAAAGAACCCATGAATTTATCTACTATCACATTTATTCTCTCAAATTCTCAACATAATAAACCTCAATCAAGCATAGATATATTACATGTTTATACCAATTAATACTTTAAGAAGGTTAGATCTTGTGAATACAATCAATCAGAAGCAATCAGTAACTCCTACAAATATAGAATGAGACTTGAGGAATTTGTTCAAATGAGAAAGGAAAAAAGAATCATAATGACAACAAGTACACATGCAATCAAGTTTATTTCTACTCATAGAACACGACTTCGACATCACATTTTTCATTTAACCAAAGAATGTCATAATATATACTGGTGTAGAACACTTGTTTTTAAACAATAATGTATGGTGGTGTTCTATTCCAATAGTAAATAAAATAAAATAAAATAGCAATGGTTGCTTTACACTGGAAATTAACATAATCCTAAAGCTTTGCATATGAATCCTAAGAAATTTTTCCATGTGCAAATCTTGAAAAAGTAGAAGGCGGCTCAATGGATACTCAAGCGACCAAAGAGGTGCTTCCTCCCTTTGGCAATTGCTCTAAAAGCCATTCTAGATATCCTTCTTTTTCCCAAAAGGCAACAGTTTGGCCACGTATTACTCTTGAACCAACAAAATTTCTTCAACACATGAAATTCATCAAGCCTAAGATAGTACTCAGTTCGGGCTACTTTTGTTCCATGAGAGCAATTCACTTCACTAATGTAATTTAATTTAATATATCCATAATATATGATGAATTATAACCCTTCCATCAACATTTGCACACATTATAACAGGAAAAATTATCTATTCTTCAGGCACTTAAACAATAAATCCACAACTTTAATTAATTTTCAATTCAAAAAAAAAAAAAAAATAGAGAAAGGAAAATTAAAATTAAAGTTTTAAAATAAAAAATAAAACTCATCCACACTTTCGAATTATCCACAAATTTATACCACTTTAAAGTTTCAATATCTTGGGCAATGATCACTCTCCTCCGCCATGGTGCATATCACATTTGATACATAAGAGGCAACATCATTTAGAAAGCCACGATGGACAGAGTATTTCATACACACCAATCATGACGCAAATTTTACTATTCATTTCATGTCACCACAGTGATATCATCATGTGTTTGCCATTGGAATATTCAAAACTTCCTCGTCCTTCTTATGGTCTTGTATTTATTAACTAAATGAGTACTTCTTTCACTTAATAAGATAATAATGGAAAAGCCATATTCCTAAATTAATATGTACATATCATTAGCATAGCAAGGATTCTCCATATTTATATATATATATATATATATATATATATATATATATATATATATATATATATATATATATACATACTAGATTTGCCTGTGGGCACGTGCCTACGGCACGTCTTCGGAACTATACAACATACGAAAAGTCTTGTAAACAGTAAAACAACAATTATGTAGCTCAAATTTGAATAGTATATGTTGAAAAATAATTATAAATGGGGGTGTAAAATCCAACTTTTTAGAACTTTGAGGGTGGAAAATGATGAAATTTAACTGTTGATGAGATATTTGCTATTTTCGATGTAACATGAGTAGTAAAAAAAACATAAAAAATCTGAAAATTTACAAACTTGAAATCTGATATGGCTAAAAATGGGGTTAAATCGGAACCATTCAAAACCGGCGTGAATCTCAAAGTCCTAGGGGCAAGATGGTAATCTCACCTAAAGATGGGTCCGAATTGGGAATCGGGTTCTTCCTCCTGGACCCGTTAGCCCGTTAACGGATCTGACCAGTTGAGAGCGGATCTCAACCTGTTAGGGGCCAGTCCAATAGGATTGGAACAAATCCTGGCTCCCCCCTGATCTGGAGGAGGTGGTTAAAACCACCCGTATTCTACCGCACTGGGAAGTAGGGATCTTCTCTGATCCTGAAAGAGATCCCCATGGGCGACTATAAAACCCTCCTGATTTCCCACTGTTGAAGGTGATCACACTTTGCACACTTGAGCTTTTTACCTCTTTTTTTTTCTGTGTATTGACTTAATCGTCGGAGGGTTCGTCGCCAGGATCCATCCCGGTGTCTCGAACGTTTGTACAGGTCGCAAAGGAGCACAAAGGAGCCAGTCAGTTTCCAAAGAAGAAGAAGGGGTAGATCTTTGTGAGTCCCTCAAGAACCTACAAATCTCATCTGTTGCCCCCACACCCGAATTCAGCGGCAACAGATTGGCGTCGTCTGTGGGAGCCTCCACCCAACAAGCAATCTTCTCTTCCTCCTTCAACCCACCTAACTCCTAGCCATGCCTCCCAAAAAGAGACCCACGAACTCCAACCGAAAGACAACTTCCTCTCACCCTCCTCCTCCTGTGCAGGGGGATCTCCCTCCTCCCAACCAGCCAACCCAATAGCTCGATCCTCGGGCTCCATAGTCCGTCCAGCAGCCTTCGGGACCCCAGGCTGTAGTGGGGGAACCCTCCCGACGAAGTCGTCACAAACAACCTGTCCATCAGGTTCAGGTCTCCATCCATAATGCCGACACCGACTCTATGGCGTCCTATACTCCCCCCACTCCAAAGGACCTGCGGAACGTGATCAACAATCGGCAGACCGAGCACGGACCCGATCTCCGTACTCATCTGGAGGAGAGGTGGGCCGAAGGGTCGAACCCTCGTCACGAGCAGGCCAGGGACTATTCACCAATTTGATCAAACCGAGGGAGGTCCAACTCTCCCCATAGGCAAAGGGAGTCACCTCGACATCATCCAAGGCGGAGCCATTCCCCGGCAGAACGTTAGGCACCACAGGACCATCGCGAGCAGGAGGCCCCCGTCACAAGGGCGAAATTCCAGTAATTTCAGAAGGCATTCCACCGGGCTCTCGCTGCCCCCAATAATGCCTGTAGGGCCCCTAGTCCTCGACCGGCTCCTCGCCACCCTCACCGCTCCTTCAGTCCTCGACCGGCTCCTCGCCATCCTTGCCAATCCCGCAGTCCTCGACCGACTCCTCACCATCCTCGCCGCTCTAGAAGTCCTAGGCAGGCTGCGAGCCATCGCCGCCCCTCTCCTGATCATCATCGCCGCTCTCGCAGTCCGCATCCTACCCCATGTCACCCTCGTCTCTCGATCAGTCCACCTCCTACTCTGAGCTATCACCGGTGCAGCCCCAGTCCTCCTCGAAATGAGAACGAGTCTCGGGATTCGGCCAGACAGGACCAGAGGGAGGACTTGGTCTATCGCCGTCTTCACGAGATGGAGAGGCACCTCGGCCAGCTGGACCAAGATGAGGGGCGACTGGCAAGGGACCTTCGTCCGAGCAGGCCCCCATTCTCCTGCGCCATTATGGAGGCTAGAGTTCCTGACAACTTTAAGCCTCCCCACTTCGAGACCTATAACGGGGAGACGGACCCCGCAGATCACATCGAGAGTTTCAAAACTCTCATGATGATTCACCATGCTTCCGACTCCCTCCTCTGCAAGACCTTCTCGGCCACACTCAAGGGGCCGGCTAGGGAATGGTACTCGCGCCTGGCACCGGCGTCCATTTTCTTCTTCGATCAGTTCGAAGCTCTTTTCCTCACGCATTTCGTGAGCAGTCGGCGCGCCGAGAAGATGAGCGACACCCTGTTGTTCCTCAGTCAAAAGAAAGGCAAACCACTGAGGGATTATGTCAAACGGTTTACGGCCAAGGCTAGGTCCATTGCTTCTTTGGAACCCTTGATCGCCACCCTCACCTTCCAGTCCAACGTCCTCAATGCTGACCTCAGGGCATCTCTCGCCAAGAAGCCCCCTCGGAACTTCTCAGAGCTTCTGGTTCGAAGCAGGAAGTACATCCGAACAAAAGAAGCTATCCGTCGCCCTATCTTCGAGGCCTCCTCTTCTGGGAACAAGCAGAAGAGTACAGAAGAAGAAGGAGTTAAGAAGCTCTAGAAGGACAACGGGGGTCAGCGGCGTCCCCCTTCTCGGTTCGAGAAATTCACTTTGCTTAACGCGAGTGTATCTGCCATCCTCATTGAGATAGGGAACGAGGGCCTCCTACCGCCTTCCCCAAGGATGAACACCCCGGCGAAGAAGAGATACCGGAGTAAGTGGTGTCATTTCCATCGGGACAATGGGCATAATACTGATGAATGTCGGGTCTTGAAGGATGAAATCGAGGCCCTCATCTAGCGAGGGCAAATCAACCGGTTCGTGAAGAGGGACCGAGCCGATCTGCCCCCACTGCCTCGGGGGATTAACAGGCAAAACGAGCAGCACACGAAGACTCCGAAGACCGAGGTGGAGGGCATCTTGCACTTGATTCACGGAGGCCCAATGGGGGGAGATTCCAACTCCTCCCAAAAAGCCTTCGTAAGGGAGGTTAACTCCGTACAGAGCTATCCTCCTCCAAAGGGCCTCAGGGTCCCAGTGACGTTCTCCGACAGGGACCTAGAGGGCGTCCGTACGCCTCACTGCAATGCCCTCGTTATCAATCTACGCATGGCGAACTTCGAAGTTCGTTGCGTCTTAGTTGATAAAGGTAGCTCCGTTAACATGCTCTTCCTGGAAGCCTTCAAAGGCCTCCTGCTGTCCAGGGACCGGCTTAGGCCTACGGGCTACACCCTCCATGGGTTCACAGGGGTCCCGGTTACAGTCGAGGGAATTATAACCCTTGATGTAACGGCTGGAAAGGCCCCGACAACTCGTACGGAGCAGATGGACTTCATGGTGGTTGACGTCAAGGCTGTCTACAATGTTATCCTGGGTAGACCAGGCTTGACCGCACTTCAGGCCATCACTTCAGCCTACCATATGAAGATGAAGTTCCCCACTCCCTCAGGAGTGGAAGAAGTGAGGGGAAGCCAGGAGGAAGCGTGGAAATGCTACATGACCTCGGTGGGGGGTCCAGTTCTCTCTTTGGAAGCGCTCGAACTTCCTCAGGAGGGAGGACAAACCATCTCTGAGCCCGTCGACGAGTTGGAGGAAGTGGCCTTGTCCGAGGAGGACCCCACTAAGATATTCCGCGTCAGCAGAACTCTCACCCCTCCATAAAACAAAACATCTCCCGGTGTATACGGGAGAATCGTGACCTATTCGCATGGACTGCAGCAGACATGCCTGGGATCTCAGAAGAGCTCTCGATGCGCCATCTGAGCGTCACTCCTGGGGTCAAACCTGTCCAGCAGAAGAGGCAAAAGTTTGCCCCCAAGAGGCAACAGGCAATCAAGGAGGAGGTTGAGAAACTCCTCAACGCCCGCTTTATTCAGGAGGTTAACTACCCTGAGTGGCTCTCCAACGTGGTAATGGTCAAGAAGGCCAATGGAAGTTGGCAGATATGCATTGACTTCACAGATCTCAACAAGGCAAGCCCGAAGGACCCCTTCCCTCTTCCCAGCATCGATGCGACCTCCCGGCACGAGCTGCTCAGTTTTATGGATGCCTTCTCGGGATACAACCAAATCAGGATGTTCCCACCGGACATCCCGAAAACCTCGTTCGTGACGGACCAAGGCCTCTACTGCTATCGTGTTATGCCCTTCGGGTTGAAAAATGCGGGGGCTACCTACCAGCACCTGGTGAACAAGGTCTTCCGAGATCAGATTGGCCAAAACATAGAGGTCCACGTCGACGACATTTTGGTCAAGAGCACTCGGGGGCAGGAGCACACCCTCGACCGTCAAGAAGCCTTCGAGGTGCTCAGGAGACATAATATGAGACTAAACCCGAACAAATGTGCGTTTGGCGTCTCATCAGACAAATTCCTCGGGTTTATGGTCAGCCAAAGAGGCATAGAGGCCAACCCCGAGAAAATCCAAGCCATTCTGAAAATGGTTCCCCCCTCCAATGTCAAAGAGGTGTAGAGGCTCACTGAGTGCCTCGCCACCATCAGGCGATTTCTCTCCAAGTCTGGGGAGAAGTGCCTCCCCTTCTTCAAAGCCCTCAGGGGGGCTAAAGGCTTCGAGTGGGGACCGCAGCAGTAAGAGTCCTTTGACAAGCTCAAAGAATACTTATCCAACCCCCCTCTCCTGAGTAAGCCAGCACCCGGAGAGGCCCTTTACCTCTACCTCGCAGCCTCGGACCAAACACTCAGCGCGGTCCTTATGAGGGAAGAGGATAAGGTGCAAAATCCCATCTACTACGTGAGTAAGGTGCTCTGCGACGCCAAACTCCGTTATCCGAAACTGGAAAAGATGGCCCTTGCCTTGGTCATGGCGGCCCATAAGCTTCGCCCCTACTTCCAATATCATTCGGTGGTCGTCCTTACTGATCAACCGCTGGAGCAGGTTCTTCACAAGCCGGAAACGTCCGGGCGGCTCATGAAATGGTCTATCAAGCTAAGTCAGCACGATATCAGCTACCAGCCCCGGACGGATATAAAAGCCCAAGCTCTTGCCGAGTTCATCGTAGAAAATACCATCCCCGACTCATGCGAGTCACAGGCCGAACCCTCTGTCTGGACCGTCTATGTAGACAGGTCCTCCTGCTCCGATGGAAGCGGGGCCGGAGTCATCCTCATCGGTCCCGACGCCTTTGTCCTCCAGTTTTCCCTTCACATCAACTTCCCGGCGTCGAATAATGAGACAGAGTATGAAGCCCTAATTGCGGGACTCTGCTTGGCTCGCAAGACGGGTGCCGAACAGGTGAGGGTCTTCAGCGACTTTGAGTTAGTGGTCAATCAAGTGTCCGAGGAGTACGAGGCGAGGGATGACCGAATGGCCAGATACTTACCAAAGGTAAGGGAGCTTCTCACTCTCTTCAGAGATGTTCAACTCCAGAGGGTTCCCCGAGAGGAAAACGCGCAAGCGGATGCCCTCTCTAGGCTCGCCTCCTCGTCCCTCCAAGGTTTAGAACGAACTGTCCTAATAGAAGTTCTCCTCAAACCGAGTATCGATGAAGATGGCTCAGAGCCAATGGAAGCCTACCCCCTAACATTTGGGGAAAACTGGATGAAGTCCCTGCTCGAGTATCTCCGAGACGGTGTCCTCCCCGAAGATCCGAAATAAGCAAGGAGAATCAGGACACGAGCAGAGCGGTACACACTCCTGGATGGGGTCATGTACAAACGCTCTTACACCCAAGTCGATGGGAGGCCCTATCTAAGTTGTCTCTCTCCGGAGGAGGCGCTTTACGCCTTAAGGGAAGCCCACGATGGTCTATCTGGCGCTCACTTGGGAGCATAATCACTTGCTCGGAAGCTTTTGAACGGCAGATACTTTTGGCCTACATTATTAAGTGATTCTGAGGAGTATGTCTGCCAGTGCGACTCCTGCCAAAAGTTTACCCCAATCCGTCGCCTGCCTCAAGCACAACTTGCCTCCCTGGCAAGTCCAATCCCCTTCGCAATGTGGGGGATGGATTTGCTCAGACCTTTCCCTCCTGCACCAGGCCAGCTAAAATTCTTGGTGGTAGCAATAGACTACTTCTCCAAATGGATAGAAGCCGAACCTCTCTCAACGATCATCGAGAACAGGATCCAGAAGTTCTTCTGGAAGAACATTGTCTATCGGTTCGGGGTACCTCGCATCCTCGTAACCGACAACGGGACCCAATTTATGGGAGCTGCTTTCCATGACTTCTGCACTGATCTTGGGATTCAACAGCGCTTCTCTTCAGTAGTGCACCCCCAGTATAATGGCCAGGCAGAGAACGTGAACTGTCAAATCCTTTCAGGTTTGAAGAAGAGGCTCTACAAGTGCACTAAGGGGCTATGGGTCGAACAACTCTCCAATGTGCTTTGGTGCTATCGCACCACGAAAAAAACTCCGGCGGGCGAATCGCCTTTCAACCTCACATACGGATCAGAAGCTCTTATCCCTTTGGAGGTGGGCCTACCTTCACCTCATCTCATAGCTTATAATGAGGCGCAGAACGCGAACCAGCTTCACAACTTCCTAGACTTCATCGACGAGATCCACGAAAGAGCCACAATCCGCCAAGAGGTCTACCTTCGTAGGATCACTCAAGCCAACAACAAGAGGGTACGGCCGACCAACATAAAAGAAGGGGACTTAGTGCTGAGAAAGTTGTCAATTTCGGATCCAAGCAAGAAAGGCAAGCTGGCACCCAACTGGGAAGGACCATACAAGGTCTCCAGAATTATACGACCGGGTGCGTATCAACTTGAAGACCCGGGAGGCAGGAAGATGCCAAGGACTTGGAAAGCCGAGCATTTGATGAAGTACCGAGAGGGTGTTGAAACATCGCTCCAAACTACTTCCCAGGATGGCAAAAATCTTACTTGTATCTTTCTTTTTACCGAAATGTAAAAGGCGGTCTACAACTTAGAAGCGGCCACCCAGTTGTTTTCAATAAAAGAGAAATTTCCCCCTTGCAACTTATCTATCTTTCGAGTAAATTCTTTACTTTGGGTAGTCCAACTCTACTCACAAATTTTTTTTTTACGACAAGTTCGGAGTCCAACACTTGGCTCGACTTCGCTTCTACTACTCACTCATAAGCGAGTAAGAAGTGGTTCGCCATTCGGAATTGCTACCACAACCGTTGACACTATCTTAAATGACGAAGTTCGGAGTCCAACACTTGGCTCGACTCCGCTTCTACTACTCGCTCATAAGCGAGTAAGAAGTGGTTCGCCATTCGGAATTGCTCCCACAACCGTTGACTCTATCTTAAACGACATAGTTCGGAGTCCAACACTTGGCTCAACTCCGCTTCTACTACTCGCTTATAAGAGAGTAAGAAATGGTTTGCCATTTGGAATTGCTCCTACAACCGTCGACAACCATAGATGTTAACAAAACACACAAGTACAAAAGAGAAAACAAGTTTCATTCCTATAAAGCCTGAGGGACAACTCAGATTACAAGACAAACTTCTCGTACTTATGACGAAATACAAGACTTGAAAAAAACTTGGAGAACAAAACACAGACAACTCTCTCAATGCCTCCTCGAGACAGGGATGTTCCGGTTTAAAGACACCCGGGGACGGCAGCACCTAACCTCGGAGCTCATCCCTAGACCGGCAAAATGAGATGCATCTTCAGCGCCGCCCTTGACGGTGGCCCCAACGGACGCGCCGCACGACGAAGCAACCACCCCACTTTGTGCGTCACCAGGGCTTGGCCGAACAACGGGCGAATGAGTCGCAAGCTCGTAAAAGGAAATTCCTCTCTCGCTCTCTTCACGAGTACACGACGTGCTTCTGACATTGACCCGTTCAGGTTGGGGTTTGAGGCAAGCGCCTCCGCCTCGAGTTTGACAATTCGTTCCTTCAAAGAGTCGTCCTTCACAGCTATCTTTAAGCGAGGAAGCCGAGCGGAGCCCACAGCACCAGGACTGTCAGTAATAATTCGACGGAGATGAGTAACCTCGATGCTCTTGTCGACCGTAACCCTCTTCGGCTCGTCAAACTCCGCCGTCAACTTGTCCATCGTTGCTGTTAGTTCTCCTCTCCTCGCTAAAATCTCGTCTTCTGCTATCTTCAAGTCGTAAGTCTCAGCTAACAGTTCATCTCTCTCCGCCGTGACATCGAATAGCGCCTGCCGAAGCGACTCCACCTCCCCTTCGGGAGGGGCTTCTCGAGCTTGTTTCTTTAGCTGCTTCAACTCGGAGATGCACTTCACTAGCGATAGCTTGAGATGTTCTAGCTCCAACTCGCTCTTGAGAAAAAACTCTCGACTGCGAGAAAGGGCCAACTTCGTCGCTCCTAAGTCAGCTCGAAGACGAGAGGCCTTAGCCACTTCAGTGTTCGGAGATGCCTCGACCAGATGCAACTCCGTGATCTAAAAAGCAAGAGCACAACAACGCTGAGTTCGAGCGACACTTAGCTAGATTTCAAAGCAAGTTGTTCTTAACACTTAACTAGATTTCAAAGCGAGTTGTTCTTAACGCTTAGCTAGATTTCAAAGCGAGTTGTTCTTAACACTTAGCTAGATTTCAAAGCGAGTTGTTCTCAACACTTAGCTAGATTTCAAAGCAGGTCGTTCTCAACACTTAGAAAAATTTCAAAAGAAATGTTTCCCTATAAACATGGGCCAAATTTTCAAAAGTTCTTCTTTTCATTAAAGTCCAAAAAGTACAAAAGAAAGTGGTGGCCAGTTCGCTATTAGGAATTGATACAAAAGACCCTAGATAAAAAAAAACCTACTGCTGGAACACAAAAGAAAGTCTAAGAGAGTTGAGTGTCCACCTCGGCAGATGGATCCACAAGCGCTAAGGCACCGTCGCCGCCCTCAGCTCCCCCTATCGCCGGTGCCATAGCTAATGGCATCTTAGTCACTACATCTTCATCGCGGAGACCTCCTCCTCTCCTTCTTCCTCTTCTTCTTCGTCGACCGTCTTCTCCTCGTCAGGTAACAAGAAGTATCCCGAGCAGTCGAAGTCGGGGATACGCTTGCCGACATCCTTCAGTGCCTTGGCATAGGCCTTGCGCATGTTCTGCTCAAGGTAGCCGATCGCCTCCTTCTCCGCCGCCGCCTTGGCCTCCTTCACCGCCGTGAACATCGCGAACGCGGCTTTCTCACGCTCGGCCGCCCACTGCCGAGTCATCTCCTCCTTCTCCGCGACGGCGGAGTCCTTCGCCTTCGCCAATGCCTCCTCTAACAGCGGCATCTCGGTGGCTTGCGTTTCGATCTTGAGTGCGGCCGCCTCTAGCTCCTTCTTGGCCTACGAACGCTCCAACCTCTCCCGATCTTGAAGAGCTTTCAGCTCTTTCTCCTTCTTTGCCACTCACGTCAGCATGTGGCTGAAATGACAGATCGCCTGCAAACAAAAAAAAGGGGGGAGGGAGCGGTTTAAAAGTAGAACAGAAGGAAAGGGACAGAGGTCGAGCGAGAAGTCAAAGCTTACCATCATCTGTGCTTTGGCGATCTCCAACGCCGAGTCACCCACGGTCCCATGCTCCATCGCCGCCTTGTCTTTGGGCGTAGAGAGACTATGGACGGCATCCATGCAACTCGTCGAGTCACCGAGAAAACCGTCGTGCCTAAGGACCTGCTTATCCAACACGAAGTGCTTCTTCAGTTGGTCTGTCAGAATCTTCTCGGCCGCCGTCATGCGAGGCAGAGCTGACAAGGCGAGAGTGGCCGAACAATCGAGCTCCTTCGCCGGCGGAGCAACGGAAGAAGGAGCGGCCTCCAAATCAATAATGGGGGCGGTGGCACTCTCAACTTGAGCCGCCTTTGACGTGGTTAGGCGAGCTACAGCACGCTTCCTCTTCTTCTCCTCGGCGCGCTTGCTGCTCAGCGCCGACCGCCTATTCATAATGTCGTCAAAGTCCATGGCGGCGGATCCTGCGAACAAAAAAGATAGAAAAAAAAAGAGAGAAAGATTAGAATCTTGTCACACACTAGCGATTAAAAAGAAAAAAAAAAGACTCGTACTAGGGTCCATATGGCTAAGGCCTCCCCCAAAGAGGCTCTCCTCAGTGATCTCCTTCCAGTGCAAGATTAGTTGATCCAAGAGGATGCCGACCATCTTGTCCTCCTCCGGACTTAGACACGGATCCGTCTTCGCCCTCTTCGGCACGTCCTCTCTCCATACCATGGGGATGTCCCACGGCTTCTTACCCCGAATGAAGAAGTACTTGTCCCGCCAACACTTCACGGAGCTGGGGTTTTCTACCAGCTTCACGCCCTTCCGAGCAGTGAGGTAGAAACGGTACTCTATCCTCGTCTCCTGATGGACCTTATACAAACCGCAAAGTACGTTCATGTTCGGCTCGATCCCGGCTGCCTGGCAGTGGAGGACGAATCCCGTGACATGCCTCCAAATGTTTGGCATCAGCTGAATAGGGCACCCCATACCACTGCAGCACACTCCCCTGACAAAAGGGTGCAGATGAAGATGAAGCCCGACGTAGAAATCGTCGTAAGGTAAAATGCAAGTGTTGGAGGGGAGAGAAGAGGAAGATCGGACACCTAGCCTCGGGACGATGAGTTCGAACTCCGGAGGGATCATGAAGCACATCTGAACCATTCGCAGATCGGACTCCTTCAGGATTCTGACTATTTCGTTCGCCTCCGTGCGCTCCCTCGGATTGTTCTCCTCGTAAAACTGGGCCAGACCATGCTCCGTTCGCCTCAAATCCTCCGAGCTATACTGCCTGGTACCCCAAGAGTGGATACGTCGATTGAATGTCGACTGAACGCCCCCATCCGTCGATCCCTCACTACAATCGTCTCCACCACTGTTGAAGAAAGAACCACTTCGCCACCTCCGCCTTCGACACCAACATCTTCTCCTACTTCCGGAGAGGACAAAACGATGGTGTCCTTCCCCTTGTCGATCGAAGGAGGATTCGACCGGGGAGGTACTTCGAACTCACTCGAGGAGCAGGCCTCTTCGTTGGATGATACCCTAGACATCTCTTTAAATTATAATAAGTTACCTGGGAAGTGACAACCACGGTCGGAATGCTCGTCGGAGATCGGGAAGGATGCCGGAAGCTCTGTGAAGAGAGAAAAACTTCGGTGAAGAAAAATGAGAAAGTGAAGTAAGAGTGAAAGGGGGTGGAGACTTATAGGAAAACTTGATGGGCTTGGACCGCACAACTTGACCGGCCCAACAAGCATGGAAGTCTAAGCGGTCAAGTATATTAAACGACAGAAATGAAGAGCTCGCCAATTCGCTCGCCAAGCTCGACAGGGCATTCGCCAAGTTCGCCGTCAAATCCGAGCAAACGTGTTTCCGAGCTGAAAACACCAAAAAATGCGTTGAACAGTCAACGCTCTTTGAGCTCGCCATTTCAATCGCCAAACTGGACAGGACGTTTGCCACATTCACCATCAAATCCGAACAGACGTGTTTCCGAGCTGAAAACACTAAAAAATGCGTTGACCAGTCAATGCTCTCTGAGCTCGCCGTTTCGCTCGCCACGCTCGATAGGGCGCTCACCATGTTCGCCGTCAAATCCGAGCAGACGTGTTTCCAAGCTGAAAACACCAAAAAGTGTGTTGACCAGTCAACGCTCTTGAGCTCGCCGTTTCATTCGCCAAACTGGACAGGACGTTCGCCAGGCTTGCCGTCAAATCCGAGCAAACGTGTTTCCGAGCTGAAAATACCAAAAAATGCGTTGACTAGTCAACGCTCTTTGAGCTCGCCGTTTCGCTCGCCAAACGGGATAGGACGTTCGCCAGGTTCGCCGTCAAATCCGAGCAAATGTGTTTCCAAGCTGAAAACACCAAAAAATGTGTTGACCAATCAACGCTTTTTAAGCTCGTCGTTTCGCTTGCCAAACTGGACAGGATGTTCACCAGGCTCATCGTTAAATCCGAGCAAACGTGTTTCCGAGCTGAAAATACCAAAAAATAAGTTGACCAGTCAATGCTCTTTGAGCTCGCCGTTTCGCTCGCCAAACTGGACAAGACGTTCGCCAGGCTCACCGTCAAATCTGAGCAGACGTGTTTCCGAGCTGAAAACACCAAAAAATGCATTGACTAGTCAACACTCTTTGAGCTCGCCGTTTCGCTCGCCATGCTCGACAGGGCGCTCGCCATGTTCGCCGTCAAATCCGAGCAGATGCGTTTCCGAGCTAAAAATACCAAAAATATCATTGACCAGTCAACACCTCTTTACCGTTCGCCAAACTCCTCATAACGGTCGTCGCGTTCGACAAGCCGTTCGACGCATTCGCCTAACTGTGCGCCCAGATCGCAAGAACCCCTTCCTTCTCCTGGCCATCCGATTGCCCAGAAATCCTCGCCAGCGTATGATCAACGGCTCAGATTTGGCCACGTCATAAATACGGCGATTAATTCCTTTTTCTATTTTATTAATTCGGATTATTTATTTAAAAATTGCAAAAAATAATTAAAAATTCGGGAGAATTAATTAAAAATTCTGAAAAATAATTAAAAATTCGGGGAAGCTTTTTTGAGTCCCGGGTTAAATAATTATTGTCTAAAATGATTAATTAAGGCTCCCGAAAAATGAATCGTTACTTTGCAAAATTAAGTAAATGTTTCGAACGAATGATATAAATTGGGAAACAAATCACCAGGGATCCGGAGCAACCTAGAAGCCACTTTGAGCATACTGCCAGCTCAGGAAAAATCCATCATCCCTCAGACGAGATTCGAGCACCCTTTGAAAACTCCGATAAAGTCCTATACGCCATTGAAACAACAGAACTACTCCCACAAGGCTGTAATACACAGTCTTTGGGAGTGGGGGGCTCGTGATATGGCTAAAAATGGGATTAAATCGGAACCATTCAAAATTGGCGTGAATCTCAAAGTCCCAGGGGCAAGATGGTAATCTCGTCTAAATATGGGTCCGAATTGGGAATCGGGTCCTTCCTCCTGGACCCGTTAGCCCGTTAACGGATCTGACCAGTTGAGAGCAGATCTCAACCGGTTAGGGGCCAGTCCAACAGGATCAGAACAAATCTTGACTCCCCCTGATCTGGAGGAGGTGGCTATAACCACCCGTATCCTACCGCACCGGGAAGTAGGGATCTTCTCTGATCCTGAAAGAGATCCCCATGGGCAACAATAAAACCTTCCTGATCTCCCAGTGTAGAAGGTGATCACACTTTGCACACTTGAGCTTTTTACCTCTTTTTTTTCTGTGTATTGACTTGATCGTCAGAGGGTTCATCGCCGGGATCCATCCCGGTGTCTCGAACATTTGTGCAGATTGCAAAGGAGCACAAAGGAGCCAGCCAGTTTCCAAGGAAGAAGAAGGAGTAGATCTTTGTAAGTCCCTCCAGAACCTACAAATCTCATTTGCTGCCCCCACACCCGAATTCAGCGGCAATAAAATCTGAAAATCTAAATTTCTAAGTAAATAGAGAGAGAATGAGAGAGAGAAAGAGAAATATGAAAAAGTGAAGAGAAAAGAGAGAGATGGTAATAAAGTAATGAGTTTTTTTAGTTTGGGGGGGGATTTGATTTTGGGGGAAAATTTTTTTGGAGGAAAAATATGTTTTAGGAGGGTGAATATGAGCCGTTGACGTTGATTTGGTTTCAATTGAAGGGGAGCCACTTGATAGCATTCTTTGTGTTTTATTATATAGATATATGTCACGCCCCACTTCCCAAAAGGAATACAGAATACGGATCCGCGACACAAATCCAGCGAATGGCTTTCACCATTCATAAGCTGTAAGGATTTTTACAACATATACGAGAATAAACAAGAGATATACAAGAGGAATAGTCAACCACGCATACATAACTGAATTAATATAGTCAACGGGATTACTTGAAACAAGAATACTAAATCTCAAATAATCAAGTCTAGAACAAAATACAAGTCTAGGACAAAATGCCCAATACAAATATCCAAGCAACAAGTTACAATTATTCAAGATAAGCAACAAGAATAAATAAATGTAGCAAGAATCCAACCAACTAGGATCTTTGATCACCAACTCCATCGGGCAACTGGTCACCAAAGTCTGCAAGTGAAAAGTTTGCAGGAAAAGAAAAGAGAAAACAAACGCCCAACAATACAAGTTACAGGCCGCTTGTAGTGCAGACAACAAGTACAGAAAAAACAAATAGACAAGAATGGAGTAACAACGGAAGCAAGTATAGAAGTAACATGAAAGGAATGTGACAGGAACATAATCAGATAGCATGGCAAGATAAACGGGTACAAGTGGCATGTAACAAGTGTCAAGTATCATGCAAACGAGTAACATGTAACAAGTGTCAAGTACCATGTACAAGTAACAAGTGTCAAGTGGTCATGTTATTCTCAAGTCTTGCATTTATTCCTAACTAGGTAGCACTTCATGCGTCCCAAATTTTTACCACATGGTTGCTACATTCATGCAAGTTGTGTTTTAGATTTCATACTGGATCATAAAGGGCAGTGTACTCAGGGAAAATTATCAAGTATCATGTATTGAGTATCAAGTAGGATCTATAGATCCCCTTCCGAGTACACGTTTCTGCATTTTCCACTATTAGATCTTTCCCTTTCACCCCAACTTGGTTTCTTGTTATTATTATTTAAAGTAACCAGGGACGTGCACAAACAAGGCAAGAAACACGGTAAGATAATAAGGGACAAGTACAAGTTGAAAGAAGGACACGAACGAATGACAAATGACTCATCAAGGGCTAGGACAACGAAACTTCTAGTTCTAGACAGCAAGACACTACTGTACCAAATTTGAGATTTCCGTTGCCAAAAACATGCAAATCTGGATCCGTCAGAAAATCTAGAAAATAGACTCTCGGCTGAATCTAGCACATATATACAAGTCACATAATAATCACAGAAATATGCTCAAAACAGAATTTTATACAGAAATGATCATGTTCAGCCAGAATTCACAAAGTTGTATTCACAAGTATGAAAATGGCATAAAAACTTACTGATTAAATCCAAGAAAAATCTGGAGTATTCCCCAGCATGTCTAGTATCAGCAAATATAATTTCATATTATTCCAACATAGATAGTATAGTCAAATAAATTCGGAAAACAGCAAGATACATCAATTTGCAATTCTGAGTTTCTTGACACAACAGTACTAAAACAGCAATAGATTACAAAATATAACTCGAAATTCAAATTTGTCAAAAGGGTGATAAAATAGATACAGCAAGCTCCATTTTATATTTACAAAGTTTTTACCAAAAGCAACTAGAATCAGGTTGAAATTATGGTTCTTTACTGAACATCATGAAATTTTGAAGATATGGTAATTGTTCACAAGCATAGAATAGTTTATAAATGTATCAAATAAATCTACAAAAATTTGGAGTTAAACTCAGTCAAGTCTAGTCATACCCAGAAAAATATTAGATTCAAATCTTATCTTTAACATCAGTATTAAAATAATTAACTATGCAGAAATCACATAAAACAGAATTTAGAATTTCTAACACATCTGTAGCAAAACAACAATATCTGGAAACTCACATATCGAAAATGAGATCTGTCAGAAATTTTGAAAATTAGAAAGCGAGGTTTATGATTTATATTCACAAATTTAATTGATTTACTAACCTCCACAGGGTCTAAATGCTGAACAAAACGAGCTAACAGCAAAAACAGAAATCCCTTCTTATGTATTAAATCAATTAGTTCATGTACAACAAATCCAAATTATGAAAAAATACAAAATATGGTATAATAGATGTCCAAGGCAACATGGTATGGGTATTTAACAAATCTACCACAAGAGATTACAACTAACACATCAGGCATGCAACAAGGGTACAACATATCATGAATCACGAATAACATACAAACATGCATCAAGTCTAGATTATTTCTAAATTATTTTTCATGTCGTGTGTGTAACAAATATGATGACTATGGATGGATCAACAAATAGAGACAAGATCTAACAAGGATTTTCATGGAGATGAATCTAGAAACAAAGACGACACTACAGGTGGTATTTAGTACTTGTATATACAACATAAAATATACAAGTTACTTGCCTTGTAATTACGACGGATCAGACGAGAGAAAGAGAATAATGGGAATAGGTTCCCAGGCACGAACACAATACCACAAGTGGAACACGAACGAGATGCACAAGATGATCACGATCACCACGAACACAATAACACAAACGCAACGCTCGAGATCAATCACACCTGCACAAAGGAGAGAGGGACAGCCGGGGGGCACACTATGGATGGGTCGGCGGCGGCACAGGGCGGCCCGGCAGAACGGGGCGAAGACGAATAGGGAACAGGCGGCACGACGTCGGAGGGGGAAGTCGACGCTAGCTGGGGATGCTGCAGTCGTGGCTATCGCTGGCTGCTGCCGTCGACTTTGGGAAGAGGCAGGGCAGCACGGGGGGAGGCGCGAGACGGCGGGGACTGGCGACAGTCGGAGGGCGACGGTAGGCCGGAGGTCGAGGGTAGGGCACATGGGAGATTAGGGAGATGAGTTGGAGATAGAGAATTAGGGTTAGGTTTTGGAGATAGGAATTGTAGGTAGAAATAACAAAAATTGTTGGGGATTATAATGAGAGATTTTTGGCAAGTTGTGATTTGGAGAATCAAATGAATATGGGGAAAAGATATGATCTGCTTGTTAGGGAACGTGAAGAAGATCTGGAGAAGACTGGGTTAAAGAAGTGGGTATTGGGTTGCGGGTTAGGATCCAATAGGATGGGTATGAGGGTTCAATAGGGTATATTGGGTAGAAACCAGATCCAACAAGGCAGAGTTCAAATAGATAGGCAATTAAGCCATGAAGTTCAATAATCTAAAACAATAAATCATCCAGAAATAGAATAATTGGCAGAGAAAAGAATCATAAAAGGATCAAACAAATAGATGAATATATAAATACTGGAAATAAGAACAAATACATGGTTCAGGAAAAGAAAGAGTACAAATGGATAGAATACACTGGAAGAAAGAATACAATACAAAAGATACAGAAAATGGGATACAGGAGTTACAATATATATATATATATATATATATATATATATATATATATATATATATATAAGAGCATCTATAGTCGTTGGCTATTTTGTTAAAATTTTCAAAAAATAGAAATCTTGGTGTTGTAGTCGTTGGCTATAAACCCAAATAATGGGTTTTAGATGAACAGTGGTCGGCCAAATTTGGCAAAAAAAAAATAGAATTTTGGAAAAATAGCTGACGAAAGATGATTTTTCGTCCGTTCGACCGAACGAAATATCATATTTCGTCGCTGTAATTTTATTTTATTTTAATATATCGGACGGGAAATAACTGCCCGTCCAATAGTTTTTAAAAAAGTTAACGGACGGGAAATCTCAATTTTTTTAAAAAATAAACTTCTCGGATGGGAAATGATTTCCCGTCCAAACACATTTGGATTTTTTTTTATGAACTAGGCCTACATATATTATTATGGGTATATATTAGGTTTTAATTGATATTTAATTAAGGTTTAAGCTTTAATTAGGATTAAATTAATAGTTAATTAGAATTAAATTAAGATTTAATTTGGGAAAATTTTCTAAGAAGGGAAATGATTTCCCGTCTTTCGTTTATTTTTATAAAAAAAATCCTTAGACGGGAAATGATTCATCGTCCGACACATTTTTAAAACGACACATTTTTTTGGGACGAGAAATCATCTATCGTCCGTCAATTTTTATTTTAAATGAAAACCCAAATTTTGGGCTGGAACGACTACAACTGAAACCCAAAATTCCTATTTCTATATGCCAAATATCCAAATTTTGAGAGACAATGACTACATATGCTCTAAAATAGTTATAATTACTCAGTGGGAGCATTAATGTATAAAAGAGGCTGCCAAATCTACTAACTATTTCAAACACATACAACAAACTAATGACATTAACAAAAAACATGATGAACCGAATGAGTGATTTTAAGCACTTTCTAATTAGATACGAGCTTCCATTTACTCTTACACTTTTACTTAAAACATCTGGTTATCTCTAATACGTAGCAATAGCATACAAACAAACAAACATTAAAAATTGAAGATTTAGTAACATCAACTTATATCATTAACAAATGCTCGTGAGCTTCTACTAAAAGAAGGTTATCTATACAGTAATAATATTTTATCTCGAAAAAAAAAAACAAGCAAGCAAGCAAAACATCTGAAGAAGAAAAAATGAACAACATTAAGGAGAAAACTTTGTTTGTAACCACAGCATTTACCATAACATCTGTTGAATTCAAAAGCTATCAACATACAATGTCTTCGGGCACAGGAGAAGAGAAATGAAAAAGTAGACAACGATGAATTTATTGATCAAAATTGCATATACTTCCACAAGTAACTCATTTCTTTAGCTTCTCATCAACACCCAAAAGATTTTCAACATGATCGCATAATTTATTCACTGGCACCCTTAAATCAATATGCATAAATTGAACTCATTAAACATCAATCTCCCCTAAATTTGACCAAACCCATCCAACTACAATTCCACCTTTCCCTCCAAATAAATATTAAAGAATTAAAAATTAAAACATTCTAATATCACTGAACCCTACCCCTAGCACATCTGAAAATTCAAGACCTTGATGGAGAATGTAGACTAAAAATCGAAGGTGGATAGATCACTTTCAATCCAAACACAAGCAACTGTCTCACAAGCAATGACAAAGGATAACAAATTGTAAATTGAAACCAACAACATGTAACTTGAAATACAGTTCATCTCTCAGTTCAATTACATGACTACTCTATGATATGTACATTGTTTATTACAAAAACCCTAACTAACTCACATACCAATCATTTTCTTTTCCAGGAAGCAAATTTAAAACCGAATTCTAATCAGATAAGGAGCGGAAAACACGCCTCCTATATCAAGTTTAATCTATACAAATACAAAAATTCATAAAATCATCAATTTATGAGCCCCCCTTCTACTCGCTAATCATAATTCAAGATCAATAAATAAACAATGAATATGATTAATCAAAATTAACTTTATCAACTACGATAACAACTAATATACTAAGTAAAAATAAATCAAATCGCCTGATCATTGAAACCCTGAATTAAGGTGAGAACTTTTCAGATAAAATTATGAAATTAAACTTTAACCTTAAGATAATAGATAGTGTTAATCACCCGAGGGTGGGGAAGGGGGGGGGGGTGAATAGGGTGATCGTGCAAAAATTAAAAACTTAAATAAAATGCGTAAAGTAAGGAGATAGAGTTAGAGAAAGCAAACAGAGTAAGCATGCAAGACACATCGATATAATGTGGTTCGACCCCAAGGTCTACATCCACACCACCTACTTGTAGAAATTCTTCGCCATAAGCGTTCCACTATACTGTAAATCCTTGTAAAGTGATTCTCGAAATTCAGGCCGAGAGACCTTTTATACCTGCAGGACTTCTACAAACAAGTCCCGCAAAACTCACTGAAATGGAAGAAAAGAATAACTCTCAAGATTTATAATGATAAAAGCTCTCACACTCGGATCATTGATTGAATGAATAGTTCAGAAGAATTATAATTGCAAGGGGTGAAGAATACTCAATGAATTCTCCTCTATTTATAGAGCGAGGAAATGTATCTTTCCAAAAAAGAAAAGATATTTTCGAAATAGTCAAAACTACACGCGGATGGTCGACTCCTCTTTTGAGCAGTCGGCCATTCACCTTTTAACAAAAGTGTCGAGAGGTGACTGGTCGACTGAATTACTTTTAAACTATAGTGAGCAGTAAGTGGTTGTGACGGTCTACCAACATACTATACAGTTGACTGCTTTCGTGCAAATTCAACATTTATTTGGCGAATCCACTTTATATTCTTTCCAAATACTAATCAATCAATCAATGACTCTTTACATAGTATTTTCTCACAAAAACATAAATAAATAATTGATCGTTACTGGTTTTCTTGAGGATTTGAAGCACATGTTTTTTGAGTTGAAATCTTCTTAATTTTGATTTTTGCTATCTTTTTTGACACATTCCTCTTTTGCTTAATTTCTAAATTTTTTTGTTCTTTGTTTTGAATTACCTTCTTTGTAAATCTTGTAGATCTCAATTGAAAATATTAGTCTTAACAATACGTTTTGTGCACACCAAACTTAGGGTCAACAAATAGGAGGTAAAAGATAAAAAAATTACAAATACTCAATCAAAGAACAAACGAATTTGACGAATCTAATATAATTTATCGTTTTGCGTATTGAAAAATTATGAGATGGTTTTCGAATTACCTCACTAATCGATAGATTAGGGTTTGGAGGACGGGTGGTTGGAGCTTCTAGGAAACCCTATGTAACATTCTGAATTTTCATATAATTAAATATAAAATTTTTATTTGATTTCACATATTTCGCACGCGCAAATTAATGTGTGCATTGGCTTTAAAATTATTTTTATGTCATGAACAAACATTTTCATTCTCTTTTTAAAAAGCCTATTATCATTTATTATTAATTCTTAGGCCTAATAGCCTAATTCTAGCCCACCCAAAATAAAATAAATTAATTAATAAAGAGCCCATGAATTTTAGCCAACCTAACTAGCCCACTAATTAATTCTATTATTAATTAAAATAACTTGTATGGTAGACATGATCATGTAACAAATTAATTAATAAATTAATGAACAAATAACTAGGTGTGCATGTGAAGGCATGTGCATTACACATGCACATGCAATGGGACAAGAGAGGGAGGCTGGCCATATGCATGGAGTGGGAGAGTGGAAGAGTGGAGAGTTGGTTGCTCACTAGTGGGTAGTTCCTCTAACTCCCAAGTGCATCTTAGCCATTCATCAGAACACATCCCAACCCTTCATTTGTTCATGAGTTGTGTATAAATCCCAACCCTTTAGAAAATTTTAAAGAGAAAGAGAAAGAAAAGACATTGTGAGAAAAAAATTTGAGTGTGGGAAAAATTGTGTGAGAGAAAGAAAGAGAGTGTGTGTTCTTGTTCATTGGAGGCCGGCAAGCAAGATAGGAGAAGCCCCATGTTTGTTCAAGGAGGAGGAGTTCAGTTGCACAAGCTAGGAGGAGAAGGCTAGGATCAAGGAGAAGGGAAGGCAATCGTGCTTTCAAGGAGTTTTCTTTAGGAGTTTTCATTGTTTTTCCAAAGAGGTGGGCAATTTCTCTACTTCTAATGTAGATATCATGTTAGCAGGTTAATTTTATGAATATGCTAAAGAAAATAATTAAATTTGCCATGTGATTGCTTAAAGAGATTAGTAGAAAAAAAAGTGAAACTTTTTATTGAGATTAGTGAATTAAAATTTATCATTGGTGTCTTATTAAATTCATGATAGAATATCTATTTTAAATGAACCATGCTAGTGTGATGATTTTGCTTAGCGAATGGCTTAGTTGTAGATAGAGATGAATGAATATTGATATGTGTTAGTTGCTAAATGGCTAAATTTGTTATTCTAATTATGTAATGTTGATGTGATAAAGGAAAAGAGAATAATTGCTAAACTCTTGTAGAATGGAAAAAGAACAAGAACATACATTTAGTGGACTCATATTGGTTTTTTTAGAAGGAACCATAGTTTATTTCAAAGTCAATAATGTATTCCTTAAATATAAATTGGAAAGAAAACTTATTTTAATGTCGAAATTAAGAGTTTTTATTTGCTGTTATACTGTATTTTTTTAAAGGAAATATTCTGGAAGGAGTGTTGAATTGAAAGGTATAAATTCATTGAGAAATTGAAATTTGTAAAAGAAATTTTCGAACAGACAGATAGTATAATGTTTCTTCATTTCCTCTTCATAATAGAGAATGGGTTTGGGTATACTGGCTTTCGGTGTGAGTATAGGGCACTGTGAACAGTGCATGTAGTCTCGGGTTCGAGTCTTGAAGAGGCTCAATTTTTACTGAAAATTTGATTTTTTTCCAAAATACAGTCCAGTACGTATATAAAGTATTTGAGCAGAGTCATATTAGCTAGTTGCCTTGGACTTCTTGGTCTTCGGGTGCGGTTTGGGTCAGTTACGTAGTTAGGCAGGGAGGTTGGTCTTGGGTTCGAATCCGACCACTGCCATTTTAAATTTATTTTTGATGTTTTTGATATATTAGAGTTTTAAGAGTAATAAAAATTGGAAAAAATTCTATTATTCCTCAGATATTATCTAGACATTATGAAAAATAATTCCACAATATTTTAATATATTCTGTGAGAATTGGATGTGGTTTTATTATGAAAATAATGGGATGGAGAACTTTCTAAATCTTCTTTAAAATATGGCTTTGGTATAATTAAAGAATGAGGAAAATTTGAATGCAAGAAATTTGTGTGGAGATCAAATTATGAGATTTTGTAAGTTAGTAAATGGAATTGGTGTTTTGTACATATAATTGTGCATAGAAAATGAAATAAAAAGATCATGATGGATTATAGAAATTTGTGAGTATAAATATTCAAATTTTTGGTGAACATGAAAAGAGGTTAAAAACTAGAGCGTAGCTAAGTCCTTACACCGGCATGAATGAATTCTTGAAAATAAATGTTGTAGAAAAAGACCAAGAATGGGTCGTTGTTATCAATTAATGGTTAAGACCGGTGTAGAGGAAAAGCTAACTTTAGGATGTTAATTTATTCATGATTCAATTATCTAAGGACAACACAATAGTGAAGATGTGATAAAAGTAAAAGAAAAATACAAGTATGAGGGCATCGGATTCACGGTGTGAGAGTTTTCACATGTTATCTACATAATGCGTCATGTCATGACGTGAATTCATCTCTGGAATTATCAGGATCGTGGCAAAGCTTGTGGGGTGCTTGGTGACTACGTAGTGCCATTGTTCCATGACGAAGGCGAATTGTCCATAGGCTATCTTCATGATGCGTCATGTCATGACGTGGGATTCCCCTCCAGGCTGTCTGGACATGGGCTCGTAACTCATAAAATATCTAGGATACTTACCATAGTTACCGTAGTAGTTCAACTCATAACGAGAGATTCAACCCTACAAGATGAAGAACGGTTAAGGGTTTGCCTCGGATTTATGTAGAATGGGATGCATAAGTTCGAACAAGTGTGTATTGGTGTCATGAAATAATAAATAACTGCATTAAGACTAAGTGCACAGTCACACATGACATTAATAAGATAGTCTTCCTTAGCTTTGTTTGTAATTAAGTGTGTGCTTTCCAAGTAAGAGAAATTGAAGTATTATATCCTAGCATCAGTTGTATGCAACTGACGTGCCCACAGTTTCTATGCAGGATAAAATGAATGAAGGACTAAAGAATGAATGCTACTTAAAGAAATGTTTCAATTGTTATTTTAATTATGTATCATGTTGTAATTTATTTTCGCTGCGTTTATGTATACATTATTGTATAAAAATTTTAAATTCCTTGTAAAATTGTACGAAGTGAAGTGTAAAGTTCCTGTGGAACTTCGAATTTAGGCTTATTTGGAATTCGGGGTGTTACAGAGTGGTATCAAAGCCATGCTTCCAAGTAGTACGAATTTATAGGGAACGACACCCTATAGTGGACATTAGAGTGTGAGTTGGTATAGATATTTAAATGTAAGCTGTTTACATTTGTGTTGCTCTATGATTGATGCTTCTTCTTCTCCCTTCCTAAAGATGGCGAACCACCACGACCCAGTAGACGATGATGAATGGCACATAATTGAAGAGGACCACTACTCCGGACAAGGAGACTCCGACGGAGGAAGAAGATCCCGAGGAATATGAAGAATAATGGCCTGAGTCCCGAGAGACCACTACTCCTCCGGACTCCTTAGATGATTCATCCGACGAGGAAGAACCAGTTCCAAGAGATCGCATCGAATCTCTTCAGAGGCAGGTGGAGACTCAGAAGGAAAGAACAGACCAATTGCAAGCCCAGTGTGCAAAGTTCAAGGAGAATATTGCCACCCTCAGCCATCGAGTTTGGGAACTCGAGAAGAGAAACAGCATGTATTATGTGCTGAAGGGAGAGGTAGCAGAACTACCGGAAGAGCTTAGGAAAGCCAAGAGAAACCTTACGGATTAGAATGTTGTATTATCTCAATGTTCTTCGCATGGATGTCAGACGATATTTTAAATTTGAACATACAAAGTTTGAATTCAATGAAATGAAAAAGTTGATTTAAATTCATGTTTCTTCTTCAAATTTAATGAATCTTATGAATCAGAGTATGGCTGGAAGGAGAGCAAGGAATGGAGAAAGGCCCAGTTGTGGACTCGACTTGGAAACAGAGTTGGCCAGGGTCTATCAGACCATCAATGCCGTCGCCATGAACCAAAACCATAGGGGGATGCCTGCAGCACCAGTTCCTGAGGCGATCAAACTTGTGGAGTCATTCAAGCGAATGAAGTCGCTGGTGTTTGAAGGGAAGTCAGACCCAGATGCAGCTGACAATTGGATTAGGAAAGTCGAAACTATTTTTGAGGTCTTGAACATTCCAGAAGGTAGCAAGGCGAAGTTGGCTACATTGCAGCTTGAGAAGGACGCAGGTGTGTGGTGGCAGTCCATGAAACAGACTATGGGAAATGGTGTTATCGGCTAGGAGGAATTCTTGGAAGAGTTCTGCGGTCACTACTTTCCATCCGACGTCCAAGAGAAGAAAGCGATGGAATTCATGGCTCTGTAGTAGGGAAGCATGTCTTTCAGGGAGTATGCGACATGGTTTACTCAAATTTTGAGGTATGCACCCGAACTTGTGATGGATGAGGCGAAGAAGGCTCAGAAGTTCGAGCACGGATTGAGGACGAGTCTGAGATCAAGGATGATACCCCTTGGTATCAGGAGGTTTGACAAGCTAGTTAAACGAGCTGCAGCCATAGAGGATGATATGGAACAGTTTCATACTGCCCAGAACAGGAGGAGCATTTAGAATGTCAAGAAGAGGCCCGCAGTTTCTGGGAATGTCAGGGGGTAGCCGCCAGCTCAAAGGTTCAAGCCTACGGGGGCGAACACAGTCAATGTGGCTGGAGGACCCGAAAATGGTTGGGTGAGGCCTCCTGTGTTGACTTGTTTCAATTGTGAAGAGACATGTCATTACAGATCTCACTGCCCCAAGCTGCAAAATTTCACCCGAAAGGCACCAGCGCAGTAGGTTGGGAAGAAGCCGTACCAGCAGGGGTGAGTATTCGCTTTGACTGAGGCCGACGCTGATGAAGTGGATCACGTCATTACTGGTACGGGGGCGGATGTTTAGAATTTTCTGTTGTTCTTTTCCCTGTTTTATTTAGTAAAGACTGTTATGTAATGAGAGTTTATTATGTAATAGGAGAACTTTTATTAAATGGAAAGAAAACTATTATTCTGTTCGATACTGGATCCACTCATACTTTTGTATCACCTAAATTTGCTAAGGTCTTGGGGGTTGAACCGAAGGTCTTTCCAGAAAAGGTCTTAGCAGTAGCTACTCCATCAGGGGAGACTTTAACCACTAATCGGTATTATGCAAACTGCGAGATCGAAATTGGAGACAGGATCTTCGGGATTGATCTGATTGAGTTGAATATCCTAGGGGTCGATGTTTTCATTGGCATTGATTGGATGTTAGTGTACAATGAGAACATCAAGTGTAAAACAAAGGAGGTAACAGTGAAGGCTCCAGGAGGTACTGTAGTCTCTTTCTAAGGAAAGAAAAGATGTTCAGGTTTGGTGACAGCTATTAGCAAGAAGAAGGTTTCGGTGGAGGTGCAGCAGATTCCAGTGGTTCAGAATTACCCGACTGTATTCTTGGAGGATTTGCCCGGAATACTCCTGCATCGTGATGTAGAGTCAGCATCATTATCCAACTAGGGAGTGCACCTATTTTCAAGCCACCGTGTACGATGGCACCTGTGGAGCAGGATGAAGTTAAACGGCAGATTGAGGAGCTTTTAGGGAAAGGTTTTATTCAGCCGAGTGCGTCACCTTGGGGAGCACCAGTATTGTTGGTGAAGAAGAAGGATGGGTTGGTGAGGAAGTGCATCGATTATCGGGAGCTGAATAAGGTAACTGGTCAGAATAAATATCCAATTTTACGAATCGATAACCTGTTCGATCGTCTACAAGAGGCAGCTATTTTCTCTAAAATAGACCTTCGATCGGGATACCATCAAGTTCGAGTGAAATTAGAAGATATGCATAAGACTACATTCAGAACGCGACATGGGCATTATGAATTCTTAGTTATGCCATTTGGAGTGACGAATGCACCTGCAATCTTTATGGATATGATGAACATAGTTCTGAGGCCGTTTATTGATTCTTTCGTCGTGGTGTTTATCGACGATATTCTTGTATACTCCAAGTCGAAGGTGGAGTACACTGAGTATCTGACCGAGGTTTTGAAGAAGCTTCAAGAGCATGAGTTGTATGCCAAGTTATCCAAGTGCAATTTCTGGAAATCTGAAGTGGCATTCCTGGGTCACATCCTTTCTAAGGAGAGAGTGGCTACTGATCCTCAAAAGATAGAGGTAGTGAAAGATTGGGCAAGACCTACTACAGTGAAAGAAATCAGAAGTTTCCTTGGGTTAACTGGCTACACAAGAGATTTATTCAAGGCTATGCTCAGATGTTCGTGCCGCTTACAAGTCTAACCAAGAAGAATGTAAATTTCAAGTGGACTGAGCAGTACGAGGCAAGCTTTCAGGAGTTGAAAGAGAAATTCACTACTGCTCCCATTTTAGCTTTGCCTAAAGCAAGTGTTGAGTATGATGTCTACAGCGATGCTTCACATCGTGGACTTGGGTGTGTCTTGATGCAAGAAGGAAAAGTAATCACTTATGGGTCTAGGAACTAAGACCGCATGAGAAGAATTATCCGACTCATGATCTGGAGTTGGCTACGATTATTTTTTCTTTGAAGCAATGGAGGCATTACGTGTACGGTGAGAAGTTAAATATGTACACGGACCACAAAAATTTGAAGTACATCTATCAGCAAAAGGACCTAAATCTGAGGCAATGGAGATAGCTGGAAGTACTTGAGGACATGCATCTTGAGATTAATTACCATCCAGGTAAGGCTAATGTTGTTACTAATGCACTTAGCCGTAAAAGCAGTTTGGCTCGTTTGATCATGACCCAGAGGCATCTTGCAGAGGAGTTGGATCAGCCCGATATTGAGGTAGCTTTACAAGGTTTGGGAGCATCCTTGGCTCAGCTGAGGCTTCAGCCCACGCTGAATGACAAGATTATAGAAGGTCATAAGGGACATGCAGAGATTCAGAAGATGAAGGAGCAGGTTGGCGTAGGCAGATTATCTGAGTTTCAGATCAGGAATGAAGTGTTGTGGTTTGGAGAAAGGCTATGTATTTCGGATCAATCAGAATTAAGGGATAGTATTCTTTAGGAGGCACATGCCACTCTTTTTTTGTGCATCCTGGAAGCACCAAGATGTATAAGGGCATCAAGCAGTATTTCTGGTGGTCAGGTTTGAAGCAAGACGTGGCAGAGTTCGTGGCGAGGTGCAAAATTTGTCAGCAAGTGAAAGCCGAGAATCAAAAGCCCGGAGGTTTGTTGCAACCGTTACCCATTCCGGAGTGAAAGTGGGATAACATCAGCATGGATTTCAAATCCGACCACTGCCCTTTTTAATTTATTTTTGATATTTTTTGATATATTGGAGTTTTAATAGTAATAAAAATTGGAAAAAATTCTATTATTCCTCAAATGTTATCTAGACTTTATGAAAAATAATTCCATAATATTTTAATATTTTTTGTGAGAATTGGATGTGGTTTTATTATTAAAATAATGGGATGAAGAACTTTCTAAATCTTCTTTAAAATATGGCTTTGGTATAATTAAAGAAAGAGAAAATTTTGAATGCAAAAAAAATTGTGTGGAGATCAAATTATGAGATTTTGTAAGTTAGTAAATGGAATTGGTATTTTGTACGTATAATTGTTCATGGAAAATGAAATAAAAAGATCATGTTGGATTATAGAAATTTGTGAGTAAAAATACTCAAATTTTTTGTGAACATGAAAAGAGGTTAAAAACTAAAGTGTAACTAAGTCCTTACACCGGCATGAATGAATTCTTGAAAATAAATGTTGTATAAAAAGACCAAGAATAGGTCGTTGTTATCAATTGATGGTTAAGACCGGTATAGAGGAAAAGCTAACTCTAGGGTGTTAATTTATTCATGATTCAATTATCTAAGGATAACACAATGGTGAAGATGTGATGAAAGTAAAAGAAAAACACAAGTATGAGGGCATCGGATTCATGGTCTGAGAGTTTTCACAGGCTGTCTACATGATGCGTCATGTCATGACGTGAATTCATCTATGAAATTATCGGGATCGTGGCGACGCTTGTGGGGTGCTTGGTGACTACGTAGTGCCATCGTTCCATGATGGATGCGAATTGTCCATAGGCTGTCTACATGATGCGTCATGTCGTGACGTGGGATTCCCCACCAGGCTGTCTGTGTAACACCCCACAATTTATTTTAAATTAAAAATGCATTTTTTGATTTTTGCACGTATGATGCACGTGAAAATTTCTATTTTCATTTTTGTTGTTCTCATTTACAAATTTTGAGCATGAATAAGTTTTAATTAGCCTCCTTTTGATCCATGGGCCTATAGATTAAAATCTAGCCCATTAGGAGAAGAGCCCATTAGATAATTAAATTAATTATTTAGAAGTGAGCCCATGAAGCAAGCCCATTAATTAAATCACATTTTTAGTTGAGCTTGGACTATTACATGACAAGTTACAACTTTTTGTACACATTTAGACTTATAGAAATGTATTCATATTTGTTTATGCATATGTGCATGCATACACAAATGTATTTGGACTGGTTTTTGGGCTAGGGGTGGCCGGTTTTGGAGATGGGAGAAGAAGGGTTTGGGGTTGGGTTTGTGAAGAGTGGGGAGGTGGAGAGTTGTAGGTTTTAGGAATTTAGAACATGAAGAGTTGTAAGAATTAATATGGAGAGTTATTAGGTGTAAAATTATGCATAATAGACCCTAACCATACCCTATAAATAGAGCCTCATTTCCTACTTTTCCATTGCACCAAAAACATTATCAAAATCAAAAGAAAGAAAAGAAAGAAAAAGAAAGAAAGTAAGAGTTATATTGCTTGGAGGAAATTCTTGCTAGGGGAGCTTGCTAGGAGAAGAAGCCATTGCTAGGAGGAGAAGTCTTACTAGGAGTCTTTGGAGCTAGGAGTGGTGTTCTCTTTTCTTTCATTGTTCAAACTTCACATAAGGTGGGTGATTTCATTATTTTCTAATATAGGATATGCATGCTAAAGTGAGTAATATAAAGGGATTTTTTTTAGGTGAAAATTATAAATAAAATTCATGCTAGCATAATATGATATGTGTGAAGATAGTTTGTTGCAATTAAGAAATAGATACCATGCTAATTAAAAAGAAGAACTCTTTTATGTTATAAACCATGTTAGAATGTTTGCAAAATTTTGTGCTTATGAAACATGTTGACCACATCATGCTTTGATAACTAAGAAATAAGAAAGAAAGAAATCTTAGTTAGTGTTTTGTAATGTATTGACATTGTATGTCCTAATTGAGAAGAATATAAACTATTACATGAAAGAGTATTCTTGTGAAATTTTCATGTTCAAATGATACACTAGTATTGTTATGAAAGTGTAAATTTGGGTAAAAGTGAGAACACAACTAATTGTCATGAACACTAGTTCTTTTTTTGTAAGTTGTTAAAGAAAGACCTAAGTCTATGTGAAAAAGAGAATTATTTAAATGAGTAGAAATAGTATTTTTAAATGAATTTGATAATTTGTTGATTTTTTTTCTATTTTTTAATAATCTAATAGCAAGAAAAAGAGTATTTCAAGACTATTAGAAGGATTTTATCTTTTGAATAAACAAGTTTCATGGAAAAAAGAAACACCTTCTGAAAAGTTGAACAAAAGTACTTTAGTACATTTTCTAAACAGAAAATACACTTGGACTTACTGGTTAGCCAGTGCACGACAGAACACTAATTGTAAGAGGTCTTAAGTACGAAACTTGACAGACGGCCTTTATTTTGTTTCACTCATTTATATTTTCTGAAACTGAACCGAACATATAAGGGGTTAATCATCTCAAATTGGGACAAAAGTCCAAATGGACTTAACGGCTAGTGGGGATGGGTTCTGGGCGTTGGCTCTGTGTTGCCGGCCAGTAGTGAGTTCGAAACCCTGGCCCATTCTTTTATTTTATTTTTTTTGATTGGTTTCTTCTTCATTTCAGTAAATTGATTTTAGGGGAATTCTAATCAAAACCCAATTATGGATATGCAAGGGAATGGTTAGTATTAAGAATATTTCTAGTGTATTTTGAGATATAAAGAGAAAAAAAAATGAAACTTCAAGTATGGTACATTTGTAGTGAAGGAAATAAAGTAATATTTTTGTGAAGTGATTTTTTTTAGAGATTACACTTGTAGTTTATTTAAGAAATATTTTATAATGAACAAAGACATTGTGATGACTTAGATTTTGTTGTAACAATTCATGTAGTGAAATTGTGTTCTTGAAATGAATGTTAATGAACAACTAGATCATGAATAGTGTCGAGACTATGATTATTTTGTGACTAAGTTGAAAGATGAAACTATCTAGGCTTAAGACATGCTTATTAAAGTGTATGTGTACCCATGTTTCTTGTACATGAAAGATTATAATTAAGAATTAGTAAGACCTCGGTTACCGGCAATATTGAAAGAAAGATTTTGAGATATGATTTCGAGATATTGCCGTGGGGCCATCTCGTATTTTTGTGAACAAGTCCGGTAGGAGGTAAAACTGATTCTAGGAATGATAACACATTCATGTCTTGAACTAAAATAACTAGGCACATAAGTGAAGATATAGTAAACCTGAGCGAACGCAAGTGGGTTGCCTCTATATAGTCGGCGGTGGATCTCCGTGGCTATAGACCCAGTCGGCGGACTGAGGTTGCTCCGTAGGAGACGGGTTTTTATATTTAAATTCGGGACTTGGCATAGTCAGGCGGATAGTTTGTCGTCTCCAATGTATATACGTATACTGAGGCTAGGGGGCACTTGCGGGATGATTCGCACGATGAGGAAACCGTTATAATAGCCGGCGGGCTGGGACCCATATTCGTGAAATCATCTAAACCTTGTTTTATTACCGGGTTGTTTTCATGGCGATGGATTGGGCCCTTTATTGTGGAGTATGTAGGCGCTTGCCCTCGGACCTATGTAGTATGGGATGCATAGAATCCAAACAAGTGTGCATTAGTGTCATCCTAGTATAAAAATGTGTGCATTAGGCATTAAGGTATGGCATACACTTACATGATTAACGTAGTCACAATTTAACACTTTATTCTTCATTCAACTTATGTGGTTTTGTTAAAATAATGAGATCATTATTTGTACGGCATAGAGAGGATAGCCGAGTATAACAATTTCGTCAGTTGTAAGTGTTTGACGTGCCCACAGTTTAATATGCAGGTAATGGACTATTCATGAAGGAATAAAGGGATTATGATGCAATCGATGATTTATTTAAAGATGTATTTTTTTTTTCAATGTTGTAATCTTTTATTCTTCCGCTGTGTAAATAAGATGTAATGAACTCTGAGGTATCATTGAAAAATTTTAAATTCCTTGTAAAATTGTACGAAGTGAAGTAAAGATCATGTGAAATCTCGAATTTGGCTTTATTTGGAATTCGAGGCGTTACAGTCTGGACATGGGCTCGTAACTCATAAAACATCTAGGATACTTACCGTAGTTATCGTAGTAGTTACACTCATAATGAGGGATTCAACCTTACAAGATGAAGAATGGTTAAGGGCTTGCCCTCGGATTTATGTAGAATGGGATGCATAAGTTCGAACAAGTGTGTATTAGTGTCATGAAATAATAAATAACTGCATTAAGACTAAGTGCATTGTCACACACGACATCAATAAGATAGTCCCCCTTAGTTTTGTTTGTGATCAAGTGTAAGCTTTCTACGTAAGAGAAATTGATGTATTATATCCTAGCGTCAGTTGTATTCAACTGATGTGCCCACAGTTTCTATGCAGGATAAAATGAATGAAAGGACTAAAGAAGGAATGTTGCTTAAAGAAATGTTTCGATTGTTATATTAATTATGTACCATGTAATTTATTTCCGCTGCGTTGATGTAAACATTATTGTATAAAAATTTTAAATTTCTTGTTAAATTGTACGAAGTGAAGTGTAAAGATCCTATGGAACTTCGAATTCAGGCTTATTTGGAATTCGGGGTGTTACACCCTAGATATTGATTTGAAGGAGAGGGAAGAATAAGACAAAGAGAAGAGTCGGCTTGATAAGAGTTGGGTTACGGGATCGAGGGGGACGGTTGCATGCACGGCTGGCAGTAGGGCGCTGCGCGGATCGAGGCAGCGAGAGGAGGTCAAGGGGGTTTGTTGCTTCTCTTCTTCTCTCTCTGTTTGCTTATCTCTTTCTTTGGAATTGGAGGCCGGGGTTCGATGGGGTTAGATGGGGATAGTATATAGAGAGAGAAAGAGAGTAATTGCATGTATAATACACGGTACAATTAAGTTATTTAATATCAGCATTTAATCGCCTAGATCAATACAATATATGAACAGCTACGATCGCCTCCTGACAAAAAAATTTCTTGCTTTTATAATATATATATATATATATATATATATGAGAAATGCTCCATTGAAAACGGGTCTGTGGGTCTGTTTTCACAGACCCGTAAAAACAGCGATTCTGGCCGTTGTATCGCACTTGATCGTTATCAACGGATCAGATCGAGCCCGCCCATCACCCATCTCACTTAAGTGGCGGAGGGGTACTAGGAATTTCGTCCCAAATAAATCTTTGCCTCATTCGCTCTAAAAAATTGAATGAACCTAGGCCGTTGTTTGGAACAACGACCTTTTATAACCTAGGTCATTGTTCCCAACAACGGCAACAGCCTACGCTATAAAATTTCGTTGTTTCAAACAAACTAGCTTATAAAAGGACGTTGTTCCAAACAACGACCTAGGTTCATTCAATTTTTATAACCTAGGCCGTTATTTCAAACAACAGCCTAAGTTCATACAACCAAAGCAGGTCTTTTTTCACGGGTCTGTTTTCCGTTTTTAATGGAGCATCTCTCTCTCTCTCTCTCTCTCTCTCTCTCTCTTTCTCTCTCTCTCTATATATATATATATATATATATATATATATATATGAGCAATGTTCAGTTGCAAACAAGTCTGTTTGCACAAACCCGTGCAGACGGCATTGCTGGCCATTGGATCAAGTTCATCTTGATCCAATGGCCATGATAGAGCCCGTCCATCATCCCCATCTCACTTAAGTTGTGAGGAGTAATTTGGAAATTTCGTCCCAAATAACTTTTTGGCTCATTCGCTCTCTCACTCACTCCCAAATTTGAACATAGGCCGTTGTTTGAAAACAACGACCTAAGTTGTAAAAATGTACAAACCCAGACCATTGTTTGAAACAGCGGCCTTTTATAACCTAGGTCGTTGTTCCCAACAACGGCCTAGGCTATAAAATATCGTTGTTTCAAACAACCTAGGACGTTGTTTGGAACAACGGCCTAGGTTCATTCAACGAGTTGTCTGAAACAACAAAGTTTGATAACTTAGGTCGTTGTTTCCAAACAACGGCCTAGGTTATAAAAGGCCGCTATTTCAAACAACTTAGATTGTTATTCCAAATAACGACCTAGGTTCATTCAACGGGCTGAGCTCGATCACGGCTTTTGGATCAAGATGAACTTGATCCAACGGCCAGCAATGTCGTTTGCATGGGTCTGTGCAAACATACCCATTTGCAATGGAGCATTGCTCTCTCTCTCTCTCTCTCTCTCTCTCTTTCTCTCTCTCCCTCTCGCTATATATATATATATATATATATATATATATATATATAGTTCATATTCTCTATTGGGTTATCAAACTCGGATCCACAAAGATCAATATCTGGATCCAATAAGAAAACTGATCTATTATAAAGGATCTATATACTAAAATTCAAGTCGGATTCGATTATCGGGTTATCGGATATTTTTGCCACCCCTTGTCCATACTCAACATATCATTATTTACCTCTTCTTAGGGTAATGAAAGTAGCAATTTCGGTTTCCAGCTTCGATGCAACTAAAGTAGTGTATAAGTGGGACTCTTCTTAGGGTAATGAAAGTAGCAATTTCGGTTTCCAGCTTCGATGCAACTCAAGTAGTGTATAAGCCCACTGGTTCATACACCATGGCCCATATGATTGTTTGTCTTCACTCCGTCCATTTTTGGCTCATGAGTTTTTTGCTCACTTCCCCCACTTTTCTCTACTTTCTACCCTAAAACTCATGAGCCGAAATAGAACCTTCAAAGGAGAAAAAAATTCCCCGGACCAGTGATTGCACACCACTTGATATGCTGTCATTTTGTGCCTCGGAGGGATCAAATAGGGGGCACGGACTTTAGATCAAATCAAGTGGTGTGTTAGCTAATGGTATATGTGGTGTGTAACCCATGGTCTATGATCCAGTGGTATTTTTCCTCCTTCAAAGTGGTGTTCTTTTAGTTGTGGGTAAATAAAACAGCAAAGCACCTATTACACTCGTAGTCTCTGAAGGATGTATTGACCCGGAAAAAAAACGGTAGGTACAGCTAGTTCGTGAACAGCTAACCATCGCACTGTAAAAATCAGATAGGTTCGATCTATGGTCATTGGTGGCCTCCTAAAAGGATAAAACAGAAAATAAATAGAATTCTAATTCGAAATTCAATAAAAAAAAATAAAAACTGGTTGAACTTTCAAATTTTTTTTTTGACGAGTAAAAGGTAGGATTAGCCTACCTCAAAAATATATATTACTAATAAAAAGTTTGTAGCAGCTATTACAAAAATCTGGATGGAGGTTACAAAAAGATAAAGACCGAGTCACGGATGGGTCTAGGATTGAGATAGCATGTAGTTGTATCGTAGAGAGGGCAGCGGACTATTGTCGTACTCCTCTACTAGACACAACATCATGATCTCATCCCCCTTCCCCATCTTAACAGCAGTGCTCGTAATCATCCTCCAAAACAGATAGCCCAAAAAACAGAAAAACATAATACATGAAGCCAGTATAAAAAGTCAGTCCAAAAGATGAAAAAGAGCAGCACAAAACAGTCTAATCTTTCACAACCACTCGTCGATTAGGACGAACAACTCCCCACATCACTATCCATCCGATCTCCCCTAAACAGTGCTTGCTTGACCAAAGCATCCTGTACTCCTGCCGCTTCCAATTCCTCCATCATCTTTGCCTTCTTCCTCCCGCTGTCCATGCCATCTATCCAAGAACGAAAAGAGAAAATGACATTAGAGATAATCTCTTTTGTTTGCATAGCCTTTGAAGTAAAAATGTGTTGATTTCTAGCAAGCCACAAGTTCCAGCAAACTGATATAGTTAACAGATGCCAAGTGAGTCGTGTATTATGATTCCCAAAGCACCATGTCGTGAAGCACTCGTGTAAATGATGGGGCAAAGTGTGGATATTAAGCATATCAGTGAAGTGTTTCCAGGTTGCGGCAGCAATTGGGCATTCAAAAAATATATGAAAGGTCGATTCGACAGGACATGCACAAGCTGTGCATGTAGTGTCGCCCGACCATCCCTTAGAGTGAAGGAATTCCTTCGAGTTAAGCTTGTTCCAACTCAGCAGCCATATGAACACTTTGCATTTGAGCGGTGCCGGCGATGTTCAAGTTGCAGTGTAGTAAGGGGAACGAAGGCCAGCCATAATGAAGAAGTTATAAGCCGAACTGACAGTATAAGAAGAAGAAGTAGTCAGTGTCCATGATGGTAGGTCTTCAGAAGAAGAGGGCTGGAAATCCACGAGCAACTCTAGCAGGCGCCTTTTGTCCTCTCGCATTGAGTCAGTAAGAACACACTTTAGCCTCGGTTGCCAAGTCCATAAGCCATTTGACCAAGATCCCTGGGATGTGATGTCAGCTTCGGGGTTCCATGCCACTGCAGTGAGGGTCGGAAATAAGGAAGACACACTGGCTCCATGAATCCATTTGGACTTCCAAAAATTGATAAGTGTACCTTTGCCAAGGCTCCATCTGATGTTACAAAGAAATTGGTCTTTAAGCGGAAAAATTCCCTTCCAGAAGTTTGAGGCAGTACAAGGGCATATGAATTGGTTTGGATCACTTCGTTGATAAAGGCTGCGGAGAGTTTGGCTTGGGAGGGAATCAGATGCCAGCAAATTCCACCACCACTTCATAAGTAGGGCTTCATTAAAGACCTTAATGTCTAGAATCCCCAGTCCTCCTTGCATTTTTGGCTGACATATACGTGACCACTGCGCACTAGCAATGCCTCTGATATTAGCATCTGAACCACACCAGAAGAATCTACTTCGGATCTGATCAATTCTCCTAATGACCCAAAGTGGTAACTTAAAGAAAGAGGCATAATAAACCGGCAGGGCACTAAGCACAGAATTTATAAGAACCAACCTGCCCCCTCTCGAGAGCATTTTACCCTTCCACACTGATAGACGTCTCTGGATCTTATGGAGCAGTGGTTGCCAGTGTTGTCTGCTGAGCTTAGTTGAAGTGAGAGGCATACCAAGGTATTTGATGGGCAACTTCTCCTCTTTGCATCCGAGAATAGTTGAGAAGGCGTGGAGCTTCATTTGGGATCGTCCAAAATAAACTAAGGACGATTTATCAAAATTGATAGCAAGACCAGATATATTAGCAAATAAGTGTAGGGCTAATTTAAGGTTAATCACCTCATCTTCATCACCTTTGCAAAAAAGCAAAGTATCATCCGCAAACTGCAGCAAGGATAGGTTGGCAATTGCTCCTCTGACTGGCAGTGAGGAGAAGATTTCATTTCGTCGACCACAATTGAGCATTTGAGCTAGGACATCTACAACCAAGATAAAGAGCATTGGGGAAAGTGGATCTCCCTGTTTCAACCCTCTCTTGGATTTAATATATCGACCTCCTTCCCCATTAATGAGGATAGATGATTTTGCACTCCTCAATATCATATGAATCCACCTGCACCAGGACTGACCAAAACCTCTAGCTACAAGGAGCTGTAGAAGAAAATTCCAATTGACTGTGTCGAAAGCCTTGGCAAAATCAATTTTAAAAAGAATGGTGTCGGAGTGTTGTCTACTGCATAAATTGATAGCTTCATGTGCCACAACAAAACAGTCTATCGTGGATTTACCTTTCAAGAAAGCACTTTGGGAAGAAGAGACAAGAGTGTGTAGCATCGGGGCAAGCCGGATTGCCAGCAGTTTAGTAAAAATCTTAAGGGAGCAGTTGAGCAGACTGATTGGTCTGAATTCAGAAACAGAATTGGCCCCCTCACATTTGGGGATGAGGATGATATTGCAATAGTTCAACCGAGATAAATCACAGTCACCTCTCTGGATCGCCAGGAGCATATTAACTAAATCGTCTTTGATAGTATCCCAGAAAGTGTGGTAGAAGCTCATAGAAAAGCCATCTGGTCCCGGAGCTTTATCACTGCTCATTGCGAATACCGCTGCCTTGATCTCATCGATAGTGAAAGGTGCCTCCAAAAGCTCAAGATCTTGAATCCTAGTGGGATAGAGAGAGTTCCAATCGATTTGAAAATCAGAGTCAGTGGTTGTACCACATATGGAAGAGAAGTGCTGCTCAAAAGCGGCTCTGATTTGGAGTGGTTCCGTTACAAGATTACCATCAAGAACTAGACTGTGGATGAAGTTTCTTCGTCTTCGGCCATTTGCAATGCAGTGGAAAAAACGCGTGTTTGCATCTCCTTCCTTTATCCATTGCACTCTCGAGCGCTGTCTCCAGTAAGTCGCCTCAGCTTTGATAATCCCTTGGAGCTCCGTCTGTACAGACTTCATTTGCTCAAGAGCACTTGAAGATGTTTCAGCTTCAATTTCCAGTTTGAGCAGTTTATCTTGCAATGCCTTTTTAACTCTCGTAGTATCCCCAAAGTTTTCATTCTTCCATGCTTTGATCCTTCTTTTGAGAAGCAAAAGTTTAGTTGCAAATATTTCAACCTGATTTCCCTTGCACCTGAAAGAATGCCACCATTCTCTAACAGCCGGTGGGAAGGATGGGTTGAGCAACCAAGCTTTTTCAAATTTAAAATAGTTCACCCTTTTAGGGATGACTTGATCATCAAGAACAATGGGACAATGATCAGAGGCTATTCTCGGGAGCGAATACTGAATGCAGTTAGGAAATAGGGCGTCCCACTCCGCGGAAATCAGTGTTCTGTCCAAACGTGCCATAGTCGGGTCTTCTCTTTGGTTTGTCCAAGTAAATTTTCTCCCTGATAGGGGTAAATCAATCAATTCCAAGTCTTGAACGAAACTGCAAAAAGCTTTCATGTCTCTGTTCGAGCCCCGGCCCTTGGACCTCTCTTCATCTGACATTGTGACATTAAAATCTCCGCATAACACCCAAGCATCTTTCAGGAGTCTCCGACGCTGCTTTATTTCAAAAAAACAGAGTTCGCGATCATCTAACTCAAATGGTGCATATACAGTAGTGACTGACCATTCTCTGGCTGAGATCCTGCATTTGAAAGAGGCAGATACAGAGAAAATATCTATCGCAGAGTAAGTGCAGTCAAGAATCTGATCATTCCACCCCAATAAAATACCCCCGCAGCTTCCAATAGAGTCTAACTGAATCCATTTAGTGATGCTCATCCCCCCCACAGATGAGAGCTTTTGAGGTCGCGAATTTTTGAGTTTGGTCTCTTGCAAACAGATAATAGAAGGTGCACAACACTTGATACCATCTTTGATAACTGAGCATTTGTTAGGGTTGCCCAGCCCTCGAACATTCCAACTTGCAATCCTCATAAGGAATAAAAAACACCCATACCATACACACAAAATCAAAGGCAAATGATCAAGAATGCTATGCAGAATCCTGTTGTTGATCTGGGAGATCAACTACAGCTTTCTGGCATTCTCTGAGCTTAGAAACTGAGTGTGGCCCTCGGGCCTCCACTCCAATTGATGCCGCAATCTTAACAATATCATCGTTTGAAAGTAGTGCGAAAGGATTTAGGTGTGTGTTGGAAACAGAGGCAGTCGAAGAGGAAGTACCTGAGGCCTTCTTCTTGATAGAGGATGATAAGTGCTTCATGAAGGGCCTGGTGCTCCTGAGCTTGCTAATGGGACGCACTTGCTTCCCCTTCTTGGAGGGGCCCTCTTGGAATCCTGGAGGAACGGCAGCGGATGAGTAGGCTGTGCGACTAGCAGTTCTTTTCAACAGTGAACGAGTGCGGAAAGTAGCAGTCTTGCTGTTGCCATCATCTGAATTCCCTGAAGCTTCTTTATCTGCATTTTCAGCTTCTCTCTGCTCTGTGTCTTGGAGCGCAGCTTCAACAACTGGTTGGATTTTGTCAAAAAGGGAAAGCGGAAGATTAATCGATTTCCCTTCCCAAATCATCTCACGAAAGTCATTCTTGGAGTTATCAGCAGAGGATTCACCATCCCCAGTGATGTGTAAAATTGCTCTGTCAGCCTGTGGGCCTCCCTCTAGAAGATTGCCAGTTGGATTTGATATCGGTGCTGTGATTATGGGGATTTGCTGCACTGCAGGATCTGCCGTTGATTTCGGAACTTGCTGAGGGATTGGTGCAATCTCCGTAGATGGCGCAAAATCAATCTGATTGGGAGCATTTTGAAAGAATACCATATTTGGAGCTGCATGCGATGATTGCGCGCCCAATTGTTGCCCCCCCCCCAAATTGCGGGGATTTGAAAATTTCTCAACCGCCATGGCCATGTGCCGCTCCCGGCGCTCCGCCGTATCCTCACCTCTGTTAATGGTATGGTTGACAGGTCTCCAAAAACTCGTGCTTCCCGGCTCCGCCGTTGCCTTAGTGTTGAACAGTTGGACTCTGCCTGTCTGAACATCTTCCACTGGGATTGGGTTCCCAAGCAATAGGACTGGAACGTCATGAATATTGGTCTTCTGATCCCAGGGAGTAGCATACTTAACAGTCAAGGTTTTTGGAACTAGGGAAAGGTCTTCAACCTCAAGCAGCACAAGTGCTTGATCTCTGCTCTCAGCATTCAGCATCTCTCGGCTGAGGGTGATAAGCTTGCCAAAGCCTTTAACCAAGTGCTCAACTGACTCTCTATTCCACAGGTGGAAGGGGAGGAGTTGCAAATTTACCCAAATGTAAGAAGGCTTCGGTCTCAACCTTGCCCCGAACTCAGCAGACCATGGCGAGAAAGTCGCATTGAACCCAGAAAAATTAAAGACCCCTTCTGCAATCGCCGCTTCCGCCTCAGTCGCAGTCTGGAATTGAACATGGTAAACCCCATCACTGACACGCTTAAGTGTCCACCAATAGCTTCGCCTTCCCCACGCAAAATTGAATGCATGCTCCAGCTCCTTCGTTGGGGGGATCCGACGTGGGTTGATCAGATGAAGGAAGGCACTCGCATACAGTGTTGATAGGGCTTGAGTAATTGCATTGTTGTTGGGAAGTGTGACCTCTAGCGACTCTGGCCTGCTGTGGAGAGGACAATCCCGCGCCTTATGCCCAAACTTCTTGCAGTTAAAGCAGTGAAAGCCTAGCTTTCTGCAGTCCGCCGCCAGATGGTCGCCGTCCCCACATTTGAAGCATCTCATCTCCATTTTCCGCTGTGTTGATCGGCGTGCAGGGCGTCTCCAAAAATAGGGTTTTGGGGGGAAGATGTTGGTGGGTTTAGGTTGAAAATATGGCTTTGGAATGGAGAGAGGGGGAGTGTTTATGGCGGTGGGATTTGAAGTGACGTTTTGAGGAGGGTTTTTGGACGGTAGTGTAGGGTGGAACGGAGATCGAAGAGGCAGATGGGTAGGGTAATGATGGGGGGGGTATGCGTGGGGGGAGTTGAAGCACCTGAGCATAAGATCTGCTCAGGTCCCGAGGAGGGGCAGCTTCTCTCCTCTCCCCGCACTCTCTCTCTCTCGCTCTCTCCATTTTTTCTTCCTCTTTATTCTCTTAGGTATCTACAATACTAACTTTCAAATTGACTCATTAAACATTATAAATGAGTAAACGATTGAATTTGATTCGGTTTGGTGGTACCAACTAAATCGAGTGCTAATTTTCATTTATTTCTTATTGAATATAATTACTATTAACTAAAGAATAACTAAAGAAAAAAAATTCAAACCAATCTTTAAATTCTCTCCATTATTCTTAGAAATTTATGTTTCTTGAGGGGCCTCAAAGCATTGCGGTTTCTTGATTTATTTACTTCTGGTTTGACTTTACCTGATCGAAAAAAATTTATGTACAAAACTTGAATTTATAGACCCACTTTCACCCGTAAGAGCATCCACAATCGTTTGCTAAAAAATATGGCAAAATGGCAAATAAAAATAGCAATATGAGAATTTCAGTGCAACGGTGATTTGCTAAAATTTGAGAAGGACGATACATGAAGTCCGATTTTTTTTTACAGTTAATTAATTAATGATTATATATTAAAATAGGTTAATTAAATAAATTAAATAATAAAATATATCCTAAACCACTTAATTAACCACTAACCTAACAATTATACACTAAAAAATAAAACTTTGGACATGTCCCGTCCAAGCCTAAAAACCTTGAAACGGGACAACATGTCCCATTTGAGCGATTTTTGATTTTTGATTTTTGATTTTTATTTTTTTTTGTACATGTTGTACCATGTACCGTCTGATCATTGAAAAAAATGTCAGACGAAACAACATGTTCCGTCTGATCCCATTAAAAAATTAAAAAAAAATAGGAACGGAACAACATGTTCCGTCCCCTATAATTTGATAATCTCCAGTTCGTTTTTCAAATATGATAAGCGACTGTAGCAATTTTGTCAAAAAATGGCAAAATAGCAAACGACTGCAGGCCATCGTTTCTCAAAATATGAGAAAATGGTAAATATAGCAAACTATTGTGGATGCTCTAAGGAAGACAACTTCTTACGGCCTCGACGCGCCTAGTATACTATTTGAAAGATATACTATTTTAACTATTTTGACTCCTTTTATGCGTTGAGCGAAAAGGAAAATCGAAACTATTAGCCCCACACGAGGTTTGTGAATAAGTGATTGTCCCTATTTTCGGAATTGGGAGCAATTAGATAGTATGCATGTGCAGTCACTTCTTAATGTGGAGATGTTTGACATTCCTTCTCGACTAAGACGGGTGGTATTGACTACCAAGGGTAGGATTTACCAAACTAACACATCTCTGGGATGGGGAGCTTCCTCAACTCATTTCGGGGAGAACTATCTAGCTCTGGGTATTCCGGTGAAGTTAAAGGCACATGCACCTATAAACTAATTATCGTTATAATTATCCACTGAAAAGGAATTGAAAAATGATTGCACCTATAAACTAATTATGGTTATAATTATCCACTGAAAAGGAATTGAAAAATGATTGTAGTAAATTATAATTATCCATCATGAGAGTTTTCTCGGACGGTTGTTTGAATCAAAAAATAAAATTAGAAACGAAAACAAAACAAAACAAAACAAAAAATTCCACTACGTTACGATTTTAATTGCTGCTGTTTGTTTGACTTAAAATAATAGGTAGAAAACTCAAATCTTCAACTTTTTCTGTCAGGATGTCATTTCCAGAAAATAGAAAAATATCTTTATGAAATTATTTTTTCCTTAGGGGCTCTTTCAAGATAATAAAATTATACAAAAAAACTAGAAAATAGATTTTAGTTTTTTTTTTCTTTAACTTGAAAATGAGCAGGAAAACGTTAAAAAAAATCATTTTCTTTTGTTTGAATGTTATTTTTAAAAACTAGAAAATTGTTTTCCACAATTTATTTCCTCTTGTTTGGTGAAAAATAATTTTTTAAATAAATTATGGAAGATAATCACAACTATTGTAGTTTTTATCAGAAAAAGTATAATCACGCAATCTTTTCAAAGATTCTTTTTAACAATTTTCTGGTGTTTTTCTTCTTTCTTTTTTTAAAATAGAAAGCTTATTTTAAATTTGACGTAGTACATTATTTTCTTGTAAATTTTTCTTTTTAAACAAAGATAAAAAAATTTAAAAAAAAATCTTCTAACGAAAAATGAAATCAAATTGAGCACACAAAAAATGTTTTTATTATATATCTATTGAAACAAACAACCCCTAATTAGTTGGAGAAAATTATATTTAAAAAGTTCATCATAGTTAACGACATAACGTGGTACACACAATTTTTAAAAATATTTTTTGACTAACTTTCTATTGTTTTCCTCTCATTTTGAGAAGAAAACAATTTTCCTTATGTGTCTTGATACTTTCTTGTTGAGTTTTCTTTGCAAACAAAGACAAAATGAACCTCTACTAATGGAAAAAGAAACCAAGTATGTTCAAGAAAGATGAGTTTTCATGCTATTTCCTACAAGACAAATAGCCCTTGAATAAATTGTAGTCACCCATTTATCTTTCCAATTCATGTAACAACATTATTAGACATTCAGCTGTAGCCACTCAAATAAATACAGCAATATGATGTTTTTGGTCAGCATCAAATCTTGGTGACAGATTAACTCAATAACAATAACAATAACATAGGACAAATACTCTTGAGCAGAAATATTGACAAGAAATTTGCATGGTGTTTCAGCTCGACGTTCGCTTCTGCTAGTCTGCTACACATCTACCACCATCATTACTTGTATGATTCAGATAGAATATACTGTAATGAAGCACACGAGGAAGCATTGACGAAAAGGTATCATAACCTTGATGAAGATACATGCAGTTGTGCTAAAACACAAAGGTGTGAGGAATGAAGCCTCGTCCGAGATTGATCTCCTCATATGGATATCAATTGGTTAATTACTGATACACATCGACCATCATAATTACTTCTATGATTCAGAGAGATTATACTCTATATCTCTAATGAAGGAATTTGGAAAGCACTGATGGGAAGACATCATACCTTAATGCGCTAAACGGTATTGTGTTTAAAGCACTATGTTTGAGGAATGAAGTCTGGTCCGAGATCTCTTCATATTGATATCAATAGGTTAGCTACTGCTACACATCTGCCATCTTTGCTTATATGGTTCAGAGAGAGATACTATATTGAAAGATCTGAGTAAGCATTGATGAAAAGATATCATACCTAAATGAGATCAACACCATTGTTTTTAAAAACAAAGGTGGGAGGAATGAAGTCTGGACCGAGATCTCTTGTATCGGTATGAAAACTTATTACAAATACAGAACAAGCAATCTCAAGCAAAATAGAGAAAATATTGACAATAATTAAATTTACATGGAGTTTCAGCTCTAAGTTAGCTATTTATAAGGTGTGAGGAATCTAGCGTTCTCATAGATCTCCATATTGCTATCAAAACTCATAATAATACAGAACAAGAAATCTCGAGGAATATAAAGAATATATACATCTACCATCTTCATCATGTGCATGATTCAGAGAGATAATACTGTATATAATGGACTTGAGAAAGCATTGGCAAAAAGAAATCATACCTTAACGAGACCAACTCCATTGTATTTAAAGATCTATGGTGTGAGGAATGAAGCCTGGTCCGAGATCTCTTCATAGTGAATCAAAACTATTATGAGAAACTCTCACAGTTTCCTTTTCATGAGAGAAAAGCTACTAAAATCAAATCTAGAAGAGATCTTGGATCAAACTCCATTCCAAACACCCCCAACCAAATCCAACTCAAGGCATCTCTCTCTCTCTAGAATTAATATATGAATGAATGAAGGAATGAATTATGGGTGGATTAGTTGGGAGGCAAGGCATGGGAGAAACCTTAGTATATATAACTAAGGAAAAGCACATAATCAACAGGTCGCTTGAGGATTAGAAAAACATAAAATAATGGGAAAAAAGAGTTGGTTATCGGATGATGTTGTCTTCTTCTGAGATAGTGAAAGGAGGGGACTGACATATCTTTATAGGGGTGAGTGTGAGAAGCTTTTACAGGCTATTGTATTAATTATATATATTTGAGGAAAAAGAGAACCTACAACTAAACTAGCATAGAAATTTGAGGACGACTAGGTTTGCATTCATGATGAATTTTTAGTATAGAAGAAATTTTTTGAAATTCGGTGGGAAAAAAAATAAAAATAAAAATAAAAAACACCAATCCATAAGGAGCTCATGGTACATCAACTGTAGATAGAAAAAGCAAGAAAAAGGGAAAAGCGCCACCGACCAAAATCTAAGTATGATGCCAACAATAAATAAGAAGCAGCATATGTAATTCGATTAGCAGTACAATTATAACTAACTTTATAAATCTTCTTATAACTAATATACTGTTAAAGAATTGTGGCGTAGCAGAGTTGTTGAGCATGATAGCGATGAGCACAAATATATCTGATGAACAACTAGTAGATCACATCAATCACACAAAGAATACTATGATTTGTCTCGGTTTGGGCGAACCCTAATCTGGAGAAAAATATAGAGATATATTATTCAACTAGAGAATATTACAAGAATTTACTCACAAACTCATTCACCAAGAACTATCTCTCAAGCCTCACTTACAATTGAAGAAATATCAATAAAGTACTTAACTCTCTCAATAGAGACTATTACAATATATATATAGAGATCTTAGAGAAACTCTAGGTTTAGTCTTCATACAATAACTGTCTGATATATTCTGAAGAAGAAGTTGCACGATAGGAGCCGTACGAGTTAACTTAGAGTAGGAGATGGGCTCAAACGATCACCCAAATACAGGCCCAATAATAACTCAGCTATCATTGGCAACCACCTGCCCTAAAAGCGCAATCGACAGCAATTGGTCGTTCCCCAAACAGTAACTTTGGGTAGTCAACTGCCCCCTGTCAGTTAGTTGGTTGTTGTGTTACTGCTGCTTCGATTTCTCTCCATCGACACTTCAACCTCGCTACGACCTTCCTTCGTTTCACCGTCTTCTCTTCTCAACGAACACAAGTATGCAAGACATACACCCTACAATCTCCACCTTGGATTGCATACACGTGTTATCAATACTTTGCGATTAATCACCTCTAGACTCTTTTGTTTTCTACCTGTAAACAGACTTGGTTCCATAATTTCTTCAGCTAGTTGAATCAATCTTCCACATTATTTCACAAATCAGTATACCCCTCAAGGGCACACCCCAATAGGTGTTAACATGAATGAGCCACCTTCCACACGAACTTTACCTACCCAGAGGCACTCTCCACCTCCTGACGATATTCGAAAGTTGTGGTCTCGCTTTAATGATTCTAATGGTGGTAGACTAGATGACACTTTAGGAAGAATGGACATAATTGTGCAAGATTTTTGATTCCCACAAAGCTTGCAGAGGTTGTGTTGACCTGATCCAACACCCCTCTTTCCAAACATCACCTTACGATGACCTTCCCAAACAGATAGAACTGCACCTCAAGTTGTGAACCTGCAATTGCGTGCTTCCAAAGTTCCCAAGGATATCATATTTTGTTTCAGCAAAGGTATATACATGATTTTTCTTAGAGTGTACATGTTTCCATCTGACATCTCCAACTCAACCGTTCCCTCACCACCTACTTCACAAACCTCACTAGTATTTGTTCTCACACAATGGACCATTGTTGACTTATAAGTAGAAAATTTCTCCCTCTCGGAGCAACTGTGAGTAGAACTACTCGAATCAAGAAACCAACCAAAATCCACATCTAAAGAATTTGAAACAAGAAGCCAATCGAAATTTTCACCTGATTCAATCGCACTGACAACATTCGTGTTCTTCTAATTCAGCAACTAGCGACAATCCTTCTTGTAATACCCAACCTTCTTGCAATATCAGCAATGGATCACACCTTTATGCGCACTTTGATTTTCGATTGAAGGATCTTCCACTGCTAAACAACTTATGGAGGTAGACGATGATTTCTGGGTCTCCTTCCTAAGTTGATCTTCTTTCAAGCTCTTGATCACCTCAGTTGGTAGACTTTCCGTGTAGCATGGTAGTTATCAAATGCCCGTCCAAATCTAGCAATGAATATATTAAGTTGAAAGTTTTATCCTCTTCTCTTAAATCATCTGTGTCTATCACCCTCAGTTCAGATAACACCTGACTGAACTCCTTAATATGATCTTGAAGAGCGGTATGTTCCTTCATTGAGAAACGAAATAGTTTTCTCTTCCAATACATCCAATCCAATAACAACGATTCCAAGTAGTCAGATATGAATCTTGCCCACAAACTCGCCGCGCTTTTCTCCACAAGGAAGTTGCACTTGACCTCGCCAGCCAATGACAACTAGATTAAACTTAGGACTCTCAAACAAATCTCATCCCACTCATCTTTCTTCATAAACTTTACCAAAATGACCCACCTTTTGAAACTATTTACCAAAATGACCCACTTTCGAAAGTATTTACCAAAAGGACCTACTTGCTATCTCAGATAGCGAGTTTGTATAAAACCTCATCGCAATCTGAGATAGCAAGTGAATGGATGTGTTTCTCTACACTTTGGAGAAAAATTGGAAAAAATACCAAGTTCAGACTCGCTCCGATAGCGTGTGTGTTTGCACCACACTCGCTATCTCGATTAGCAAGTGTGTTCGTACCACACGCTAACTAAGATAGCAAGTATATGGCCTTGAAGAAAAATAGAAATTTCATACTCGTTGTCTCAGTTAGCGTGTGGTTTTGTATCAAACTCGCTAACTGAGTTAGTGAGTGTAGATTGGGGACGAATTTAAAATTCCTTGGGCTTAGACTCACTGCCTCAGTTAGCGAGTGTGTTTATACCATACTCGCTAACTGAGATAGCAAGTGTCGATTGGGGATGTTTCTATAGACTCGCTATCTCAGGTCTCTCTCTCACTTCATTTCAATACTCTCTCTCTTCTCTCCCAAATTCGAAAGAACCCAAAACCCTAGCCACCCAATTCGTGAATTTCCCAACAAAATCCGTCCAAAATCTCTCCAAATTCACTTCATCACTCTCAACCCTCTCTACTCCCAGTCTGCAAACCCTAAATCGCACACTGTTTATCTCGATTTTGGTTGATTTTATGAACGGTGAAGTGGATTGTGGGACGAACGGTGAAAAGAATTTCGTGAACTGTAGATCCTAAAGTACTCATCTATCGTTTGGTAATTCTTCATACGTTTGCAATTAGATTTTGGGTTAATGTGAACGTGAATGTGAATGTGAAAGAATATTGTTCATAAGAAAATGATTATTAAACATTTATCCCTAGTCGAATATGAGCTGGTCAATATTCCGGTAGAGTGAATGTAAGTCTTATCTGCTAATGATTGTGGCTTAAGTGTGTGGAAAGCTTTGAAAGTTTAATATCCCTTTCTGTTGGTTAGAGATTTATCTTTCTTTTGCCATGGAAGTATAAAGCTATCCTGAAAATGAACAAGCGCATAAGATAACAATGATGTTGTTAACAATGAGATCATGAGCAGGGTTATATATATATATATATATTGATGCAATGATGTTGTTAACAATGGGATTGCATGTGATATTTGAACTGGGTTAGAACTCATTCCATGTGTCGGTACTTCTCGTACGAAGCTTGAACTGGGATTAGCATGTGGTTGGGCATTACTAATTTGGATTTGCTGAATATGTAATTCCAATACGCACCAACTATAATTTGGATCAACTATCCTTGCAATCATGGACTTCAGAGCGTTGTCATTTGCTACGGGCACAGTCATAAAATATTGACTTCACCTTTACCCGCTGCATAACGAGCAAAAATTTTAAAATCTCTAATATTATAATGGGAGAGTTGGGATTGTCATTTGTAGACATTCATTCAGCCATCTAATCTCAACCGTTTATTTTTAAATGAGAGTTATATTAACCATTCATTTACTCAATTGTTGTTAGCTACCATAATACTCTCAAAGTTCAAATTTATTTACCACATAATTATTTACGAAAGTGTCACTCATATAAAATAAAAGTTTGTGCCACTATGGATAATTTGTAAGGAGTATGTGATGAGTAAAGAGATGTCTCAGGTTAGATGCTAGATTACGTCTTAGTATTTACTTAATTAAATAATAAATTAGTAGGACGTGCATCGCACGTGCAGATACTAGTTGTAACGCCCCGAATTCCAAATACAGCTGAATTCGAGATTCCACAGAATCTTTTCACTTCTTTCATACAATTTTACAAGGAATTTAAAACTTTTCACTTTACATCAGAGTTACAAATGAATCTTTACACTTTACAGCGGAAACAAAATTACAACATTTATATGAATTGAAATTACAACAACATTTGAATAATCTCTAAGCATCAATTTTCCTTTAATCTTTATCATGCCATTTATCCTGCATACAAAACTGTGGGTGCGTCAATTTATTCAACCGACGAATATTATACACGGCCATCCTCTCTATGCCGGAAACAGTATAATGATTTTCCATACTTAACAAACACAAACTTGTTCACAAACAAATTAAGGGGAATATCCTATTGATGTCATATTGTGATTGTGCACTTAGTCCTTAATGCAGTTATTTATATTACATGATATTAATGCGCACTTGTTCGGATTCTATGCATCCCATACTACATAGGTCCGAGGACAAGCCTCTTAATCGTTCTTCATCTTGTAGGGTTCAATCCATGGTCATGACTTAATCTACTACTGTAACTACGGTAAGTATCCTAGATGTTCTATGAGTAACGAGCTCATGTACAGAAAAACTGGAGGGGAATCCCATGTCATATCATGACGCATCGTGAAGACAACCTATGGACAATTCAGCCTCCTTCATGGTACACGATCCTCTCGCAGTCACCAAACACCCCACAAGCGTCGCCAAGATCCCGATAATTTCGGAGTAGTGCCCACGTCATGTCACAACGCATCGTGAAGACAAACTGTGAATCACACCCACATCGTAGACTCGAGGCCCTCATACTTGTGTTTTTCTCTCACTTTCATCACCTCTTCACTATGTACTAATCCTTAATTTAATGAAATCATGAACAAAATCAATCTCTTAGGGTCAGCCCTCGCACTAATACCGGTCTTTTCTCTTTCATTTCCCAATGACCCAAACTTGGTCTTTTCACTTTCAATTATCATATCTCATTACTTTCAATTGCCGGTGTGAGTCTTGGCTACACCCTAATTTTCAATTTCAATTCACAAATTCACATGTTTGAGTTATCACACTCAAGAACATTTCTCTTTTTTCAATTAAACGATTTCCAATCTTTTCATGAATCAATTATCATACATGGAGTTCAATTATAAATTATGCATTCCATAACCAACATTTATTTCCACATTAAGTTCATATTACGAAAATGTTTAGTCAAGTGAATATTTCACAAAATCACCATTTGTTACACTATTCTTTGACAAAATAACCCATATAAAACTCACAATTATATTTTCCTTTCACCAACTTTTTCTTTCTAATATCTATACTAATCACCTCATGAAAAAGTCCACATTTTTTACGAAATTATAAATATAAGAAAACAATAGTTTAAAGTACAATTTCACCTCGAAATACATTTTATTTTAGTCCAATAATTCCCAATTTAATTTTCATAGGTTGTACATGATTTTAGAATAATAAAGGTATTTTTTTCAGAATTTTTTACACATCAAAGAAGTCCCAAAAATCATTTTTCGTCAAAAAATATATTCTGGCCATAACCAGAATCGAACCCGCAACCTCAGAGAAGATAGCCGCACACGCCAACCACCAAACCGAGGCGCGCTAGCAACAAGAAGGGGAGACAGAGAGTTATATACTCTCTGTTCGGGTTTGGGGTATTTTTCAACTCGCACGCAAAAGAAGGTGGACACAGGGTATCGAACCAGCGACCATAGAGCCACACGCCACGCGACAATAGCGCCTGAGCTCAAGTTGTCACAAACACAACTTAAGTCTAATAAACTCAGTTCTCTGTTTTATTAAAACATTTCGATGTTCAAAAATCCTTATCTTTATTTTGCTTGCACCAAAAGCCATGTAAAACTCCAGAATACATATTTTAACTTAAATTAACACCCAGTATTTTTAAAATAATTTTTCAGTAATTTAATATACATTTCTCATACAATAATTTAAATTCCATACTACTATCACCATATTTTAACTTGACAATTCTCAAACAACATTTTGATATTATAAACCACAAAAAGAAATTATAACTCCATGTTTTTCCCTCTTTCATTAACTTAATGCATAGGACAAATTTTAATTCACTAGAACCAATACCACAATAGTTCATTTAGTGCATAAAACAATAATTCCATCTATTAGCAATTCATACTCAATTTCTACATTATCACAATCCCAATTTAACATTTCCATAACTACAAGCAATTTGCACAACAATATTAAGAATCATGACGATTTAACATACAATCTACCAATATTAATTTAATCATCTAGCAATCCTTTTTCAAATTGGAATATACTCTTATTAGTTTCTTTCATGCAAATTATGTCATCATTTCTAGCATGGTAACTAGAATTAGAAGCAAGAAAATCACCCACCTAAATTGGAGAGAAAATCACACAACAACTCCTAAACGAAAGAGCCCTTCTCCTCCTAGATTGAGCTTGCCAAAAGAATGCTTCTTCTCCTTGTTTGAGTGCAACCCGACCCTCCAAGGGTGATGCCGGCCTCCTTAAATGCAACACACTCAACTCTCAATCTCTCAATCTTTTATTCTCACTCTCTACCAACACAACAATCTACTACTAACAATTGTATTCTTTCACTATAGGTTTGGAGAATGAAAAGTGCAAGGATAACTAGGCTAGGGGGGGTGTATGTATACAAATTTTTGGGACAATTAGAAGGCTATGATTGATCTAGGAGTTAAGAAACAAAGCCTAGGATTCAATGGGAAGTTGTAGTAACCAACCATGACTACAAAACTACCTCCCACAAACTCCACTTCTTTCTTTCCCTCCCAATCCTATCCGGCCTCAAAAGGGTGCACAAACACGTGCTAGTGCAATGCACGTGTTTCTAAAGTCCCCTATTTTAAAAAGTTGTACATATATATTTTTTATAAAAAGTCTATAAAAATTGTCTACACTACAAGTTGTAATAAAAAGAGAAAATAAATTCATGGGCTTTTATTTAATGGGCCAAATGAGTTTATATTTAAAAATAAATTAAGTTGGGCTCAAAATAAAGGAATACTTATGCTTTCTTTCAAAAATAGGCTTTAATAAAAAGATAATAGAAAGACATATATAGTATACCCATTTGTTTATGAAAAATAATTATAAAAATTTATACCGCAAGATTGCACGTGCACAATACGTACAAATGAATAATACAAAAATAATAATTCTCATAAATGAAAATTCAGGGTATTACACTAGTACCATTGATCTTTGGCCCAATTAGTAACCTCATAAATTTTCTTGACTAATTCTGCCATTGTAATTGTACGGGGTGCCCAAATTATTTCAGGATCAACAGCACTATAACAACCTATCTTTGCGTCACGAATAATTTCATCACCAAAACAAATTCATATAGGAATATCATAATTCATACCTATACATATTTATACAAAAATGAGACACATAATCTAATCTACCCAAGTGTACAAGATAAAAGGTTATACAAATAATACCTTCGAATCTACGATCGTGAATATTGAGCAATTCGGGATCTTCGATAATGGGTTTAGGGTTTTGAGAGTGGGAGTAGAGAGGATTGTGAGTGAGGAATTGGATCTCAAAAGATTTTGGACAAATTTTGTTGGTAAAATAACGAATCTGGGAGGCTAGGGTTTCATTCGGAGTTAGAGAGCAAATGGAAAGAGAGAAGTGAGGGAGAGCTTAACAGCAAGTCTTTAAAAATTTCCCAATCGGCACTCGCTATCTCAGTTAGCGAGTTTAGTAGAAAATGTCTCACTAACTGAGATAGGGAGTTTAGATTGAGGAATTTTTTTTCAATACCCTACACTCGCTATCCCAGTTAGCAAGTGTAGTACAAACACACCCACTATCTGATATAGCGAGTCTATACTTGATGTTTTTCTTCAAACACATATCCATACACTCGCTATCTCGGATAGCGATGAGGTTTTAACCAAACTCTCTATCTGAGATAGCGAGTGGGTCGTTTTGATAAATACTTTCAAAAGTGGGTCAGTTTGGTAAATACTTTCAAAAGGTAAGTCATTTTGGTAAAATTTTCTCTTTCTTCATGTCGAATGACTTTCTTTTCTCTCCTTCTAAGGCTAGATATAGACGTTTTTGAATCAGTACATCGTACATGTTCACCTTCCAGAGCTTAAAGTTGATCTTATCGTCGAACTGCTTGATCTTCACGTTACTGTGACATGTCATCTTCACCAAGGAACTCATCAACTGTATCTCTGATACAAGTTGTTAGGGAATTGTGGTGCAGTGGAGCTGTTGAGCAAGGTAGCAAGGAGAAAAAACAGATCTAATGAACAACCAAGCAAGCAGATCACACCAATTACACAAAGAACACAATGATTTGTCCTAGTTTGGGCGAACCCTAATCCGGGAGGAAATATAGAGAGATACATCTAACAATAACTTGTAGTTAGAAAATATTTCCATGTATTGTTTGTAATTGAGACAAAGCATTTGAGCATATGAGCATATCTGGTTTTAATGGGTGTTTTATATAAACTCATAAAAGAGTATTATTGTAGCAAATTAGTTGGCTGATTGTTATTAACCATCTAAATTTTGTGTTTCGTGTTTGATGCTAGAGATTTGAAATTTGTGATGGGAAAGAGATCTAGGCGTATTTTGTTTCTTTAGCATATGGACAAGCATTTTCTATAAAACTTCATGATTATGATTCAAGAACAATTAAACATTACATGCACTCTCTTAAAGTAAATGAACACCAAATGATTAGAAGGAGAATCTGAATAATTATGATTATGATTATGATTGTAGGTGTTATTGTTAGTGTGTTGCTTTAATTTAACAATATGCTTTCACATAAACATAGATGATTGCCCCCTAGTGTTATAGTGTTTCTCTTCCTCCTTCCTTCCTTAGGCTTCACACCAACTGAAAAAGATTTTCACACTTTTTCTTTTCCTCAATCTCTGAGAATTATTATGATTGAGTCCCGTACTCTCATGGCAGAAATCAATCCATTACTCCAACTTTTTGACCAATCATTTCACTTCTGAGGTTTCTCACTGTTGTATTGTTGACAGTTGAGAACACCAGAATCTGAAGCCCTCCATCCATTCAGTTCTTCTAAAACACACTCTATGTGCTTATCACTAATCACTCAATTAAATCTGAAATAATCTTATGAGCTTGGAATAGTACTAAATCTGCTATTCTATAACTATGTTTCGAAAGTACAAAGAAACTGTGCAGAACCCAAAAACACTTGTTCATCTATAATAAGAAATTCAAGACTCATGCTATAGTTTCCTATTATACCTCACCATCAGTTCTCTAAAATTATATAAAATGCTCCTATCTCGGGTCGAACGCTAGCTACTTAACAAATTTTTTTTTCTTTTGTTCTTACATATTGTCTAACTCCCAATCCTCAAGGCAACCTTAAACATGCATCACAACAAAAAGACTTCACAAAGCAGCAAACATGATTTGCTTCACATGCTGCTCAAGAGTTCGGTTCAAATTTCACTAAAAGAAATATTCCCCCAAAAAATACACTTTGCTCCAGTACCGCTCAACAGATTGTCTATGTTTTCATGATTTACAAACAACTCAATTAATTAGAGCATCTGTAGTCGTTGAATGTAAAAATATCCATATATGGATAAATGAAAATAGGAATCCCACTTTTGCTGCACTCGTGCAAAGCTATTTTTTAGCTACGACGGCACATGATGTGCCGTTGGAGTGGAAAAAAAATAAAAAAATAATAAATTTTGGACGGACGGCACTTGAAGTGCCGTCGGAGCGCGAAAATAAAAAATAATTAATTTTCAAGAACGGACGGCACATGAAGTGCCGTCGGAGAAGGAAAAAAAAAAAATCAATCCATATGGACGGACGGCACATGAACTGCCGTCCAAGAGCCATTTTCCACTTTTTTGGACATTTTCCACTTTTTCCGAAATTACAAAAACATTTCATTAATTACAAAAAAATTTCAAAAAATTACAAAAACAATTTAGAAATTGCAAAAAAAATTAAAAAATTGCAAAAACATTTTCACAAATTGCAAAAAAAAATTAAAAAATACAAAACCCTCCGAACGGCACTTCAAGTGCCCGTCCGAGGATTTGGGGGAGCGCTAGGGTTTTTTTAGTTGGAAAAAAAAAAAAATCAATGGGGTCCGAGGGATTTGGGGGATTTTTTAATTGAAAAAAATTATAAAAAATCAAGCGACGGCACTTCAAGTGCCGTCCCTCAAATATCGATAAAAGCTATATCGATTCTCATTTATAGCAATCGACTGTAGCTATTTATCAATAAAATGGATATTTGGCAAACGAGTGCAGCACGTTCGTTTGCCAAATATCCATTTTATCGATATTTGGCAAACGACTACAGATGCACTTATTAGAGAATGTAAGGGCTCCATAAAAATGGTAACTTTATAGGAAATGCATTCTTAATTTCGTTTCCATATAAACTAAAGTATGCAGTACAAACGTTATAATATAAACATGTACACAAAAGAAAATGGAGATCTATCAGTGAATCTTTAGTTTTTGAAGTACATGCTAATTAAGATACAAGTAGAGATAATTCAAATTATGTTTGTATTTAATTACTCCATAAATATCTACCAAAAATGTATTGTGGGAAAAGTGCATATTCGTATTAGGTTTGATTGTGGGCTCAATTTTTGGAGTTCTTCTCTGGTCTAATTACAAGGTATACAATTTTCCATTAATCTGTATCAGCCTTTTTTCTCAACTATCAATAAAACATAATTAATATTTCCAGGTTTGAGGGTTCATATTACAGTTATTATTGTGTGCACATACAAAGACATTGCCCGCTCTCACTGTTCTACGTTCTGAAGGATTTGTCATGTCAATATGCCAACTTCGTGATGTACATGTTTCCTATGTAATATTCATGCTTCAAGCTTATATTTATGATTGAAATACAGAAGCAAGCACACAAAAAGAAGAATAAATAATTTTAAGAAAAAAAAATAACACTAATTCACAGGAAAAAGAATTAGCACAAACAAGAAAAGAGAACGATAACAAAATTTGAAGAAAAGGAAAGAAGAAGAAATGTATATATTAAAGGAATGCAACAAAATAAAGAACCTGATCACTAGGAGGTGACCACCCCCATCTAATCCAAATTAAAAGCAGAATGCAGCCCAGTCTCTAACCCAAATAAAAAGAATCATTCTTCTCTCAAGAAAACAACTCATGAAGTTCACTATATAAATCTTCTTACTTTTCTCATTGGGTTAATAATTCTTATACTTTAGTTCTCTTCTTCTCTCATGCTTTAATTCTACAATATTTCTCTTTATATCATCAGTCAAAAGCATAAGCCTTTCATGGACATGGGCTCTAGATATGCACGCAGGGGACTGCAAACTTACCATGATTATGTCCCTTCTTATGAATGGATTCGCGGGGAAGGAATTGACACTCTTGTTATTCAGCTACCTGGTAGTATTTTCATTATATCTTTCATTATGATAGGTTGAGATCCTTTAATTTAAAGAAAGAAAATTCTCTAGTTTCCGCACAATATCTAATTATTCCCAATTCCAACTTAATTCATCAAAAAGAATTTGTATTCTCTAACTAATTTACCCCTATTTTTACTTAAACATGAAAACCAATCCTGAGTTCCTATTCTCCTCTCACCAAACAAAGTAAGTTGCATGAGAAGTTGTAATTTGTTGCTTAAATAGATATTTCAATGTATACACAATCTTTTTTGCATCTATTCCAATATGCTCCAATTTAAATCAGCCTCAGGAAATGATGGCCAATATTATTTACTCAAATGTATATGAAATTTTTAAAAGACTCTTTAGAGCTTTTGAACACAACCAACAATAAAGGCCTTAGTCTCCTCCCTCCATGCACAATATTCAACCATTCTATCCAATTACTTGCATTATAAGTTTTTTTTAATTATAGTTTACTTGCAATAAAAAATTAAGAAGGTAAATGTACATGCAATGCATTCGAGAAGTATATTTAAAAGAGGAGAGAGAGCTAAGAAAAGAGAGAGGGGGTTGTAAACCTTCATAAAATTGATTTTCAGAAACTGAAGAACAGATCCTAAGAAAATCTAATTCTATTTTTTGACGCAGCGCTCAAGAAGGAGCATGTAAATATTCGAATGTGTTGTGTAGTGCGTGCTATTCATGATCGGTTGCCTACCGCCAGTAGACTAGCTTCTCTAAATATATTACAGGAAGATCCATGTGTACTATGCCATGAGGTAGAAGAAACAATTGATCACTTATTCTGTGAGTGTTCCTATTCCAAATATATTTGATCGCTCTCTAGATTAAAATTGGGCATTTTTCACAATGCAGGTCAGCTTTCCTTACTGCAAGAAGTGGACATGGTTAAGCATAATTTCAAAGGGAAGAAGAAGGTGGCGTGCTTAGCTAGGCTAACCCTCAACCCCACTATTTGGTTCATTTGGAAAGAAAGAAATGGAAGAATAGTTAGGAGCGAGACCACAAGCTCGTGCTATCCAATAACATGAACAATGCTATGAAATTTTGTTGCAAGAGTGCAAGTTGAGAGTGAGAAGAAAGGACACATTGGTGCTTGAGAATTGGGATATTTAATACTCCTAAACTTGTATATATAACTTGTATATAGCTTAATTATATGCTATGTTCCCCACTGTGTCCTTTCTTGTATATGGCTTAATTATGGGTCCTTCCATACTACGTAGTAGGCATAGATAGCTATAGGTAGTTTTTTTCCGATTAATTACATTTGAAATTTACTTTTCAAAAAAAAAATTAAAAAAAAGGGTATTCAGGTGGACAACTATGGCTACCTCCACACCAGCGGCAAACACCTTTTAAGCCCTAGCCAAAACCTCCGGGGCTGTTTCAGCAAGGTGTTCTAGATACTAGACTCCTGCAATGCTTCTAAAATCCATGCCAAGTTCAAGAATGAAATCCTCAAGATCATCCTCCCACATCGCACCACCATGGCCAGCAAGGTTGTGAAGGAAATACGGAGTTGGGATGCAGAGGAAGGAGTTTTTTTCTTTCTTTCTTTTTTTTCTTTGGGGGTGGGAACGGTGACTAACGATCACCGGTTTCTTTAATGAAAAGTTAACGAAACAGAAAGTACCTACTATTACAACCCAAAATCAACACAAAAGCCTACTACATCAATTACTAATAATTGAAAAAGTCTAATATACTCAAAACTATGAACTACTACAAGATCCTCCACCCAATCGAAGAAGAGATAAATGTTCATGAGTCCTCCTGATCTAATCCGATCCGTCCATACGAAGTCTCTTCCTAGCATGCGAAGTCTTTTCCTAGCATCTGCTTGACCTTCACAAGCCGAGACCGGTTCCTTTGCTTTTGCTGCCAATTTGATTATGTCCTCCTTAAGTGGACCCTCTGACACTCATTAATCGATTTGCCTCTTGCTCTTCCTTCGTTACCTCTACACCCTTCGCCCTACTCTTTATGCTTGGTTCCTTGCCCCATCACCTGCTTTTCCCAATTTTCACTATCGCAATGAGAGCCTTGAACATCCTCTCCCACCCCTCCAATGCGCCAATCATATCATCCCCCATCTGTAGAAGACACAAATCCCTTAAAACGTCGTTCTTCACTAAATTCACGCTTAACTTGGCTCTCCTCCCCCTGTCCCATCTCTGTTCCCATCCCAACATCGTTGTAAGCTTCATCTTCCTCCTCCTCATCGGGAGCTTTGTCATTTTTGTTCCCATCTCGAAGCCCCTCTGGAAATCTTTTATTCATAATGGGCCACAATATGCCATCTAGTTCCAGTTGAGCCTGTTGAATTCTAACTGCGGAATAAACTCAACAACTACGACGAGGAGATGCAAGAACTATAGAATCAAAACAAGAGAACAAAGAACAACCAAAAGCAACACACAAGAACAAACAAGATTTTTTCGAGGTTCACCCAAAACAATAGCTACTTCCCCGCGCAGAGGCACTCCTGCGATTTCCACTATAAATATGAAGATTAGGATTACAAATCTCTCAAGAACTCACCACCAAGGTGTAGGGTTTCTCTCTATCTCCCCCTCTCTTAATGACAGCTGGTAGATCTTTATTTTCTTTTCACTTAACCCTAAAATCGTACACAATATAATATATATAGGATTCCACAACTTTAATCTCAACCGCTCATCAATCAGCGTCAGGACGGTCGACCGCAACATCATGACGGTCGACCAGTTTTTTCCTTCGATTGCACGAGTTCCAACAGAGAGTAGGTCGGTCGACTGCGCAGTCGACCGGTCGCCTCTTCAAGTTATAGAATTGAGTCAGAGAGCAGGACGGTCGACTGCGCGATCGACCGTACACTTGCCTGGAGCGTGGTCGGGGGGTGCGGTCAACCGCAACTCTGCTTATAGCTTCAAACCACTTCTGACCTCTTGCTCCCACTTCGACTCTCCTTCTCATCTGACTTCTCCAACCCCATTATCGTGTATTGGATCCATAAACCCCAACAATCTCCCACATGGAGACATATACACGAAGTATCTAATCTGTTCTTTATTCTTCCATTGGCCTAGTCTAGGCATGTGCCTCTGCGAGTCTCCTCAACAATTAACCTGAAGACAATCCGATAGCGATATAGCAAAACTGATGTTTCATGCTATCCACCACCTTAGTGAGCATGTCCGCCGAATTCTTAGTGCCAAGAATCTTAGTTAGCTTCAACAATTTCTTCTCAACCGCCATTCTGATAAAATGATACCTCATTTGAATATGCCGAGTTTTTCGCCAAGAAAACTGCACTTTGACTGTCACACCATAGTTCACCTATGGGTTGCTTCCTACCCAACTGTTTCATAAGCTCCAAAAACCACAACATGTCTTTCGTCGCTTCTGTAAGTGTCATATACTCTGACTCCATAGTTGACTGTGCTATAACCTTTTGTAACTGCGAAGCTCAACTAATAGTTGTTCCTCCAACTGTAAATACATACCTTGTGCTACTTCTGCAACCATTACGATCGCCCAAAAAATCCGCATCCACATAACCATGTATATGCAAAGAATCTCCCCCAAAACAAAGAGAGTGATCTAAAGTACCTGCTAGATATCTAAGAATCCACCTTACTACATTCCAATATTGTTTACCTGAATTCTTCATGTAACGGCTGACAACTCCCACTGCTTGTGCAATGTCTGGTCTTGTAGGCACCATCGCATACATCAAACTCCCAACGGCTGAGACATAAGGAATAGCAGCCATTTCCTCCATCTCTTTCTCTGTCTTGGGACACAAGTCCATTGATAACTTGAAGTGAGCAGCCAAGGGACAAGTGACTAGCCTCGCACCATCCATATTGAATCTCTTCAACACCTTCTTCACATAGTCCGCTTGTGATAACCAAAGCTTCTTGCTACTCCTGTCTCTACTAATCTTCATGCTGAGGATTTGCTTTGCTTCACCCAAGTCCTTCATTAAAAACTCCGAAGCTAGCGCCTTTTTCACTTCCTTGATCTTCTTCATATATGAACCTGCTAACAGCATGTCGTTCACATACAACGCCAGGATAACTATATCATTGTCCTCATATCTACGAACATACACACATTCATCCGTTTCGTACATATCGAAATATTTTTTTCTCATGAAGCAATCAAACTTCAAATACCATTGTCGCGGTGCTTGTTTGGGCCCATAAAGACTCTTCTTCAATCGACACACCATGTCTTCCTTTCCTTTAGCTTCAAAACCTGTGGGTTGTCTCATGTACAGCTCTTCTTCGACATCACCATGGAGAAATATTGTCTTTACATCCAACTGCTCTAACTGCAAGTCTTCAACTGCCACAATACTGAACAGAACCCTAATTGAAGTCATGTTTAGATGCAAATATCTCACTATAATCAACACCTTCTCTTTGAGAGAATTCTTTCACAACAAGCCTTGTCTTGTACCTCTTACTGCCATCTGCCTCGTCTTTGACTCCGAAAACTCATTTGTTCATAAGAGCGCGCTTCCGTGCAGGTAACTTGGTCAACTCCCAAGTTTGGTTCTGTTCCAAGGAGTTTATCTCGTCCTTCATGGCTAACTCCCACTGAATTCGAGCCTCATCCATCAAAGCCTCCTCATAAGTCTCTGACTCTCCTGAATCCGTGTACAGAACATGCTCGTGAACAATACTAGCTGATGGATCAAATATCTTGGTTGGCCTACTCTCTCGTGTCAATCTCCTTAATGTGGGTACCAGTTCACCGACCGGTTCAGGTTTTCAGAACTGTTCTGCCTGTACCTGTTCGTTTTGGATAACCTGCTCATTCCCAATAGGCTCACCATGAGCCTCATGTGCTGCCTGTGGTACCTATACCTGCTACAGCACTGTAGGGCCCCCACCACTAGGGCCGTCTTCAGAATCTGAATTTGAGTTTGAGTCTGAACCCCAATCTGACTCTGAACTAGTTGTACTGTCTTGACCTGTGTGTCTGTCCTTGTATAGGACCTCTTCATTGAACACTACATTCCTGCTGCAAATGACTTTGCTATTCATAAAATCCCAAAGTCTGTAACCATACTCATCGCCACCGTAGCCAATAAACACACACCTCCTGAACTTAAAGTCCAACTTCTTTCTTTCTTCCCTGTCAAGTAGTGCATATGCCAACACCCATAAACTTTTAAATGCGAATAATTAACAGTTTTACCTGACCATAGTTTTTCTGGAATGGCCCCATCAAGGGCACTAGACGGGCAACGGTTAATCAAGTACACTGCCGTATCAACTGTAGCGGCCCAAAGATGGACCGGAAGACCCGCATGAAGTCTCATGCATCTCGCCCTTTTGAGTATCGTGCGGATCATTTTTTCTACTACACCATTCTCTTGTGGAGTCTTCAGAACTGTCTTGATTCCTCTGATACCTTCCCTTGCCAGATAATTAACAAACTCTTTGCTTGTGTACTCACCTCCGTTGTCTGACTTTATTGCTTTTACCTTGCAACCCGTCTCATTCTCAACCCTGGTCTTCCAAGTTCTGAATGCCTCAAATACTTCTAATTTTTTGCGAATTGTATAAACTCAAACCTTTCTTGTAGTATCATCGATGAATGTGATGAAGTATCTCTTACCACCATAAAAGAATTCATACCTGGGCCCCACATATCTGTATGTACCAACTCTAGCTTCTCAAGCTTCTTCTCACGTCTATCCAACTGAAAGCTAACTGTCTTCTGTTTGTCTATCACACATTCTCACAAAAATCCATCTCAACCTTCTTCAGCCCCAGCAAAAGATCCCTAGAACAAAGCTGCTTGACACCCTTTTCACCAAGGTGCCCCAACCTGACATGCCATAGAATTGAAGAGGAACTACATGTTGATGTTGTAGCAATGATATCACCTGAATCACCTCTCCTGAGTAAGTACAATGTGTTACCACGCTTTTCTTTTGCCACCAACCTGGCACTTGTATTCACCTTCCATTCTCCATGCCCAAAAGTTGTTGTAAACCCTTCTTTGTCTAGTTTGCTAGTTGATATCAAATTTTTATTCAAGCTCGGAATATGTCTTGTGTCATACAAGACCAATTGCCCATCATTCCGAGCCTTCACTCTCATAGTACCTCTACCTACAACTGGACATATCTGCCCATTACCAACTGAAACTGCATCAAAATCACATGTCCTGTAATCCTCAAAAACATCTCTCATGGGGGTACAATGATAAGAAGCACCTGAGTCTATACACCAATCATCTTGCAAAATATTAAATCCAGCAGATAAACACAATTCATCTAGATGGGGTTCAATACTTACCACATTGGCTACATGTGACCCTGCTTGTGCTTTCTTATACTCCTCACATTGGTCTAACCTATGTCCTAGTTTCTTGCAGTACCAACACTCACCTTTGCGATGTCCGGTTCTTGACTTGGACCAGTGATTCCTGCTCTGTGACCTCCCTTTGTTGTTACTTCTATCATGGTTATCAACTGACAGCGCAGTATTGCTAGGATATGACACTGAAGTCTCTCCATATCTTTTCCTCCTTGCATCCTCATTCATAATGCTGCTTATAACATCCTTTAGGGTTGTCGTATCAGTCATGGTGCTTGTAATAGTCTGCTCTATTATGTCGTAACTATCGAGAAGACTGGATAGCAACAACAACGATTGTGCCCTCTCCTCAAACTTTAAACCCCACGATTCCATCTGATTGTAAACCATACAGAAATTGATGTGCTCAGCAACCGAACTTCTTTCTGACAACTTCAAGTTAACCAACTTCTTTAGGTCTAAGATTTGATTCACTGCATTCGACTTCTCAAACATGTCTGTCAATATCTCCATTGTCTCCTTTGCGGTTCTTGCCTTCTCAATGTGAAATAGCGCCTTCCTGCTCAGCGACAACTGAATCTGCCCAAGCGCTTTCTGATCCAATCTATTCCAGGCCGCCAACGCAACCGGATCGACCTCCGCCTCTTCTGGCTTCACACCAAACAACGGATCATCTAGATCCTTCTGTCGGAGATACACAATCATTTGGATCTTCCACATTGTGAAATCCGTTCCATCGAACTCCTTGACTCTACTCTTGTCCCCCATCTCAATCAATACTACCAACCTGTAGCTCTGATACCACTTTGTTGAATTCTAACTGCGAAATAAAGTCAACGACGACGACGAGATGCAAGAACTATAGAATCAAAATAAGAGAACAAAAAACTACCAAAAGTAACACACAAGAACACACAAGATTTTTTTAAGGTTCACCCAAAATAATGGCTACTTCCCCGCGCAGAGGCACTCCTGCAATTTCCCCTATAAATATGAAGATTAGGTTTACAAATTTCTGAAGAACTCACCACCAAGGTGTAGGGTTTCTCGCTATCTCCCTCTCTCATAATGACAGCTGGTAGATCTCTATTTTCTTTTCACTTAACCCTAAAATCGTACACAATACAATATATATAGGATTCCACAACTTTAATCTCATCCGCTAATCAATCAGCGTCGGGACGGTCGACCGCAACATCATGACGGTCGGCCGGTTCTTTCCTTCGACTACATGAGTTCCAATAGCGAGTAGGTCGGTCGACTGCGCGGTCGACCGGTCGCCTCTTCAAGTTACAGAATTGAGTCAGAGAGCGGGACAGTCGACTGCGCGGTCGACCGTACACTTGCCTGGAGCGCGGTCGGGGGGTGCGGTTGACCGCAACTCTGCCTGTAGCTTCAAACCACTTCTGACCTCTTGCTCCCACTTCAACTCTCCTTCTCATCTGACTTCTCCAACTCCATTATCGTGTATTGGATCCACAAACCCCAACAAAGCCGACCCCAACACCCTCCTCACTTGAATATCCTTTATTATGTACAATTGGGCTATTTTCTTTCAAATATAAGCCCACTAACTTATTTTGGCACAACTCACTTGAAATCCCTACTTCTTGCCATTTTTTCCTGTGAAAACATAACCCATCCTTCACTAAACGACTTGGGCCTGGTCCATTCTCTTGAAAAAAAATTTGAAACTGCCAAAACTGCTAGTTGGATCGCATCTTGGAACTCCACTTTCGTAAGTGTTAGGGTTTCTATGCATGCGGGATCCGTTGTCTCATCGCTTCCCAAAACAGACTTTTTTGCTCCAACTTTCGATGGTCCCAAGTTTGGACTTTCCAAGTCCAATGAGGAGACTTGACAGCGACCTGACTCCCTGCCTACTCCTATGCTACCACGTGCCTCATCTCTACACTTCATGTCTCCTTTTTTCACGCCTTCACCCACAACTAGACATTTATTGACTCTCTCTGCCTTTTCTCCACCTTTTTCAGAATAGTCATTGATCAAGGAGACATGCTGGATTGGACGGCTTTAATGCTTCCTTTATTGATTTAACGGTCTGGACTCCTATGTGACTTTGATACCCGATGGACGCTCCAGATTTCCTCTCAGCAAATTCAACGGTCGTTGCTTGTCTTCAACCTCTGGTATTTTGTGTGTTGCTTGAATCCAATTGCGACCCTGATTTCGCCGGTGAGCCCCGAAAAGACACCGTCTTCCTTTCCACTGTCACCTTAACCTCGATGCACTCATCTTAAAATTACATTTGAATCACCAACGGAACTGAGGCAAGAGTCTCAATTCCAATTCGAATGTGAGAAAACTCTCGACGAGTCTGTAAAAGAGTACTTTGGTCGATAGCCACCAAATGACCAAGTCCTCTCACCAGATTCTAAAAACACAAACGAACTCAGCAATGGAAAGGAAAATTATATAGACGAATCCATACCGACGATAGAAGATTCACCTTCAGTGCACCGAAACTTCGGGACCATCTACTGTAAATTATATAAAAATCATCTCCTTCTAATCCACCTAGAGAGAATCTTCATAACCCTCTCCTTTGATTTAAAGTAAACCATTAAGACATCTTGCTTGACTTTCTAGACTTCCCACTTCAAAATCGGGTTCGTCGTCGTGTTCACACACAGGAGGTTGGTGATTGCATTTATCGATGGGTTGTATGTATGAATTTTGATCATCACACACATCTTGAATCTACCCTCAACCTATGCCATGACTGGAGGAGTGATAACTGTCTTCATCACCTTCCTACTGTCGATGATGCTCTCATTCGTCTTGCTCTATGTAGATTGAGTAGGTTTCTCCGCTCGTGGTAGTGATTTGGAGAGTAAGTTCATTGTCTCCTTACTTCTAGGGCACACCGTCTATATGTGATCATGTCATTTACAAGTATAGCAAAATCACTCATTCTTGCATTCGTGGATAGTGTGTCCCCTCTCCGCACACTTATGACATTGTGGCCCATTCACCACCGTCAACGATGAACACGATTCCGATGAACTCTTCCTTGCCGCTTTCTTTGCTTTCTTGGTTCGATACAGTATCAATTCACCATCTTCATCTTCCTTCAAATCTTCTAATTCAGGTCATCCCTATTCCTAACATGGCCTCTCTCAACAGGTTCCATCTCTCCCACTCTTCATCACCTCCGCATGCGACCTCCTAGGACTCGTCGGAGCTCGGATTTTGTTTATATCAAATTCTGGCGAGCGATGTCGTTGCTTCTCAACCGTGCTCCTATCACGGTGGCCTCTACTCTTCATCCTCAAGCGATCTGTATGGTCCACACGAGGTTCTCTCGTAGCTGAACGACCCCTACCTCTATGGTGGTCATCGGTCATGTGCCTGGAGCTACCTTTGTACCCCCCTCCCCACTCCCCCACGCGCGCACGCGACTTCCTTACCTCACTTCCTCACTTAGCCATTGATGCCCCGTGCCTGGTGGTTGACTGGTTGGGCATAGGAAGGAGTTAAAAGATCATAAATTTTCTATTCGCTGCAGTGGTGTTGATTTGGATTGCGGTGTATCTGTTTACAAATTGAAGAAGGTGGGCAATGCGGCTAGTAAAAGGCTATTTGACTTTGACGAGCTTTAATTTGTCGGGGGAGATTTCTATGCACATGAAGGGAGAAAACATTGTCCTTTAATAAATTGTTACACTAATAGTGGAATAAGAATGAGCGAAAATACCATTGTCTTTAACTACGTCTTAACTCATAATGAGAATTAAATCATTGCTGATATGGGTAAACAAAATGATAGCAAAGAATCTTACTTCATAACTTGTTTCGAAGTGAAAAGCCCAAAATTTTCATAACATTTTTCCTACATACGTGAGGATAGAAAGAGATGTTTCAATACAGTAATGGATTATAAAAGAACATAACTGGTTGAACCCTAGTTATACTAATCTATCTTAAAAACTGATCAATCATAAAGATAATTGATGTAAAACTAACCCTAAATAAAGAATTTTCAAGATTCTTAATGGATTAATTTTATCAACACGTAGTACGGATCAAAGTTAGAAATTTTAAACAGTTAATCGGTTTGATGGATTTTCAAGAACTGAATCACGTTTAACAATCTCAATTAATAATTCAATTCTAACAATCAATAATTAAATCCCTAAGCGTTCTTAGCAAGTAAAAGATTCAATATTGATTTGTACTCTAATCAAGTAGGTGGAACGCTCAATCTCAATATTTGTGGTCAACAGTTAAATTGAATAATATAATAGAGATGATAAAGTAGTATAATACAAATATTTGAGAATTGGAAAGAGTATACCGATAGTTCGAAGAACTCAGCGTAGATGTCGGGTTGAACACGAAGAGCACAACAATCAGCAACAATAGTAAGAGAAAGACAGCAGCAACAAGTCAGCAATGGCAGCAACCAAGAGAGGTGGCGGCGGCGGTCGATGGGGACCGTCGGAAAATCGACTGGAAAAGGATGAGGGCGTTGGGCTATGCTGGCGTTGGTGAGTGCTACACGGGGTCGCGAAGATAGGGGCGGTGGAGGTTGCGGTGGCGATGGAAGGGGGAGATGGGGACGTCGAAGGTTATGGCGGCGCGGGGTTGGGTTGACGGGGGTGGACGAGAAGACGAAAGTGGGAGACGGGGTAGGGAAGGACGACGAAGAGGGTGAGGGGCGAGCGGTTTGACGGCGGTGGTGGTCGAAGAAGGTGAAGAGGAGTGAGTTGGTCGGGAGTTGGCGGAGGAAGAAGAAGGATTAGGGTTTTGGATTTGGGGATTAGGGTTTTGATTTAATTGATTTGGGGATTTGGGGTAGTTTTAAAGTTTATCACAAACCCTAAAATTTTATTAGGACTTATCATAAATCATAATAATTGGATCTCAATTGTATCACACAAAAAGAAAGAGGAAGAGCAAAACTTAACACAATAATTTTTAAATCAAAAATGACATATCTTTCTCATTAATCTCAGGGTCTATAAATAGACTCAAAACAAATCTTGATACAAATCTCAAAAGATTCTAAAAATCTCAAAAATATTCTAATGAAAAAAGAGATTACATATGGCTATAATTGCCAAAAAACAAATATAATACTGAAATAAAATACTAAATTAAATAGAATTGATGTCCTCATCAATAATATATAAAGATAGGGCACATAAACAGTCAAAGAAAAAGTTTAATGTAGATTTTTTATCGAACACTCTGAACGCACATCAGGTACCTTAAATGCGGAAAACTCTCCTGTCTAGCTAGTAAGTGATTTAACAAAATAATATTTTTCTTCTGCAGATTGCCTAGCTACCAATCCTCAAGTCAAGCCTAAACACATCGACAAAAAGACACTCCACAATGCAGCCAAAACGATTTGTCCCTAGTGCTGCTCAAAAGTTTTCTCCGATATTTCACTTTAAGAGGAAAAATTCGCTCAAAAAAAATATGTTCCTATGCTGCTCACCCTGACTGTCTCTAAATCTTTTATATTTGTCATTTCAAGATTTACAAACAACTCATCTAATTGTTCCATAGCATAATAGTAACTTTTATCAGAAAACCGTTCTTAATTTCTTTCCTTCAATGTAGTATAATCGTTATAATATAAATATCTACACAAAGAAAAAAAACCATCGAGTGACAAAGCTATCAATGAGCCTTTATTCGAACTACAGGTTAAGACACAAGGATATTTCATATTATGTTTGTGTATAAGCGCACGATAAACACCAATTAAAAAAGTAACATGGGGAAAGTGTATAATCATGCCAGGTTTGGTTGTGGGCTCAATTTTAGGAGTTCTTCTCTTATCTAATTACATGGTTTGGAATTTTTAAGATGTTCATTAACTTAAGTATATATAGTCTTGTTTTCTCAAATTTTGATGAAAACACAATTTAATATTTCGAGGTTTGGGGTGTTCATTTTACATTTATTACTTTAAGAACATACAAACCCATCGCTCTGTCTTCAAAGATTTATCATGTCATCAGTGGCGGATTCATGCCTTTCTCAAGGTGGGCAATTGCCCACCTTAAGATTTGGATAATTGTATTAGGATTTAGGACCATATTATAGTTACTAATGAGGTTATTTACAACTGTCCACCCGCTTCCCTTATATTATATATTATTTTAGCTTAATTTAGTTTATTGTATTTTATTATATTTTATTTTAATTTACATTTTTGTAGCAAACCGTTATTCCAATTAATTAATTTTATTTTGGCTTTTGTCCATTGAACAGTGTCGAAAGTAGATTACAAATTATTATTATTTACTTATATCTTTTGCCCACTTTAGAGAAAATATGTGGCCCCCGTCACTGCACGTCATTATGCCAATACTGTGATGTATATGTTTCTCATGTCAATAGTCAAGCTTTCAAGCTTCTTATATATAATATACCATTGTAAACATAAACCCTAGTGCACATATTTGAAATATGTAGATTTAACATTGACAACATTAAACCATAACAATCCAGGCATAATAATTCATAGTATAGATCTTTACTGAGATTATAATATATATAGATATTGTATTAACATTCATATGAATGTGAACGGAATGATGTAAGGATCAAAGTACAAATGGAAGGATAATATTGGCAAACCCTCGAATCAGGATCAGCACCAGCAGCTAGTAATATCATCATGGCAGATGATTCCTCCAAGTTGTAATGTGGGAGGTGTTAAGGCAAACTCATCCCTTGTAACAAAATGGACAAGATAAGCACAAAGTAAAAACACAGATATTTTATAAAAAAAACAATAAAAGAACTAGAAATAAAAATAACACGAACTCACAGGAACAAGCAAGAGCTTATTTGTACAAGCAAGTAAAGAACTAGAACAAAATCTTTTTATTACTTAAGAAGAAAAAATATTGAAGGAGTACAAACCAAATAAAGAACCTGATGTATCTTTTACCCTCTCAAGGAGGTGATCACCCCATTTAATCCCCAAAATGGGAAAAAGCAGGATGTAGCCCTCTCAACTATCTAACCCAAACAAAAGGAATAATCCATCTCTCAAGAAAACCACTCAAGGAGTCTGCTATATAAATCCTCCTACTTTAGTTTCCATCTTCTCTCATACATTAGCTCAACAATATTTCTCTTTAATATCAACAGGTAAAAGAATAAGCTTTCATGGATACAACGGCTAGATCGATTGGGGGACCGCGCTCTTATGAGGATATTGTCCCTTCTTCTGAATGGATTCGAGAGGAAGGAGTCGACACGCTTATTGTTGAGCTCCCTGGTAGCATTTACATTATATTTTTCCGTAGGATAGGTTGATCCTTATTCCTATGTTTAAAGAAAGACACGGAAAGTCTCTATTTTCCGTTGAATATCAACTCAGTCCAAATTTCAACTTAGAACATCATATAAATTTTGAATTCTCTTACTAATTAACATTTACTTCTACTAAAACATCAAAACTAATCCTGAGTCCCTATTCACCTCTCTCTAACAAATTAAGTATGTTACACAAAAGTTGTAATCTATTGCTTAATTAGATATAACTAATCTTTTTGGCATGCACGTATTTGAACATGCTCTTCCTCTTAATGTATTACTAATTCAAACACTCATTAGAAAATGGTGTGCAATTTATGTATTCAGATGTAAATGAATTTTGCAGACTATTCATAGCATTTGAGTATAACCAAGTAACCAACTGTTAAGGCCCTATTCTCCTACCTCCATTCATAATGTTCACCTCTTCTATATATTCCTATTATTTGCATGATATATAGTAATAAAAAATTAAGAAGAAAAGTGTAGGCGCAATGCACTTAAGTAGGCTGATGGCTGTCAGCTCATGACACGCTCAAGAAGTCTATTTAGAACGGAAAGAAAATAAAATCATATACGATGCAGAATTAATTTTCAAAAAGTGGATAAAAGAAAAATACTAATTCTGTTTTTTTATGCAGGGTTCAGGAAGGAGCAAATTAGGGTTCAGCTGGACAACTATGGAAACCTCCGGACCAACGGCGAGCGCCCTCTAGATGCCAACTCAAACTGCTGGCGCCGTTTCCGCAAGGAATTTCGGATCCCAGACAACTGCAATGCCCCCGAAATCCGTGCCAAGTTCGAGAATGGCATCCTCATGATCACCCTCCCAAAATTCACCACCACCACAACCAGAGCTACTGAACCTCAATCTCTACCTCAACCTCAACAGCAGCCTCTACCTCAACCACCTCAATCTCAGCCTGAACATGTTTCACCACCTCCAACAACACAATCTGAGACGCCAGCACCTCAACCAGAGACAACAGACCCTAAAAATACAGAGACAACAGAGGCTAGCCAGAAAGTTAACGAGGTTGTGAAGGAAGTGAAGAATCAGTGTAAGAGGAGGCAGTTAACAATGCTAAGTGTTTTATTCATTGCTGTGGTGTTGTTTGGAATTTGGGTGTATGCAGTCTGTAACTTGCAGAAGGTGGGAAATGCTGGAAGTGAGAGGTTAACTGACTTTGATGAGCTTTAATTTGTAAAAGAATTACTTTGTAATTAGGGGGGACTTCAGTTAAGTAAATAAATTGTACTACATGATGGAATAAGAATAAGAAGAATACCATTTCATTTTATTTGCCTGGAAGGTAATAAAAACGGTAAAAAGCCTCAAATTTATCATATTTTGACCAACATACACAGCTAGAGTATTTAAAGAGGTCCAAATATAGTAATGAATTATAAAAGAACATAACCAATTAATCGTTTTAAACCTATATGGTACTAAATATCATTTCCACTCCCTCTATCTTAAAAAAATGATCAAATCCCTGATTTCTACAGGTATAAACTTCCCTTACCTAGTCAAATATTTGGTCTTTTATAAGGGATAAAAGGAGTAGGGCAGGGATCAACTAATGAAATGAAATAGAAGACTTCATGTAGATATTTAGTGAAAATTTAAGATACAAGCTAAGACGCATACACTTCTATATGGTAGCTGTATTTTGTCAGATACACGGAATCGACATGACACTGGCAATTTACTGTAGGTATCAATTTTTAAAAAATGCTCATGTGGGTGCGTCGTGTCACATGGTATCCATGTTAGCGTGTTTGTGTCAGTCATGTCTTCTTTCCTAGGGCACACGAATATTGCCCATAAACTGATAATCTCTGCTATTATAACTAGAGAGTTTGGTCGTGTAAATTATTGACAACCACCCACTTATAAATGTCAACCGCACACTTAAAAGTCTAATTCATATCAACCATCTACAAAGTCAACCATCCACTTAAACTTTAACCACACACTTAAACCTCCAATCTATACATCCTATTCAAGTGCAGTGCACATAAATTACAAGTCAAAACACTTCGTATGCACACTAAATAAATCACAATCTAATACATAGGAGCTAGAAAAAGGACAGAAAAAGTGTCATCATTGATTACCAGATAAAATTAATGTCGAAGTCGGCAACCCAAATTGCCTTAGCTCTCTTGCACATTATGTCGAGCACCTTGCATGCATATTCTAAATTGGCATTGTTACAGCTGCACATTTATACCATTTTGGGCATTTTATCGAGCACTTTGCATGCTGTAGTATGAAAAGAACTGTGGGCTTTGGAGAAGAGATGGGATATATGAAGAGGGCGGGAAAAGGCATGGGTTTGAACTTTGAAATGTGAATCAAAGAAGAAGAGCAGTTGAGATTTTAAAATGGAGAAGGAATAAGACGGGATAGTGGAATTGGGTTTGGGCTTAAATGGGCTTCACAGTATGCATGGACTTGTGTGGCTTTGGAGAGGGCTTGGCTCGATTACCTATTTTCTTCTTCTCACATTTCCACTTACACTAACTAAAAATGACTACGCAAAGGAAAAAAAGGGGGGATTTTACTATAAGTTGATCACTAAGAGCATCTGTAGTTATTGGCTAAAATGCCAGAATTTTTAAAAATAGAAAAAAAATTGTGCTGTAGTCGTCGGCTATATACACAAATTTTGAAATTTAGGGAAACAGTGCGCTGCTATATTTGGAAGAATATATAGGAATTTGAAAAAAATAGCCGACGAAAGATGATCTTTCGTCCATCCAATTAGACGAAATATCATCTTTCGCAACTTATTTCTTTTATTTAAATATATCGAACGGGAAGGACATGATTTCCCATCCGATCCAATTCTTTTAAAGAAAATCAATCAGACGGGAAATCACATACCGTCCGATCGATTTTTTAATTTTTCAAAAAAAAAAAAAATCGAGCTCGGACAGTAGATAATCTACCATCCCATGCTCTTTCTTTCCATTTTGGTGGAGAAAATCCTAGAGACTACAGCTATAAACATTTCTATGTGTATAGATTAGGTTTTAATTGAAATTTAATTAAGAATTAAGATTTATTTAAGATTTGATAAGATTTAATTATGATTTAATTAAGAGTTAATCAGGAATTAATTAGGAGTTAAATTTTTTTTTATAAAATTCTCGGACGGGAAATGATTCCTCGTCCGTTGGTTTTTATTTTAAAAAATAAAAATTAATGGACGATAAATCATTCACCATCTAACGATTTTAAATTATGAATACCCAAAATTTAGGTTAGAACGACTACAACACAAATCCGAAATTTTCTTTTCTATATGCCAAATACCCAAAATTTGGGATTGAACGACTACATATGCTCTAAGAGCATCTCCAATGCATGGCTTTTTTTTCTCATCTCTATGATGGAATATTCATTATAGAGATGTGATATGGCTAAAAATAGGGATAAATCGAAACCGTCCAAATCGGGCACGAATCCTGAAGCCTGGGAGTAAAATGGTAACTTCAGCTATAAACGGGTCTGAAGTGGGTATTGGATCTTCTCCTCAAAGACCCAATAACCCACGAACAGATCCACCACGATTGGGTGCGGGTTTCAACCCACAGCGAACCCGATCCAGCGGGATAGAATTAGGGTTTCTGATTAATCCTAATCAACGGCCCTGATTCACATCTATCCTTTCACTGGGAATTAGAGATTACATTCCTAATCTGATCCCAACGGCTGCTATAAATACCCCCCATCCACCACCATTAAGAGGTAATCAATCTTTTGCCAATTTACGCTCTTTCATAATCTTTCCTGGTTACTGACTTGAGCGTCGGAGGGTGCGTCGGAGGGATCAACCCCAGTGTCTCGCACTTTTTGCAGGTGAACGGCGCCGGGAGTCAACGATCAAACTCCGGTGGAAAGGTTCCAGGTTGGCTATTCAGTTTTCCTAAGAATCCACAAATACTATCTGTTTGCCCCCACACCAGATTTAGCGGTAACAGATTGGCACCGTCTGTGGGAAGCCACGAATAGCAACCCTTCCTCTTCCCATCGATCAGATCTCCTCCGGCCATGCCTCCATGGAAACTCAGATTCAGGGGGTCCAATCATGGACCTACCCCTTCCCAGCAATAGCAGGAGGTCCCCCTCCAAACCGTCCAGCCAACGGGACCCTCTCCTCAGCCTAATTAGGCCCCGCAGCAGGACCAATTTCCTCCACAGAATCTTCAACCCCCTCGTGGTCAAGCCGGGCCTCAAAATGCCGGCGCGGGGGGCTCCCGTCCCAATCCTCAGAAACAACCTCTCCAACATGATCACGTCTCCGTGCACAACCCCTATACTGATTCCATGGCATCTCACAATCCCCGAGCATCCGATGACCTCCGCAACACTCTTGACAATCGGCTCAAAGAAGAGGATCTTCGCTGCCATTTGGATGAAAGGCGGGCCCAAGAAGGAGCCTCCCGCCAACACCGTCCAAATGAGCGATCTCCTCATCGCCGAGAATACAGAAGGTCCCCTCCTCCCAGAGGAGGGAGAGAGTCCCCAGGCCACCATAGGAGAAGACCCCATTCTCCTGCTGGTCGGCAACCCCTGAGCAATGATGAGGCACCCATCACCCGTGCCGAGTTCCAGCAATTCCAAGCAACCATCTTACAAGCCCTCAATCTCTGACCCACTAGCAACAATGCTCGGAGAGTCCCTACTCCTCCTCCGGTCCAAAGTCCTCGCTGTAACACCTCGAATTTTAAAATATCGAAAATACCTGTTTAATATCTTTTGAGGTATCTTTTATTTTAAATAATGAAATTGGTGCTGATATTTGAGTTTGATCAGTATTATTGATATATTAGGGGTTATGACTTGAGTCTTATGTGAAGAAATATTGTTTACTTTATTTTCTACTGTTGGAGGATTATTATGAAACAATTTTATGTATTTTACATTGTTAGTATTTTTGAAGTGTAAGAGTTGGGGGCTTATTTGAAATATTTTTGAGATTGGGGGCTTATATGTAATACTCCTAATTATTTATTGATTTATTTATTTATTTTAATAAAAAAACCCCTCCTCTCCTCCTTCCTCCTCCCTTCTTTTCTTTCTCATCCGTTCCCGATCGCAAGAAGCCACCGAACCCATTCGGCCTCTCTCTCTCCGCCCAATCCACCCAAATACTCCATAAATTTTCAATTAATTTGGGGGATGACTAATTGAAGGGTTCTCTACATCGTGGTAGCATCGGATTTTCGAAAGGATTTCGGAAAGGTAAACCCTAAATTATTTTATTGTACAAAATTGAGTGTGGTTAATTTATTTTGAGTAGGAGTATTATGATAAGGAGATTAGAAGATATTGGGAATAGTAGAGGTGAGAAATTAGCAGATTATTGGAGCGTTTACAAGTTGCTAATAAATTAGGGTTTTGGGTTTGTAAAAGAGAATTATATATGTAAGAATTAGTTCTCGTATGGTAGTAGAAATTGTAGTTGGACTATTAGAATAATTTGGAAGTGCTTTTAGTAATTGTTGGAGAATAAGAATCTTGTCGAAACTCGAATATTACGTGCAATGCACGTGTGCATCCCAGACGTTCGATAAAACGCCTGAGTGATATTAGAATTAGTGTTGTTATTTTCTGTGGTTGATTTGGATGTTTTGAGCCTTAATTGCTTTGAAACTTGATAATAGGAGATGTTAACGGCTTCGGGTGCCGGATGGAGAAGTGATGCTTCGAGTCTTTCCGGGCTGTTACGTGAGTATGAATGTATTTATGTATCTGTTGTTTTAAGAAAATTTTAGTATAATCTAAATGATTGGTATGAATTTCGGAATAATGCGTATGTGTAAATGGGAATTAGTACTCGGTGTTGGTGTGCAATATGACGATTAAATACTCGTCTCTCGTGTATTGATATAAATTTATAGACGATGAATTTGTTATATATATGGGGATGAGTTATATGTATAAAAGGATGCCGGTATATGGTGAATTGATGTGATTTCGAATATTCAGTGTGATGGTAATGTATTGTGTATATATACATGTATATGGTGTTGTGATGTGTTAACCTACTGGGCGTATGCAAACATGTGAGATTGAAATAATAAATAGTACGGTATATTTATGATGTGTGAGGTAATGATAAAATAAATAATACAGTACAGTTGTGGTGTGTCATCATATGATGTGATGATTTTATATGTTAATTACAGTGATATTTCTTATATGTGATACATTGAAAGGGTAAGTGGGATGGTGATCATTGTTTATGTGTTAGTAAGTTCACATAAAAGATGAGATGCTATGATGATAAAGGGTGATGATAATAGGAAAAGAAAATGTTAATAACAATAATTTCAGTTGACGAGAATTGATACCCCAGGATAGACCTGGGAGAGCAGATACCTCCGGATAGACCGGAGAGAGAGTTGATTCCTCAGGGTAGACCTGAGAGAGAATTGATACCCCAGGATAGACCTGGGAGAGCAGGTACCTCCGGATAGACCGGAGAGAGAGTTGATACCCCAGGATAGACCGGAGAGAGAGTTGATACCCCAGGATAGACCTGGGAGAGCAGATACCTCCAGATAGACTGAAGAGAGAGTTGATACCCCAGGATAGACCTGGGAGAGCAGATACCTCCGGATAGACCGAAGAGATAGTTGATACCTCAGGGTAGACCTGAGAGAGAATTGATACCCCAGGATAGATCTGGGAGAGCAGATACCTCCGGATAGACCGGAAAGAGAGTTGATTTCTCAGGGTAGACCTGAGAGAGAATTGATACCCCAGGATAGACCTGTAAGAACAGATACTTCTGGATAGACTGGAGAGAGAGTTGATACCCTAGGATAGACCTGGGAGAGCAGATACCTCCGGATAGACCTGAGAGAGAATTGATACTCCAGAATAAACTTGGGGTAAAATGAATATGATATGAAATGTGAATGAGAAAAAGAAGAAAGTACTTGGTGTAAAATGAAATGAAATGGTGAAGTAAGTGTATGGGTGGAGATGAATAAGTAAATTAATAATTGAGCTATTGGCTTAAGATGTAATGAGTTATCACCCAAGTTCTACTTGGGGTGCAGCGATGATTACCCAAGCTATCTGCTTTGGGGTGCGGTGTATATTACCTAAACTATGTTTGGGGTAAAGTGTATTATTTAAAAAGAATGAGAGTTAATGTGAATTGTATTATGAGATGAAAAATGAAAAGTAGAATACCTTGTGCTGTGAAATGAAAATGAGAAGGTGACAATAGCGTATTACAAGAAATGAATATGAGAAAGTGGAGAAAGCAAGTGTATTATGAGTTAAGAATAAAGAATAAATAAGTTAATTATGAGATGCAATTCAAAAAATACGAAAAGTGTATTAGTATGGATTAAATGAAGAAATTGTGTTATGATAATGAATACGGAAAGTAGAGAGTATGCATTATGCATCTTATAAATGAAAGTGAAGTTAATTGATATATGTGTTATAAGGGAAAATGAATGTAAGTTATAACAATTGATGAGTTTGATGATGAGTATGATGATGTATTGAGAGTGTAAAGAAGATAGTTGTAATGTATGATGAAAGTAAAAGTAATGTACTGTGAGACGTGATGATATGTGTTATAAGAAATGAATGAATGCGGTGTTATGTACTATGAGAATGAAGAAGAAAATGATCATGAATGAAGATGAGTATGGAAGAATATGAGTCGTGAGTTCGTAGATGCAAATGAATGGTAAATGAATTGTGTGGCTAAATAAGTGTGAAGAAAGGTCGCAGTGACCCTATGTGATTATTTATGAAAATAAAGAAATGATGAGGCAATGGTAATTATGAACAGATGAGTTTTTGTGTTGGGAAAATTCAAAATGAAAAGTAATGGAATGTGAATTAATGCGTTGCTTTGTAATTGAGTATGAATTGAAGGAGTTGTGTGTGTGTGTGTGTGTGTGTGTGTGTGTGTGTGTATATATATATATATATATATATATATATATATATATATATATATATATATTTATATATATGTAGTCATATATTAATATGATGCATTTAGCGAAGGGTGTGAAGTTATGGATATATATGCAGACGGATGTAGATTTGTCGAGTACTTGATACAAAGTCGTATTCTTGATGCTTTAATGTTCAGATTCAGGTTGAATCTTCTTACATTGATATTTGTAAGTTTAATTTATTTTCCTTATATAGTTTGGTTTATTTATTAGATTAGTGAATTATACTTACACCAGAAATGGCTAACCCTTTAGTGTTTGGGGGGTTAGAAGTTCCTGGACTACCCTAGATCCCCTATTGTTACAGGTCCTCAGCAGTGCAGAGGTGAGGCATAGATTTCGTAGAGTGAAGTTATTTACTTTAAATTTTATGTATAAGTTCAGTTATGTGAATAGTGGAATGTATGGTTTAAATTGTAATTTGAATGTATAAGCATGTAGATGATGATGATGAGTATAGTACGAAGTGGTATGGTATGTTTGTGACCCTTACCCACCTCGTTGTGGTGTACCGGGCTCTGTGGTAGGTTTTACAAAAGTTTTTCTAAAATTTTTACCGCGTTTTCAAAGAAATTTATGGTTTTTATTTGATATTTGATATTCTATTATGAGTTTGGCCCCCAGAGCATGATATTATATTGCCTGTGTGATTCTGCTCATTTTGGCCTGGGGAGCCGATGATATTATTGCATGTGATGTGAGCTACGGAATTTAGAGCAGAATTTTGTAAGCTTTTTGTGTTTCGGGGTAGAAATTTCAGGGAAAACTTTGCCAAAATTTTATTTGAAATATACATATCTTAGTTTATGTTTAAAGTGATATAGAAATTGAAAGAATTGATTTTGGAGAAAAAAATATGGGGCGTTACACTCGCCGACGGTCCCTAACTCCTCCCCCAGCTCCTAGCAACCCCCAGCACATTCCTAGTCCTCGTCACTCCCGGAGCTACCATCGTCGTAGCCCCCGCTCTCCCTCATATGAAGACGAGTCCAGAGGCTCGTTTGATTACCGTCGAAGGGCTGACACTGTCTACTGTCGTCTCCACGAAATGGAGAGGCGCTTGGGTCAGCTAGACCGGGAAAAGGAACTCAGAGGAAGGACCCTCCGTCCGAGCCGACCTCCTTTCTCCTGAACAATCATGGAGGCGCCCGTTCCAATAGGCTTCAAGCCCCCACAGTTCGAGACTTATTCCGGGGAGTCCGACCCCGTGGACCACATCGAAAGCTTTAAGACCTTCATGCTCATTCACCAAGCTTTCGATGCCCTGCTCTGCAAAACCTTCCCCGCTACTCTCAAGGGTCCGGCCTGGGAATGGTACTCTTGCCTCGCCTCATCCTCGATATTCTCCTTCGAGCAATTTGAGACCCTCTTCGTCACCCACTTCGTGAGTAGCCGCCGAACTGAGAAGACCAGCATCTCGCTACTCTACCTCAACCAGAAGAAGGGTGAGAAGTTGAGAGACTATGTGAAAAGTTCACCGCGAAGGCTAGGTCTATCGCTTCCCTCGACCAGTCGGTCGCTGCAGCAACCTTCCAATCCTATGTCCTTAACTCCATCCTTCGCTCCTCCCTTGCCAAGAAGCCCCCGCAGAACTTTTCCGATCTCCTTCTCCGAAGCGAGAAGTATATTCGGCCTGAGGAAGCTGAGCACCGCCCCAATTTTGAGGGGTCTTCCTCTGGGTCCAAGAGAAAGGCAACAGAAGAAGAGGGAGCCAAGAAGCTCTAGAAGGACAATGACGGTCAGCGCCGCCCTTCCTCCAGATTTGAAAAATTCACTCCTCTTAACGCCAACATTTTCACTATTCTCATGTAAGTTGAGAAGGAAGGGGTGATACCTCCTGCCCCGAAGATGAACACCCCTGGCAAGAAGAGGGACAAAGAGAAGTGGTGCCGCTATCACCGGGACCATGGCCATGACACCAATGATTGTCGGGCCTTGAAGAACGAGATTGAGGCCCTCATCCAGAGGGGGTAGCTGGCCAAATTTGTGAGAAAAGACCGAACCGATCTTCCACCTCCCCCTCGGGGGGCTAATAAGCGTACTGAACGACGCGATGAGACACCCAAATTCGAAGAGGAGCGTATCCTACACCTCATTCATGGAGGCCCCATGGGGGGCTCCTCCAACTCCTCTCGAAAGGCATTTATAAGAGAAGTCAATTCGGTTCAGGGCACACCTCCCCCTAAAGGCCTCGGAGTACCAGTCACATTCTCAGATGAAGACCTTGAGGGCGTCCGAACCCCCCACTGCGATGCACTTGTGATCAACCTCCATATGGAAAATTTTAAAGTGGAGAGGATCCTAGTGGACAATGGAAGCTCTGTTAACATTCTCTTCCTCACAGCTTTCTGAAGACTCAAACTATCCTGGGACCGGCTCAAGCCCGCTGGCTACACGCTCCATGGGTTCACGGGAGTGCCAATGACTATTGAAGGGGTAATCACCCTCAATGTAACCGCTGGCAAGACTCCTACCACCCGGACGGAGCCGATGGACTTTATGGTCGTTGATGTCCCAGCTGCTTATAACGTGATTCTAGGCTGACCCGGTCTAGCTGCTCTAGAGGCCGTCCCATCGGCTTATCATCTCAAGATGAAGTTCCCCACCCGGGCAGGAGTAGGGGAAGCAAAAGGTAGTCGGGAGATGGCTCGCAAATGTTACATGACCGCCACCGGGGGTCCAGTCCTTTCCCTCGAAACTCTTGAAATCCCCCAAGAGAGTGTCCGACCAACGTCCGAGCCGGTGGATGAGTTGGAGGAAGTGCTCTTCTCTGAGCAGGATCCGAACCGCAAGTTATTTATTAGCAAGACCCTTCCATCCGCCCTATGTTCCGACATAGCTCAATGCATTAGAAAGAACCGCAACCTCTTTGCATGGTCGGCCGCCGACATGCCACGAATCTTCGAAGAGCTCCTCGTCCACCACTTGAGCGTCGCACCGAGGTCCAAACCGGTCCAACAGAAGAGGCGCAAATTTGCTTCCGAGCGTCAACAAGCTATAAAAGAAGAGGTGGACAAGCTCCTTAAGGCTCGGTTCATACAAGAGGTCAATTACCCCGAATGGCTCTCAAACGTAGTTATGGTAAAGAAGGCCAACGGGAGTTGGAAAATCTGCATCGACTTTACCGACCTGAACAAGGCATGCCCCAAAGATCCATTCCCTCTCCCAAGCATCGACACCCTGATCGACACCACTTCGGGCCATGAGCTCCTTAGCTTCATGGACACCTTTTCCGGGTACAATCAAATTCGTATGTTTCCTCCGGATATCCCGAAGACCTCCTTTGTTACCGATCAGGGGCTCTACTGCTATAGGGTAATGCCTTCGGGTTGAAGAATGCAGGTGCCACCTACCAACGGCTCATCAACAAGGTCTTCGAGAATCAGATCGGCCGCAACATGGAGGTATATGTTGATGACATGCTCGTTAAGAGCATCCGAGGGGCCGACCATGTTGCCGATCTACAGGAGGCGTTCGACATATTAAGAAAGCATAATATGAGGCTTAACCCGAATAAGTGTGCGTTCGGAGTCTCGTCGGGGAAGTTCCTAGGCTTCATGGTCAGCCAAAGAGGAATCGAAGCTAACCCCGAAAAAAATCAAAGCCATACTGGACATGGCTCCCCCGAAGAATGTGAAAGAGGTTCAGAAGTTGACAGGACGCCTCGCTGCCATAGGGATTTTCCTTTATAAGTCAGGGGAGAAGTGTCTTCCCTTCTTCAAAGCACTCAGAGGGGCCAAGGGCTTCGAATGGGGTCAACAGCAGCAAGAATCCTTCGATCAACTCAAAGCCTACCTAATCAATCCCCTTCTTCTCAACAAGCCTATCCCCGGGGAAACCCTCTACCTCTACCTAGCTGCCTCCGAACAAACCCTCAGTGCCGTCTTGGTGAGCAAAGAAGATATGGCTCAGAAGCCCATCTATTACGTAAGCAAGGTACTTCGGGATGCCAAGCTTCGTTATCCAAGGCTAGAGAAGATGTCATACGCCTTGGTTATGGCAGCTAGGAAGCTTCGCCCATATTTCCAGTCCCACTCGGTGGTCGTTCTTACCAACCAACCGCTGAAGCAAGTCCTTCACAAGCCGAAAACCTCTGGCCATCTCATGAAGTGGTCAATCGAGCTGAGCCAGCATGATATATCATACCAGCCTCGGACCGCAATCAAGGCTCAGGCCTTAGCTGAATTCATAGTTGAGAGCACCATTTCCGAGGTCAGTCAAGCGGCAAACGGACCTCCTATTTGGACAGTATATGTAGATGGATCCTCTTGCATCGAAGGGAGCGGAGCCGGGGTCATTCTGGCCGGCCCAGATGACTTCGTTCTCCAATACTCCCTCCGCATCAACTTCAAGGCCTCCAACAATGAAGCGGAGTATGAAGCCTTATAGCCGGTCTCGGAATGGCCTGCAAAGCAAGGGCACAACGTCTCCGGATATTTAGTGACTCTCAACTGGTCGTAAATCAAGTCTTGGGCAAGTACGAAGCACGAGATGATCGAATGGCTAAGTATCTAGCCAAGGTCCAAAATCTCATGGCTCTATTCGAAGAGGCACTTATTCAGCGAATTCCCTGGGAGGAAAATGCCCAAGCGGATGCCCTCTCCAAGTTACCCTCTTCCTCCCTCCAAGGTCTTGAGCAGACCATCCTGATTGAAGTGCTCCTTAGACCAAGCATAGAAGAAGAAACTTCCGACTCGATGGAGTCACTGCCTGTTCAACTTCAAGATAATTGGATGAAGCCCCTGGTAGAATTTCTAAGGGATGGGCTCCTCCCCGAAGACCCTAAGGAAGCTCGTCGAGTCAGAACCAGAGCGAAGCGGTACACCCTTGTTGAGGGGATCTTGTACAAACGCTCCTTCACACAAGTAGATGGCAGGCCTTATTTGAGGTGCCTCTCCCCAGAGCAAGCCACATACGCCTTGCAAGAGCTTCATGAAGGCATAGGCGGGGCACATTCAGGGTCAAGATCCCTCGCCCGGAAGGTGTTGAATTATGAATACTTCTGGCCAACCCTCCTACAAGACGCCGAACGGCACGTTCGGCAATACAGCTCTTGTCAGAAGCATTCCAACATTCATCGCTTACCCCAAGCTCAGCTCACCTCCCTATCAAGTCCGATCCCTTTCGCAATGTGGGAAATGGATTTACTAGGGCCATTTCCAACAGCTCCCGGCCAACTCAAATTTTTAGTCGTGGCAATCGACTACTTCTCGAAGTGGATAGAGGCCGAGCCCTTGGCTACAATCACCGAGAACAAAGTACTTCAGTTCTTCTAGAAGAGCATCATCTGTAGGTTCGGCATCCCTCGGGTCCTCGTAACTGACAATGGAACACAATTTACAGGGGCCGCGTTCCGAGCTCTGTGTGAAGACCTCGCCATCCAACAACGCTTCTCCTCCATCTCCCACCCGAAGTCGAATGGTCAAGTTGAAAATTCCAACCGACAGATCCTCTCCGGTATTAAGAAGAGGCAAGATAAGTCCGCCAAAGGCGTATGGGTCGATCAGCTCCCCAACGTATTGTGGAATTACCGCACTACGAAGCGGACCCCCACAGGAGAGTCGCCATTTAATCTCACCTATGGGTTCGAGGCTGTGATCCCCTTGGAAGTCGGTGTACCTTCTCCCCGTCTTATTGCTTATGAAGAATAGCAGAATGCCAGAGAGCTCCGGGCGAATTTGGATTTAATTGATGAGCTCCGTGAAAGAGCTTCAATTCGCCAACAAAGCTATCAAAGGAGAATCGAGCAGGCATACAACAAGAGAGTCCGTCCAACCGATCTCAAAGAAGGGAACTTGGTCCTCAGAAAGTTGGCTATCTCATTCCCCGGTCAGAAGAGTAAGCTAGCTCCAAATTGGGAAGGACCCTACAGGATCACCAAAATAGTTCTGCCCGGAGCTTACCGCCTTGAAGATCTTGAAGGCAGAGAGATTCCAAGGACTTGGAATGCCGACCATCTTTTGAAGTACCAAGAGGGCACATCAATGCCTCTCTAAGTACCTTCAGATGTCGAACCGTTCCATTCCTTTCACTTGTATTTTGGTTTTGCTTCTTTATTTTTCCAATGTAATAACGGCTTACAACTTAGAAGCAGCCGACTAGTAGTTATCAATAAAGAACTTCCTTTTCCCGTATTTTCCTTGTGATTATTTGCATCTCTCTGTTTTTAATTCCTTGCACTCAAATGACGGGTTCGGAGTCCAACACTTGGCTCGATTCCGCTTCGCAAGCTCGCTCTTAAGTGAGTTAGAAGAGATTTGCCATTCGGAATTGCTCCCACAACCGTTGAAACAAACTCAAACGACGGGTTTGGAGTCCAACACTCGGCTCGATTCTGCTTCGCAAGCTCGCTCTTAAGCGAGTTAGAAGTGGTTTGCCATTCGGAATTGCTCCCACAACCGTTGAAACAAACTCAAACGACAAGTTCGGAGTCCAACACTTGGCTCGATTCCGCTTCGCAAGCTCGCTCTTAAGCGAGTTAGAAGTGGTTCGCCATTCGGAATTGCTCCCACAACCGTTGAAACAAACTCAAACGATGAGTTCGGAATCCAACACTTGGCTCGATTCCGCTTCGCAAGCTCGCTCTTAAGCGAGTTAGAAGTGGTTCGCCATTCGGAATTGCTCCCACAACCGTTGAAACAAACTCAAACGACGGGTTCGGAGTCCAACACTTGGCTCGATTCCGCTTTGCAAGCTCGCTCTTAAGCGAGTTAGAAGTGATTTGCCATTCGGAATTGCTCCCACAACCGTTGAAACAAACTCAAACGACGAATTCGAAGTCCAACACTTGGCTCGATTCTGCTTCGCAAGCTCGCTCTTAAGCGAGTTAGAAGTGGTTCGCCATTCGAAATTGCTCCCACAACCGTTGAAACAAATTCTAACGACGGGTTCGGAGTCCAACACTTAGCTCGACTCCGCTTCGCAAGCTCGCTCTTAAGCGAGCTAGAAGTGGTTCGCCATTCGGAATTGCTCCCACAACCGTTCAAAACAAACTCAAACGACGGGCTCGGAGTCCAACGCTTGGCTCTTATGGATCGAAGTAACTACCATACATATCCGACACACGAAGGACAGGAAATAAACAAACTTTTATTTTATTAAAGAGTTCAGCATACAAAGAGGCTTAAGTTACAAGACCTAGCTACTTCATCGCAATGGACTACAAAACCCAAGTTACAACGCTCTCAACGCTTCTTTGGAAAGGGGACATTTCGGTTCAGGGACACACGAGGACGGCGCCGCCTAACCTCGGAGGTCATCTCTAAATCGACGAACTGAGATGCCTCTTCGGCACTGCCTTTAACGGTGGCCCCAACTGAAGCACCACTTGAAGAAGTGGCCACCCCACTCTGAGCGTCAGCAGGGCTCTGCCTAACAGCAGGCGAGCGAATTGCGAGTTCGTAGAACGAGATCCCTCTCCCGCTCTCTTTTCGAGTACACGACATACTTTGGACATTGATCCTTTCGGGCTGAGGTTTGAGCCGAGCAACTTCCTCCTCTAGTTCGACGATCCTATCCTTTAAAATGTCGCCCTTCGTCGATATTTTGAGGTAGGGAAGTGTGGCAGGGCCCGCAACATCAGCACTATCGGCTATAATGCGATGAAGATGGGTCACTTCGATACTTCTGTCGACTATAACCCTCCTCAATTTGTCGACCTTCGCCATCAACTCATCGCGCTCAGACATCAACTTCTCCACCATCGAAGTTAACTCCTCTTCCTCCGCCAAAAGTTCTTCTTCAGCTATTTTCCAGTGGTGAATCTCCGCCAACAACCCGCCATTCTCCTTCACAACGTCAGAAAGTGTCTTCCTAAGCAACTCCACCTCACCTTCAAGACGAGTCTCGCGAGATCACTTCCGTAGTTGTTTCAACTCGGAAAAATACTCTCTCGCAGTTGCCTTGACATCTTCTAGCAGCAACTCGCTCTTGAGGAAACTTTCTCGGCTCCTAGAAAGAGCCCGCTTCGATTTCTTCAACTCAGTACGAAGGCGAGAGACCTCCGTCACTGGACTTCGCTCCACCTGAAAAGCAAAAAAATGTCAACACAGCGAAATTTCAATATGTTCGCAACGCTTAAGTTCTCAACGAGCAAAAAGTGTTCAACACTTAGCGAAATTTCAATGTGTTCATAACGCGTGGGTTATCAACACGAGCAAAAAACGTTCAACACTTAGCAAAATTCGACTCTTGAAGTTCTCAATACAGACAAAAAGTGTTCAACACTCGGCAAAGTCTCAACACAATAAAAAACAGGGCGAAGATAAATCATAGTCAAAGTTTTCAAACGTTGGGCCAACAAAAAGTGAGTTGTATCATTAAACTCCAAAATATACACAAAAGCGGTGGCCAGTCCGCAGTTAGGCGTTACAATAAAAACAAAATGAAAGAGAAGAAAACACAATGAAAGAGGAGGCGACTAAGTCAGGGGTCGACCTCGTGACGTTGCTCCGAAGCGTCGTCGCTCGGCACAGTGACTATCGCCCCCTCGACTTGCACCTCATCCTCGCCCCCACTCTGGGCTCCTTTCTCCTCCTGCTCGGGGGCAAGCGAAGCCAGAGGCAGCTCGTCTTCCCCCTCTACGGGGTCGTAGAAGTAGTAGTCAGAGCTGTCGAACTCAGGGATCCGAGCCGATACGTGTTGCAACGCTCGGGCGTAGGCATCTTCCATATTTTTGAACATATGGGCCTCGGCCTTGTCCTGAACAACCTGCTCTGCCGCCGCCACCATCGACTGTTTTGACAGCGCCTCCTCGAACGCCTTCTGAGCCTTCGCGGCCTCCCCCAGTGCCTTGGCCAGCTCCTCTTCAAGCCGAGCCTTCTCCTTCTCCAAGGCTCCGACCTTAGCAGCCTCGGTAGCTGAGTGCTTCAGAGCCTCGGCTAGCTTCGCCTCCAGACCGGCCACCTCGACCATGCACGATGCGGAGAGTAGCTGCTCAGCCTCAAGCAGTTTGACTGCCTTGGCACGCTCCGACCGCTCTCGATCGTTTAGCACAGTCATCTCCTTCTCCTTGCTCTCGAACTCCTCGAGCAGATGGTTGAAGTGGCATAGGGTCTGCAAGCGACACAAAAGAAGCTATTAGGCCCGAGCAAAAAAACTTAGAATAATTTTGAAGAAACTTCTGATACTCGCTGACATGGTGTTCCGAGCGATCTGCATGGCATCACCGCCTACGGAACCTGCCTTTAGCGCAGCTCGGTCTTTGGGGGTCGGCAGGTGCTTCACCGCCTACATACAAATGCCCCCGTCACCGAGGAACCCGTCCACCTTCATCACCCGCCATTCAGGGACGAAGAGGAGCTTGTGCTCCTCGGTAAGTATCTTCTCGGCCTTGGCAGTGAGAGGGGGGACCTCAAGAGCTCAGGTCGCACCCACGTTGAATGCCCCGCTCGACAACCCGGGCGCCTCAACCTGAGCAACTCGGGCCGGTACCTCCGAAGGAGCTGGGGCGGGCATCTCCAAAGGGCCTTGGGCGGGTGCATCCGAAGGTGCCTCAACCACCGGTTGCACGACGGTCGGTGAGGCCAAGGGGACCTTCGCAGCTCGGCCCCCCTGAAGCCCGGCCATAATCCTCTTCCTCTTTCTCGACTCCTGTTCCTTCGCTGCCCGGGCCTTAGCCATCAGTCTTTTGTAGTCCATACTGGGGGCCTCTGAAAAAACCGAGCAAAAAGAGTTAGAAATTATTTTTTTTAACCATAAAGCTAAAGCGAAAGAAGAAGATAAAAGCATACTAGGGTCGATCAGACTGAGACCCCCACGAAAAAAGACCTCCTTGGTGATGTCCTTTCAACTAAGGGTCGGAAGACCGAGGAGCTTCTCTACCACCTCTTCCTCTTCTCTGGTGAGCACGGGCTCCTTCTTCGCCCGCTTCGGAACCCCGGTCGCCTTCCACACCATCGGAAAGATCCACGGCTCGGGAGCACGGATGAGAAAGTACTTCTTTTTCCAGTGCTTGATCGAGTCCGGGTTCTCGATCAACTTCATGCCCTTCCTCGGTGGCGATAGTATCTCTCCTCCATCCTGTTCATCTGGCAGAGGCGGTAGAGGCTCCGAAGTATAACCATCTCCGGCCGCACGCCGATCTCTTGGCACTGAAGGACGAAGGCAATCACGTGCTGCCACATGTTCAGCATAAACTGAGTGGGACTCAGGCCGAACCATTGCAGCACCTCGATTACAAAAGGGTGCAATGGCAGCCGAAGTCCGGCGTTCAGTGCGTCGTAAGGAAAGACGCAAGTATCGGCCGAAGTCGACGTGCACGCTCGGACACCGGGGCCAGGGAGTAGAAGTACATACTCCTTGGGAATCCGAAACCCACTCCGGATCCGATGCAAGTCAGCCTCGGTCAAGATCGAGGAAATCTGATCCACCTCAGAAGGGTCCATCGGATCATTCTCCTCATAAGACGGAGCCGTGCCCTGCGTCACCTTCTCCAACAGATCTTCAGGGTAACTCCGCACCCCGCCGACACTAGATAAGACAGACGGGTGCCAACCCAATTCTCCTGCTGTCTTAGGGTGTTCGACTATCGTCGTCACCCCGAGCGGCTCGGTAATCTCCTTGCCCTTGCTCGGCCTAACCGTTGTCACATCGATCGGCTTGGCGACCTCCTTCCCATTGTTCGGCCTTGCCGTCACTGCTCAGCCGACGTCTCGGTCCGAGGTAGGGGTCTCATCCTCAGAAGATATCTTAACCATTTTTTCTCAAGGATAAGGGGAGAGACTAACCTTGAAGTGACTAGAACGGCCGAAAAAGATCGTCGGAATCTAAAAACACCTTACCGCGACAGCTAGCAGCGCCACCCGAGAGCAAAAACTTCTCTAGTAGAAAATAAAAGTGAATGTAAGGAATGAAAAGTGAAGAATGAAGTGTGAGGGGGTGAAAACTTATAGTAAAAGAAACGACTCCTGGGCTTTGTAACGTAAAGACGCAACTCTTGGGCCTCCGCCTAAGGCGTTAGAGAAACCCAAACAATTAAGTAGCGAAGATCGGCAACCGTTCGCAAGGGTAGCGACGGTTCGATACAAGTCATACCGCTCGGCTGTGCCACAAGACCCAAGACACCGGGGCACCCCGCCGAGCAAAGTGGGCGACGCTCAGGTCGCCCCACGATTTTTCGGATTCTGAGCAACTGCCAATCCGAGCTGCGAATTGGAGAAAAATGACTTTCTCCCCAAAATTCGTGCAAGATCTCGATCAGACGGCTCAAATCGTGCCACCTCCACAAAATGACAAGATAGTGTTTTCTCAAGAACTGAGCCTACCTCGAGATCCGCACCATGATCTAACGGCGCAGATCGCTCCACGTCCCTCGGCACCAAAACCCGAGCGACAAGCGATCCGAGCTGATCACACAATGAAGAAGCACAGATTCCGAGCAACTACCAATCCGAGCTGTGAACTGGAGAAAAATGACTTTCTCCCCAGAATTCGTGCAAGATCTCGATCAGACGGCTCAGATCGTGCCACCTCCACAAAATGACAAGGTAGTGTTTTCTCGAGAACTGAGCCTACCTCGAGATCCGTGCCATGATCCAACGGCTCAGATCGCTCCACATCCCTCGGCACCAAAACCCGAGCGACAAGCGATCCGAGCTGATCACACAATGAAGAAGCTCGGATTCCGAGCAACTGCCAATCCGAGCTGCGAATTGGAGAAAAATGACTTTCTCCCCCAAAATTCGTGCAAGATCTCGATCAGACGGCTCAGATCGTGCCACCTCCACAAAACGACAAGATAGTATTTTCTCGAGAACTGAGCCTACCTCGAGATCTGCACCATGATCCAACGGCTCAGATCGCTCAACGTCCCTCGACACCAAAACCCGAGCGACAAGCGATCCGAGCTGATCACACAATGAAGAAGCTCGGATTCCGAGCAACTGCCAATCCGAGCTGCACATTTGAAGAAAAATACTACCGAGCAACCCCAGTCATTGGATTGTTGCAAAATTCGCGCCAAAAGTGATGAACGGCTCAGATCGAGCCATGCCCACAAAGCGACAAGATAGTGTTTTCTTGAAAACTGAGCCTACCTCGAGATCCGCGCCATGATCCAACGGCTCAGATCGCTCCATGTCCCTCAGCACCAAAACCCAAGCGACAAGCGATCCGAGCTGCTTACACGAAGAAAAAGAGCACCGAGCGACCACAGCCATCGGATCTCCTCAAAATTCGTACTCCGACCTAATGGGCGGACCAGATCACCCCACGTTGCTCGGAATCTGCGCTCCGAGCGACCGGTGATCCGAGCTGCTCATGCGGAGAAATGGTGCCGAGCTACGTCGCTCGGATTCCGAACAACTGCCAATCCGAGCTGCACATTTGAAGAAAACGTTGCCGAGCGACCACAGCCATCGGATCTCCTCAAAATTCGTACTCCGACTTAATGAGCGGCCCAGATCACCCCACGTCGCTCGGAATCTGCGCTCCGAGCTGCCGGTGATCCGAGCTGCTCATGCGGAGAAATGGCACCGAGCTACGTCGCTCGAATTCCGAGCAACTGGCAATCCGAGCTGCTCACGCGAAGAAAACGTTGCCGAGCGACTCCAGCCATTCGATCTTTCAGAAATTCGTGCCTACACGAGATGGGCGGTCCAGATCACGCCACGTCATAATTCGTATTTAATATCAATTTTTACTTATTAAAAGCGATTTATTTATTTAAAAATTGCGGAAAATTGATTTAAAATTCGAAAAAAATTAATTAAAAATTCTAAAAAATAATTATAAAATTAGGGAAATATTTCTGAGCCGCTGAGTAAATAATTATTGCTTAGAATAATTGGTTAAGACCCCCGAACAGCAAATCAACACTTCGCAAGGTTAAATAAATGATCCGAAGAAATAAATAAAAATTAAGAAAAATCACCAAGAGGGCTCAAGAACGACCCTGAGCGCACAACTAATCCGAAAAATCACCATACTGCCTTATGCGAAGATTCGACACCTCTCATTTGGACTCCGATACCACCCTATAAGCCATTAAAACAGTAAAACTACTCATCAAAGGCTGAACAAACTCAGTCTTCGGAAGTGGGGGGCTCGTGATATGGCTAAAAATAGGGATAAATCAGAACCGTCCTAATCGGGCATGAATCCTGAAGCCTGGGGGTAAAATGGTAACTTCAACTATAAACGGGCCTGAAGTGGGTATTGGATCTTCTCTCCAAAGACCCAATAACCCACGAACAGATCCACCACGATTGGGTGCGGGTTTCAACCTGCAGCGAACCCGATCCAGCGGGATAGAATTAGGGTTTCTGATTAATCCTAATCAACAGTCCTGATTCACATCTATCCTTTCACTGGGAATTAGATATTAAATTCCTAATCTGATTCCAATGGCGGCTATAAATACCCCCCATCCACCACCATTAAGAGGTAATCGATCTTTTGCCAATTTACGTTCTTTCATAATCTTTCCTGGTTACTGACTTGAGCGTCGGAGGGTGCGTCGGAGGGATCAACCCCGGTGTCTCGCACTTTTTGCAAGTGAACGGCGGGAGTCAACGATCAAACTCCGGTGGAAAGGTTCCGGTTGGCTATTCAGTTTTCCTAAGAATCCACAAATACTATCTGTTTGTTCCCACACCAGATTTAGCAGTAACAAGATGAAAAAATAACGGGGCACTCCAACCATAACCCTCTATAATTTATATAATATAATTATTTTGACACAAAAAAAATTTTAATTAGTTTTGTTGCAATTAATTATACATTAAATTGCTTATATTAATAATCAACTTGGGAAAAAAAATTATAGCATTGGAAATGTCTCGCAGAGAGCTTTAAAGTTAGCCTAATATTAGTACTTTTTGGAACTAATTTTAAATTATGAACTTTTTACTTGTAATAACAATTTGAAAAAATCAAGTGTAAAATTATTTAGTAATTAATTTAAAAATATAATGACGAATTACTAATCAATATTAAAATTATTAAATATTTATTTCAAAATAATTAGTACCTTTTTAATTAATGTTGATTTTAATTAACTAGTTTAGAGTTTAAAAAAGATATAAGTGGTATTTTAAAAAAGTTGTGTGCAAATAGAACTGTAAAAAGTGAAATAAAAAGTGTGAACAGTGTTATAGAGAGGCATTTATATTTGGAGAGAAATCTCCAAATATAAAGGGCCTCCATGCTTGCTCTAAAATAGAGCAAGTTTGAGCTCGGAGCTCAAACTTGTTCTATTTTAGAGATTTAAAGATGCATTGGAGATGCTCTAAGAGCACCCACAATAGGGGTATCTTCAATTTTGAAGATACCCCCATTTAAAAAAAAACCCTCCTTTCCCATCCACCTCAACCAATTTCTTAAGACCCCTGGTGGACCCGGGTCTTCATGAAGAAACAGCCTCATGGGTGGGCCCCACCATTACTATCTGATTTTTTAAATCAAAATATTTCTAAAATAATTATATTAATAATAAACTTATTATTATTAAATATGGGAAGTTACCCACCTTATTGTGGGTGAAATAGTAGTGGGTATCCTCAATTCAAAATTTTGGGAGGAAAATGATGTGGCTTTTGAAGATACCATACCATGACCCTTGCTATTGCAGGTGCTCTAAGGGTGTCTTTGTAGTTAACTTTTTTTTTTGAACAAGATATACCATTCACGCTCACCTTATATATACATACTAGATTTGCTCGTGGCCACGTGCCTACGGCACGTCTTCAGAACGATACAACATATGAAAAGTCTTGTAAACAGTAAATCAACAATTATGTAGCTGAAGTTTGAATAGTATGACAACAATTAGTTGTAAATAAAAGTCCATGTTTCCATTAGTATATAGTGAAAAATAATTATAAATTGTGGTATAAAAGTCCATGTTTACATATATATATATATATATATATATATATATATATATATATATATATATATATATATAGGGTAAAAGGGATATGAGCAACTTGCTCATTTAGTAAATGAGCAATTGATTATGTGGCATGCATGTGATACATTGGACAACTAACCCTTTTAATAATTTTCCAATCACATGCATGCCACATCATTAATTGCTTATTTACTAAATGAGCAAGTTGCTCATACCCCTTTTTCCCATATATATATATATATATATATATATATATATATATAGAGAGAGAGAGAGAGAGAGAGAGAGAAATAATTAAATAAATAAATGAGTTGTTTTTTTTTTGGGGGGGGGGGGGGGTGGGGGGGGGATTTCAATTTGAGTTTTAGGGGGAAACTTTGGGGGGGGGGGAATGTGTTTTGTGGGTCTGGGTCTTTGATTTTGGGGGGATTGAAGGAGGGCCACTTGATAGTTTTCTTTGTGTTTTATTATTATTATTATTATTATTATTATTATTATTATTATTATTATCATTATTATTATTATATAGGAAATACTCTGTAATACCCCGTATTTGCAGCGAATAGTCGACTGGTCCATGTAGCAGTCGACTGCTACTGCATAGTTGGGCCGGATTGGGCCAGATTTGAGGAGGATTTGAGAAATTTAGTCCCACATGGGAGGTGCACAAAAAACTAATTTGAGTATAAATATAATTAGCCAATGATCAAGAGTCACCTAATTGGTTAACCACCTTTTGAGAGGCAGCCTGTGGTGGGCAGTTGTACTACATAGTATCTAATTTGTATTCTGAAAATATTAAAATTGTTTGAGTATTGGGGCGGGGCGTTACATGCTCAGTTGCAAACGGGTCTGTTTGCACAGACCCATTGCAAACTGGCCTATGGGTCGTTGGATCATTTTGATCATGATCCAACGGCCAAGATCGATCCCGCCAATCTCCAAGCGACCATTCTCCTACTCAGGATTTTTGCAAGTTCCAAAGAGTCCTCATGGAAGTAGGTGGGGTGAGTTGTTTGCAGCTTACCTAAGTCTCCCACTTGCTTCTTCAGGTGCGAGACATGGAACACATCATGGATTTTAGCCATGGGAGGAAACTAAAGCCTGTAAGCCACTGCCTTGACCTTCTCCGTTACTGCATATGGCCCATAGTAGAGACGTGACAGCTGTGCACTCTCTATCCCCCAATGGATGTCTATTTATTGGGTTGCAGCTTGAGGAAGACTAGATCACCCACTTCATATTCCCTAATTTCCCTGTACTTATCAGCAAACCTCTTTATTCTCCCTTGAGCTTTGATCAGGTTATCCTTGAGGATTTGCATTTTGAGGTCTCTCTCCAAAAGGCAGTCTTCAACTTCATGCGACTTGGTAGTATATGAGGAACATAGGCTAGGAGAGTGGGAGGTAACTTGCCATAGAGTACATGGTATGGGGACATTCTGGTGGCACTGTGTACATTGATGTTATGCCAATACTCTGCCCGAGGTAGCATGCTTACCCAACTACTCGGTTTGTAGATGCAAAAGCACCGCAATTAGATTTCTAAAACTCTATTAGTGACCTCAGTTTGGCACTCTGACTGGGGATGAAAAGAGGTGCTCATACAAAGTTGGGTCCCTTGACTCTTGAAGATTTCCTTCCAAAATAAGCTGGTAAATATTACATCCCGATCACTTACTATGGATCTAGGCACCCCATAGAGTTTGATGATATGTTCAATGAAAGTTTCAGCCACTTGCTTAGCTGTATATAGGTTACTGAGTTCAACAAAGTGACTGTATTTGGACAACCTATCGACTACAACCATAATAGTTGTCTTCTTTAAGCCCTTTGGTAGTCCCTCCACAAAATCCATACTCAAATCTTCCCATGGTATAGGTAAGGGTCGCTGACAAATGTCACATATATAGTTTGATCATCTGCTTTATCCCTTGCCAAAGCCATATGCTTGAGTCTATAGCAAGTTTTTTCATACCCCGAATGGCCACTGTGAGTCATGATAGAGGGACAAAATCTCTTTAATAGTAGGAGAAGATGGGTTGGGTAACACTCTCCCTTTGTAGTATATCAATCCATGCTGCACATTGTATTTGGTAGTGATGGCATTCGGGTCAACCCGGTCGGGTCGGGTTGGACCCACCCGGGTCAAACCCAATTGTGGGCGGGTTTGGGTAAGGTAAGGTTGGGGTGTTAAGTGGGATGGGTTGAAAAACCCAAATGTCAACCCGTTCGACCCGCAAACCCATTCGGGTCGAACCAGTTTGGGTTCGGGTTGGGTCGCGGGTTGGCATTAGGGTTGAGAGTGAGTTTTTTTTTTTACAAGTACAACTAATAAATATATAAGAGTGAAACTATGAAAGTGAATAAAAATTGTATATATTATTTAATACAACTTTTATGATTTTTTTGCAACTTTTTACGTACAAATACAACTATAGTACTCTATTACTTGTATAATACAAGTAATAGATTAGAAAGTTAGAAACTATGAAAAGAGCATACAATATTTTTTGAATTAAATATTTGAGGGGATAATCAGAATCTACTGTTGTTGTTGTTGTTGTTGATCCCTACTATTGTTGTTATTGTTCTTCGGGCGAGTTGCTTCCACTTGTTGACGTGTCGACCCCGATTTCTTGAGTCCTATCTTCAGCCTTCATCTAATATTCCGTGCACATGAGCATCTCCAATGATTGGGGCTTCAAGTGATCCCTGTAATCTGTTAGAACCCTGCCACTTGTAGAAAATACACTTTCTGAAGCAACTGTGGAGACATGAGGAGTTAGTAGATCTTTAGCCATATGTTTAATAATATTATAAACATGTTCTTTCCACCGTTGTAGCACATCAATCTTAGTATTAAAACTCTTACTATCTTGTTGATTATATCAATTAAATTCATTTGATTGATTAGTCCCAGGTTTTTTGACTGAATTTGAACAAGTAAATTAAAAGTGGCATCGTCTACTTACTCTTACCCTTACCTCTAGAAGTAGAAGAAGAATAACTATACTAGTTGTACTATTAGATGTAATCTATCATAATAATCATACAAGTTATTCAATGTTGATTCTAAGTTAGCTAAAAATTCATCGCAATCAATTTTAGATACATTTCCAAGTAAAATACATTTCAATCAAACTCCTCATACCCGCTAATTTGATACGAGGATCCATAACTGTAGCAATATAATACAACATAGGAGGAAGGCTAAAATACTTCAAAAATTTTGTATATGCGGGTTTAACAATATGACCAATGTAAATATCATCAATCATTTCTTGAAAAGTTTACATCATAGTAATTAGTGAAATAAAAATACTACTAGAAGTAGAATCATAAAATTTTGAAATTTGTAAAGTTGCGGTTTTAAAAAGTTCTAAAAATCGTAACAAAGATTCCGCATAATACCATGATTGTTCAGTCATTTGAAAAAATTTCATATTTTTTGCAAGACAAAAATCCTTTATACACGCTTTACACTGAGTAAGAGTGTTTAATAAATCAAAAGTAGAGTTATATCGGTGTTTAACATCCTTATGAAATTTTCTAAAATGTACACCTTTAAGCTTACACCATTCTTTAAATTGTTGCAGCATAGGGTCATTTAAAGCGGTAAAATATACACAATTTCTAATGCTATGCACAAATGGTTCGGCTATTTTCAATGCATCTTGAACACATAAATTTAAAATATGATATGCACATATAATATGAAAAATTTCAAAATATGGAGGAGCTAATTGTGTTTTTAATATACTAATCGAAGCATTATTGTTAGATGAATTTTCAAAACTAATACAAATTTTTTTATCACGAATATGAAAGATGTCACAACTTCTAAAATATGATATGCAATTACTAAACCATTATGGGGATACGGTAAATCCGCAAGTGATATTTTTCTTTTTTGAATCATCCAATCACTATTAATCCAATGACAAGTTATGCTCATCATTGGAATAACGTTACAATCTTTCCAACAATCGAAGTTAACGATACTCTACAAGTTAAACTAAACAAAAGGGCAATTAAACGATATCTCATTTCGTTGTAAATTTTAAAATAATCGGATTTGTGTGTATTTCTAGGAATTCTTCTAAAGTATGGATTTAGTGCATTTTGATTAAATTCCTCTACGTTCCTACTCTCGGAATAGGAAAAAGGTAACTCCTCCTTAATAACTAGTCGGGCCATTTCTCGTCGAACATTTTCAGGATCATATGGGTGGCTATCTACAAGTCCGGTCCTAGGGTGGATTTTTTGTTGACCAGTTTGGTCTTGTCATCGTAGATCATTGTGTACATTTTGAATGTGTCATTTAATTGTACTTGTTCCCTTACCCTTCCTGCATTTGTTACTCTTAGAACAAGTTTTACAAATCTTATGTCCTACACCCGGATTATCCTCTTCCGGGATATAGTTATAATATTTGTGTCAATCACTAGTTTCTTCCCTAGTTTTTCTACCAATAGTGGGTTCGGTTTGTTTGTGTAACGTTCCGAATTCCAAATAAGACCGAATTCGAGATTTCATAGGATCTTCACTTCACTTCGTACAATTTTACAAGAAAATTAAAACTTTTCAATAATACATCAGAGTTCAATACACTTTTGTTTACACAGTGGAAGGATACAACAATGGAAAAAAAAATACAATTTATACAACTATAACAGTGTAAATCATCAACTGCATCACAACATCTTTACTTATTCATGGAAAAGTCCATTACCTGCATATCAAGTTGTGGGCACGTCAGTCACATACAACTGACGAAAATGTTATAATCGACTATCCTCTCTATGCCGTACATATGATGATCTCATTACTTTAACAAACAACAAAAATTGAATGAACAATAAAGTGTTAAATTGTGACTACGCTAAACGTGTAAGTGTATGCCATGCCTTAATACCTAATGTACACATTTATACTAGGATGATACTAATGCATATTTGTTCGGATTCTATGCATCCCATACTATATAGGTCCGAGGGCAAGCACTTACGTACTCCACAATAAAGAGTTCGATCCCTTGCCATGATAACTACCCAGTAATAAGACAAGGTTTAGATCATTCCACGAATTTGAATCCCAGCCCCGGAGTCCACCACTGACTGTTATAACAGATCCCACATCGTGCGAATCATCCCGCAAGTGACCCTCTAGCCTCGGTATATGTATATACATTGGAGTATGGCAAACTATCCGCCCGACTACTCAAGATCCTAGAGTCCACCGCTGACCAGTCCTCATAGTCCCAGATTTAAATATAAAAGCCCGTCTCCCACGGAGCAACCTCAGTCCACCAACTAGGTTTATAGCCACGGAGATCCACCGCCGACTATACAGAGCACCCCACTTACGTTTGCCCAGGTTTACTACATCATCACTTATGTGCCTAATCATTTAGTTCAAGACATGAATAAATTTCCAAGCCTAGAATTAGTTTTACCTCCTACCGGACTTTATCAACAAATACGAGATAGCTCCATGGCCAAATCTCAGAATATATCTCAACTCTTTTCAAATCAAATAGCGTCGATACCCGAGGTCTCACTAACTCTAAATCACAACTTTTTCATGTACAAGAATCCATGGGTACACATACCCTTTAATAAACATGTCTTAAACCTAGATATTTTTATCTTTCAACTTATCCACAAAATATCAATATCTTATCCACAAAGCAATCTTTTACTTAGTCTTGTCACTATTCATGATCTTATTCACCATTCATAATCTTAACAAGCAAAAAAAATAATTTCTTTAAAGAACACAATTTCATCACATGAAATTTTATAACCAATCCAAGCTATTACAAAGTCTCAATTTACTTTTAAAATATTTCTTAAACAAAATACAAGTGTAATCTCTTTTAAAAAGATCACTTCACAAAAATAATACTTTTTTTTTCTTCACTATAAGTTCTATTCTAAAAATTTCACTCCTTTTTATACCTAAGAATTTTACAAGAAACTATCTTTTAATATTTCCATTTCATTTTATATTTATACTAAGACTTTATATCTAAGGTTTTCTTTATTAAAATCTTCACAAATGCAAAAGAGTTTTTTATTAAAAAAAAAAACAAAATAAGGTGCCCGAGTTTAGAACCCATGACCCTTGGTCAACCGCAGTCAACGCCCAGACCCAGACCCGCTAGCCAGTACGTCCATTGAACTCTAGCGTCAATATCCTAAGCCGAAATGGTCATATACTGACCCTTAGTTTCGGAAATAATTAAAAATAATTAAAAATAGATGTGACTATCAAGTTTTGAACCCAAGATCTCTCACAACAGTGCGTTGTTTTGTATTAGCTAACCAGTAAGTCCAAGTGTATTTTCAGTTTAGAAAATATACAAATGTACTTTTGTTTAAACTATTCAGAAAGTGGTTCTTTTTCATGCAACTTGTTTATTCAAGATCAAGTCTTTCTAATAATTTGAAATAAACTTTTTCTTGATATTAGATTTTTTAAAAAAATATTAAACAACAATTTTAAATTCTTTTAAGCCCTATTTTCCATTTTTCTTAGACAATTCTTCTTTTCAATTTACACATAGGCTTGCATTACTCAAAACTTGAATTTAATAAAATAGTATTCATGAAAACTAGTTTATGTTCCTACTTATGCAAATTAAAATTTTATAGCACACCAATAAGTCTCTCAATCATGAGAATTTCACACAAAAAATCTCTTTCATGAAAAATTATTATTTTCAAACGCAATAAATGCAAAATATACATATGTCAACACTTTTCATAGTACTAACTAAATTTATTTTATTTCTTTCTTCTTTCTTAGTCATCATAAATCTAAGTCATGATTTGTATAAGACATTCTTCAACAATTTTCCATATACTCAACATGTAGAAATTTTGCAACCATACTAACATGATTCATAGCATAAAGAATTCTTCTATTTAATTAGCATGATATCTACTATTTACTTAATAACAACAAGACTATTCTCATTCATGGCAAATTACACTAGCATGAATTTCATTCACATATTTTCACATCAACAATAGCTTACCCACAGAGATTGGGTAGCAAAGAGAATGTGCCACCAGCAATTTCTGGTATTGTTCCCTTCGCCAGAGAAGATGACAGAGGTCACCGGAATGGGCACGGTCGACTTTAGGCACTTTCAGGTGAGTTTAAAGCATGGTCACCGAGCTTTGGGGCGGAGCTCCCTCAGGGCGACAGTTACTGGATATGGATACATAACGTCCCCTTGCACTTTTGGAAGAAAGAGGCTCTACAGGAGATAGTCTCTGACTTCGGGACAGTGGTAGACATCGATGAGAAGACGATTCGCCGCTCCGAGATCGTATTGGCGAGGATAATGATCAGGAGCAGCGACATCTCCCTTATGGCACGCTTTGCCAAAGTCTTCTCTTTTGAGGAATCCTATCTCATTCGGTTTGTGCTCGACAAGAGGGCGGAAACAGAAGCGGAGCTCCTAGCCATCACGTCCCCAACTCCTCCCTCATCTTTCAGAGATGGTCGCACCTTTAAACAGGTAGTCTCACCCGAGTGGGATCTTACCATTGACGGGGCACACGAGGTTGAGCGTGCTAACCGAGAAGTGATCAGGGCGGCTAGAGGGATGGAGATTCGCCGGGAGCCCACGGCGGAGGGACCAGATCTTCTCAATTCAGGGCGGATCCCCGTTAGTCGAGATCGAGAGTCGACCAAGAGATCCAACGGTCAGGATGGTTCATGTTTGGATTTGGTAAAATCCACTCCTCCAGAGGCAAACAAGGGGGAATGGGGCCAAAAAGTTTTCCAAAGTGGCAGTCAAACTCCGCATGGTGGAGAGGAGGTACGAAAAGGGGAACAGAGAGGGGAGCCAGAGCTTGCAGTGCCTGGAAATGGCAAAAACCCACTTCGACACGACATGCAAAGAGGCTCTCCAACAGGGAAAAAGACAGGGAAAAAGGCGCAAACTTTGGGGCCAGTGTTGCTTTGGACTAAGAAGGTGGACCAAAAGCACAGCAGCTCTCCAAAAGGAAAAGAGGGGAGTTGTTGGGGTCAGGAGTTGTTGGGGCAGAAGGCAGTTGCCATTTCTGGGAAGAGGACGAATTTGGAGGTACTAACAGCCAGGGAAGAAAGCTCCAAAGAGGGAGTAAAGAGCTTGGGGGGTGAAGCACAGGGAAAGAGGACCCCCAAAATAGGCTTAGAGCCTTCTGGGAAAAGCAAGAGTACAGTGAGCGGCGGAACGAAGCGTTGTTTCAATGCCTAGATATCGAGCCTCAATGCCTCAATAACGAATCCCAAAGTTGCGACCGTAGGGACCTCCACTCACGTTGAGACACTTGGCGAAAGCGTCAGAGGGCTGAAGCCACTGCTACAGAGTCATAACCTTGCTTATCCTACTCTACTCGCAGCACAAAATTCGAACTCCCAAGCGTAACAATCAAGGCCCATTGAGACTAGGGCCAAGTTAGAAGAAATCCAAAGCTCGGTTAAGCTTCTCATAGAAGAGAGGAATATACTTGGGCCCAAAGTGGGGCCCAATATGGGCTCAAATGGTGATTTATTGGGAACAAATGAGTGTGTCCAAATCTCACCTCTTGACGTTGATGAATATGACTGTGATGAGAGGCTTAACCTCTATGACGACTACGTCTACTCAGAAGGAGAGTCGATTGACTCAGAGGAAAAGGCTGAAGAGCTTTCTAGTGTTTCTCCAGAATTAGTACTTTGCACATTCCCTCCAACACAGTCAATGGTGACAAGCTCGTCTCAAAGAGGTTCACATCTCAGGGTTCGCAAGAGGGCTAGTGAGGAGTCCTTAGACGACTATCTGGAGATTGTTGCGGCCGTCAAAGAGGCTAAGACAAACGTAGGAGGTACAGGCTCTTTCCTAGCTTCTATTTTTAACTTCATGACTGATACTGAGAGTTTTTATCTAGCCCAAACCTGTGGTCTTGTGGTTAACGATATTGATAGGAATGCCATCCTCCTTAATCAAATTAGAGGATGGGAGACCGATAAGGTTTCTCTTAGTTTGTACTCGGCAGTCAAAACGAGTCACATTCCCCCCCCCCCAACCGTTGTTAATGGAGGCCCTATTCTGGAACGTTAGGGGCCTCGGAGGGCAGGGCAAGCGAGAAATGGTGAAGGAAGTCATTACCAGGTCTAAGGCTAACATTTTCGGTCTCCAAGAGACCGAACTTTCAAATGTTTCTAGACTTAGTAGAGTAGGGGGTAGTCGAATCTCCGACTGGAAGATGCTTCCATCAGTTGGGGCGTCTGGAAGCATCGCCCTTGGGTTTAATCCCAACATCTACTGTTGTCTAGAAGAGTGCCACGGGCAATTTTCCTTGTCGGTATTGCTCCAGCGAAAAGCCGATGGTGGACTCAATCGGTTACGCTGGTCTATGGTCCGCATACTTCTAACTCTAGAACGGCGTTCTGGGCAGAACTAAGAGCTATCCATGCTCACTGGCAACACTCTTGGGTGGTGGAGGGCGATTTCAACATCACAAGATTTGCCTCAGAGCACAGGGGCAGAGGATCCAGTGATCTAGACAGGGAAGACTTTAATGAGGTCATCACGAACCTGGAATTGGTTGATATTCCCATCTCGGATAGGCTTTTCACCTGGTCGAATATGCAGGCGGCGCCCATCCTAGCTAAGCTAGATAGGATCTAGGTCTCCACAGATTGGGAGACCAAATTTCCATTGTCATCGGCAAAATCACTCCCCAAACCAACATCTGATCACGTGCCTATCTTCTTATCTTCCTGGGAAGACCTACCCAGGAGGCCATCAAAATTTCGGTTCGAGAAAGCATGGTTATAAATTCAAGGCTTCCACCATATGGTCAACGAGAATTGGTCTCGCCCGACTAAGGGTCGGGAGGCGTCCGCTATATGGTGTGAAAATATTTGTAGACTTAGGGGCAAGCTTAGAAAATGGAATCGGAATAGATTCGCTTTGATTTGGAGAGCAAAGGAATCCCTTCTTGAGGGAATTGAGGAACTTGAGAAGGTTGAAGAATCTAGGGATCTACTACAGGAAGAGTGGAATCGATTGCTCCAATTCAGACAGGAAATCGACCAGCTCTACAGGATTGAGGAAATCAAGTGGCAACCACGGTCCAGAATTTCGTGGCTCAAAAAGGGAGACGCGAACACGGCCTTTTTCCATCGAGTTGCCAGCGCACGACGTAGAGCTAACCTCATACACTCAATCTAATCGGATTCCGGAACGGTTCAAGGCGATGTTGGTATTAAGTTGGCTTTCCAGTCACACTTCAAGCGCCTCTTTGGGCACAAAGCGAAATTGAGGATCCCTCTCCAACACGATTTCTGGCAAGACCAGACAAGTATTCCAAAGCCTAGGCTGCAATCCTTCGAAGCGCCCTTCACTGAGAAGGAGGTCTGGGAGGCAATCCAACAAATGGGAAAGGATAAAGCTCTAGGTCCTGACGGTTTCTCGATTCTATTCTATCAGATCTTGTGGGAGGAAATCAAAGATGACTTCCTTAAGCTGTTCGAAGACTTCTACGAGCATAAACACAAATTAGGGAGATTTAACTATGCAGAGGTTGTGCTGATTCCTAAGAAAGAAGAATCAAGAAGAGTTGGAGACTTTCGCTCCATTAGCCTCCTTAACTGCTTGGTAAAGATCATTACCAAGACCCTCGCTATCAGGCTCGGGAAGATAATGGATGGCCTCATTAGTCAGGATCAGATGGGATTCATCAAAGGAAGATGCATTCAGGATAGTAGAGCAACAACTGAGGAGACTATCCATCATTACCACACCTCGAACTCTAAAAGCTACCTCCTGAAGCTGGATTTCGAGAAAGCCTATGACTCTGTTGAATGAGACTGTTTGTTGGAAGTGCTTGCTGGGGGGACAGGTGGATAAGATGGATCCACACGTGTAAACTGACCACCAGCAGAACGACTATTTTGGTTAATGGGGTAGCAGGCCACCCATTCTCCTGTAAACAGGGGCTCAGACAAGGAGATCCGCTCTCACCCCTTCTCTTCACCATCGTGGCAGACGTTCTCAGATCCATGATGGCTAAATGTAGTAGAGCCGGTTGGATCGTACCGGTGGCCGAGGGAAACAATCGTCAAGGATGCTTTATACTCCAATACGCAGACGACACTCTCTTATTTGGCAATGGCAACCTAGGAGAAACTACCGTCTTCAAAGGAACTCTGTATTGCTTTGAAGCCTGGTCTAGCCTCAGAGTTAATTTCAACAAAAGTGCTCTCATTCCCATTGCGCTGAGTCCGGAAGAGGCTCTTAATCATGCCACTATCCTAAATTTCTCTACCGAGAGTTTTCCCATCCAATACCTGGGATTGCCGCTAAGACCCGAAAAACTCAAAAAGGCGGATTGGCTCCCCATCATAGACCGGGTTGAGAAACGGTTGACAGGATGGAAAGGCAAAGCCCTTTCTTTGGGAGGGAGAGTCACGCTTATTAATGCAGTTCTCTCTAACCTTCCTACATATTATCTTTCCTTCTTTGAAATGCCGCGATGGGTAATCCAAAGAATTCACCGGACTAGGAAACATGTCTTATGGAAAGGGGCAGATCCGGACCGAGGAGGATATCATCTAATTTGGGAGAAGTCCTGCATGAAAAAGAGACATGGAGGCCTAGGTATAATTGGCCTTCGAGATATGAATCTGGCGCTACTGGGGAAATGGTGGTGGAAAGTTTTCCACCCGAATGGAGAAGGATGGCAACAATTTGTCCAGGGATATATGCATGGGAATGGAACAGGAAATCTGGGCATCAGGATAGGCCCTCGGGTTTCCTGGTTCTGGAAAGGTATCACTAAGGCATACGATCCCTTCCACAGCTGTGTTATATCATCTATCGGTAACGGCAGACTCACCAGATTTTAGTGGGACAAGTGGTGTGCTGATCACTCACTCAGAACCCTATTCCCCGATCTATATGACTAGGCGACACATCCACACTGCACGGTGGCCGCTGTCTGGAAAAGAGGTGCCTGGAATCCATCTTTCAAACAACCGCTCGAACTAGGCTCACAGCTCAGACTAACGGAACTTCAGGCCTACATCTCCAACACTGATATCGGCTGCTCTTAGGGCCCCGACAAGAAATCCTGGGGATTGGAGAAGAGCGGTAAGTTCACGGTTCGCTCCATGTACAATCACTTACATTTTAGGGGATGTACCCCAAAATGGTCTGCTCTCATCTGGAAAACGAAAGCCCCGCTAAAAATTAAAGTTTTCTTATGGTTGGGACTAAATGTTGCGATCCTAACTAGAGAAAACCTCGCTAAGCGCCAACCGACTGTGGATCCCCAATGCGGGTTCTGCTACAATGCCCTGGAATCTAAGGATCATTTTCTTCTTCAGTGTCCCAGGTTCAAAGCGGTACTTGTAGAGGTACTCAGCACCATAGGGACATCTCAATACCCTAGTACATACGAGGACCTGTGGGTAGGTCCTATGTTTGCAGCAGAGAGGGGTGCTATGAGAGAAGCATGGTATATCGCGATCGCCGCAATGACCTGGGTTCTCTGGCTAGATAGAAAAAATCTTTACTTTCGTAGAATCTGCAATAGTATTTCTGGAAATTTGACTCACATTATGCATTTTATCTCTTTTTGGGCTAATGTGGCAGCAGCAGGTCCCAGGAAAAGGATCGAGAGTGTCTTCTAGGTACAGGACTTCGATGACGAGGAGATTGAGATCGGACCGATGCGAGTGATAGCCAGCACGGTCTTCGATGGTGATTGATACCCACCACCCCAGGGTTTGTTGGGGGTTATGATGTATTTCCTTTTGGCTACTCTATGTTTTTTCTTTTGTCCCACCCCCCATGTTCGGGATGGAGTTTATGTTCTGTTGTTTTGTTTGTAAGATTTTGTGTAAGCTCAATACTCTGAGTTTGTTTTATTAATCACTTATTAATGAAACAGAGTGGCCAGACTCCACCTTTTCCTCAAAAGAAAAACAATAGCTTATACTACTCATTTATAGTTTTAACATGCATATTCAACAACTAGAAAGTAAAGAAACCACCCACCTCAATTGAAGTATGAAAACCACTAATGAAAAAGACTCCTTCTAGCTCGTAGCTCCACAAGCACTTCCTTGTTCTTTTCCTCCTAGCAAGCCTCCAAAGCAAGAACTCCTCCAAAATGAGAACACTCTACTCTTTTTCTTTTTCTTTCTCTTTACTAGATTTGTTTTGGTGTGAAAAATGAGAAGGAGGAGGGTGCTATTTATAGGATAATGTTAGGGTTCAATTTGCAAAATTTCAAGCCTAATAAATCTCTTCTTAATTTTTCAACTCTTCAAAATCCTAACTCCTAAAACTCCCAACTCTTCATGTTTTCAACTCTTCAAAACTGAACTCCCATTTCTTCACATCCCCTAACTCCCAACCCTTCAACTAACACATGCACGTGTTGTGCACTAGTGCACACACATACACAAAAATAAATACAACTCATATGCTTCTAAAATGTGTATTAAAAGTTGTTACATGTCATGTATGAGTCCATGCACAACTTAAAAATAGGATTTAATTAATGGGCATGTCCTATGGGCTTTCTTTTTAATTTACTAACTTAATAATTCTAGTGGGATTTTCTTTTAATCAATCTAATGGGCTAGGATTTAACATTAGGTTCATGGGTTAAATAGAAAGGCTAAATAAGTTTATACATGCTAAAATTAGTAAATGAGAGTAAGAAAAGAGATGGATAAATTAGCACATGCATCATACGTGCAAAAATCAAAAAATACATTTTTAATCAAAATAGGAGAAAATGAATTTCCGTTTTAAAAAACGAGTTCAAATGAATAAAATAAATAATTGAGACACAGAAATATCACACGTAGCAGTGGAAAAATACAGAATTGATACGTGCATCGAAAACACATAAAAAGCACGTAAAAATACAGGGATCGAAATATTATCTTTTTGTTGACTCAAAATAGGGTAAAAATCAATACGAAAAATGCATAAATAGTCGGTAATCAAAATACGTTGTGAAAACACGTTACAAAATACACGTGCGTAACATACAAGGGTAAAATTGTCATTTTCAGTTTTGCGGGATGTTACACTCTCCCCCCCTTAGAATAGTTCCGTCCCCGGAACTCACTAGGGTAAGGGTTGTATTTTGTACATGCCAAAGAAAATATCATTATTGTATTTAGAAAAAACAGCAAAGTTTAGGAAAATAAATATAGTATAAAATACGAAATGAGGAAAAACAAGGCAAACTCTATATAGGAAAACTATGAGTATCAAATTTTTACAAGAAAACTAGGAAAATAGTATAAGTAAATAAATGTGACAAAAAATAGAATAGATAGAAATCAGTATAAATAATATAATGCTAAGTTGTAAAATATTATAAGATAGTATAAGCTAGTACAAAAATAGAAAAAGGGTAAGTAAGTATCATAGAAAATAAAGTAGGGATTTTCAAAGTAGACAATCTCCTTCTGGTGTGGGTTCGTCTCGTTGGCATCCAATTGCAAACTTGCCTCTACGATCTCAAGTTGCAGAATTGCCTCTACGACATCCGATTGCAGTTTGCCTTCTAGACATTCGGTTGTAGACTTTGCCTCCCCGACGTCCAGTTGTTGTTTGCCTCCATTGACGTCTGATTGCATATTTGCCCTCTCGACATCGGGTTGCACCAAAATGGGAGATGGGAAGTGTAACCCCTGTTTCCCCAAACCCGTATTTTATGTGTATTTTTCTATATTTAAAATTTTTGTACATTAATTTTTCTGCTTTCAAATTCTTTGTTAAAATGTATTATTAGATCTTCTGTTAAAACTTATTTTTAATCAATAGTTTATTTATAACTAGTTCCCAATGATTTTTTTTTTATAATACAAATATTTTTATTATGCTTTGGATTATTATGTTTATTATTATTATGTGTTGATTTTTGTCTTATTAATATAATTTTTGTTAATACTCATTATGATTATTGTTATTTTTGTTATTCGTGTTATTTTATCTTTTACTGTTGATTGTTGATTTAAATATCTATTTCTATTGTTATTTGTATTTGTAGTATTTCAAATAATTTCTATCTTGTAGAACAATATACATTTTGATATATAATCCTACTTTTATTTATTACTTTATCTATTCGATTTGATCTTTTATTTAAATCTTATTTTAAAACTCTAATCCTATTCCCAATCTTATTGTTGATCCCTCATAGATTTACCAAAACTAAATTAAACTCAATCCTATTTTAAATCCTATGCCATTAATCCATATCAATACCCATTAAACAATCCTATTACTACTCCTAATTACCCCCAACCCAATTACCCATTAACCCAAGTCTTAAACCCTAATCCCCCCATATATATAACCCTCTCTAATCTCTCAAACCCTAACCCTAACTCCTTGCATACTAACCCCTGGTATCTCTCTCCCCCTTGCCTGCGCCGCACACCTACCTGACACCAGCCACCCAGACCCGACCACCCTCTCCTCTCGGAACTATTCTAAGGAGGGAGTGTTGTAATACCCTGATTTTTCAATTAATGAAAAATTATTTATTTTTGCACGTAGTGTGCACGTGCAATATTTTGGTTGAATTAAATCTTATAATTATTTTATTGTGATGTGTATATATATTTAGATATGTGTTTTCAAATTATTTTATACAAAAGCCTTTTCTTTAAATAAATAGAAAGCCTTATTTTAAGCCTTTTTCTTAAAGCCCAAAATGTAATTTATTTATTTTATTTTTAAAATAACCATTTGGCCCATAAACTAAAGCCCATGGACTATATTTTTACACAACTTGTTATGTAGAATACAATTTAAAAGATTATTTTATTTTATACAAAATTTAAATGTACAATTTTGGGGCTAGTTGCATGCACGTGCACTACACGTACACGTGCAAAAGGCATGCCTTCCTTGTGGCCGGTTGTGGGTATTTTTGGAGGGAATTCAAAATTTTAATGGTGATCATGGTGGTGGTTATTTAGATGTGGGTAGTTATTGTAACTCCTACTCTCATCCTAGCCTTCCATCATACAACCAACCAACTAATCCTAGCCCTTCATTCTAGTTGATTTTTAGTATAAATACCCCCTCCCATGGCTAGTTATTTTGTGCTTAATATTCCCTTCCAAATCTATAGTCTAATAGCATTATCTAGTAGTAGTTGTGAGTTAGAAAAGATTGAGTTGTGAGTGGGATTGTGCTTGCATTCTACCAAGGAGGAGAAGGGCCGGCTATTTCAAATAGGAGCTTTTCGGTGGTGCTTTTGGAGTTGTGTGCGCGCGTCTAGGAGGAGGTGCATTCATTTGCAAAGGACTTTGTTGCTATTGTGTTTATTTCTCCCCATACAAGGTGGGTAAAATTCTCCATATTTCTAAAATAGAAATGCTTGTTAGAATGAATGAATGATAGTGGGTTTAATTTTCCTTATTTCTAATTAGGGATGATGCTAGTATGATATTGAGACATGATGCATGAAAAATACTAATAAGAATGCACTTTTAATTGGAAAGTTAGTCTATAAATTGATTGGAATGATTATGAATAACTTGTATGTGGTTTTATTATTAAAATTGAGTTGTGGATAAAAATTTCCCTATTCTTAAAGTAGAATTGCATGCTAGTTTAATTAGAAATTTGAAGCATGAAATTGATTAAGAAAGAGCACACTTTAATTATGACTTTCTTGAATGATTGAGATGTGAACATGCAAATTGATAAGTGGTTATATATATTGTGATTGATTAATGAAACCACATTTGTTGCTATCAAAGAACTCCACACAAAATTAGTAGTTTGAGTTTTACCATTCCATGTATTAAATAGATCCTTGGTGTGATATGGGTATGAATAAATTCAAATATGAGTTGTGTGTAGATAAATGATTAAAATCAGTGGATTAATGTGAAATGTATTAACAAAAAGATTAGAACACTATGAGGCAAAGAAACATCAAAAAGGGAAAAATGGTAGTGTTAGAATGTATAATTTGAATTAATGGTGTAAAAATATGTTTTAATTATTACAAAAATTATTTTGCTCACACTGATATATAAATTATGTGAAGTAGAATTAATCTGGAATTATACAGTATATTTTGATGAGAGCAAAATGAAACGAAAGCTAGTTGAACATCGAAATGTTCTAAATAACAGAGGGCATAAGTTAAATGGAATTGAAACTATACTTATGACAACTGAGCGCGTAGCTCAAGTGGTCCTGCGGTGCGGTTAGTTTCACTGTGTTGATCGGTTCGAATCCCTGTAGCCGCATATTTTTTTTTTCACATTTTTTTTGTAAACATATAACTTACCGTCGGAGAGTAACAAATACCCTTTTGCCCCTCCTTATATCGCTGGCACAGTTTGGCCTAGCGGCGGGTGCTGTTGGCTGTGTTCTCTGGGTGCCTGGGTTCGATTCTTGCTATCGGCAAGTATGAAAAAATTATTTTTTGGGATTTTTACTTGTCAAAAAATTATGGAAAAAATATGGTTATTCTCCTAAAAATGTAGGGGACTTTATAAAAATAATTTGGGGATTATTTGAATGAAATAAAACATGATTTGTGAATAAAAGACATAAATAGAACTATGGTTCTAGATTATACACTTTGTGAAAAATTATAACTTATAAGAATAAATTGAAATGGAGTATTAGAAGATGATTTGGCAAAAAGAAACTTTGTTGTGTGACATAATGCAATTTATTCTCACTTGAGAATAATGTGGAAAAAATATGAAGTATGAATATTCATTAGTGATGTGAATTTCAAATGTGAAATTATTAATTGATAAAGTGCATGAGTTCATGTATGATTATGGATTAATGAATGAATTAGAGATCATGTTAATGAAAAAGAAATCCGTTGGTTATGAATATGAATTTTATGAGTTATAAGTGCTCAATGTGGAAATTGTGAATTGGAATTGAAATGAAAGAGTAGCTAAGTCTCCCCCGACAAATTGGAAAGAAAATGAAATGAATTATTGAAATGAAAGACCAAGGTTGGTCACGTTTGTATAAATGAATAAGTCCGGTTTAGTGGAGAGGCTAACTCTAGAACTTTGATTTTATTCATGATTCTATTAAAATAAGGACTAGTACATAGTGAAGATGTGATGAAAGTAAGAGAAAAACATTGAGTATGAGGGCCATTGGGTAGCGGCGAGAGCGTATCCCAGAAATTCCCATGATGAGTCTGGGTGAGGATGCTGCTCCAGAGTACCATCCCGGTGTCGACGCTCGTGGGGTGTTTGAAGACTACGGGTGGTGTCATGTCTATGGTGAGAGCTGAATTACCACAGGATGTCTGCATGATGAGTCATGTCAGTGATGGGATTCCCTCCAGAGTGCCTAGACATGAGTTCGTAGGTCAGAAAACATCTAGGATACTTACCGTAATTACAGTAGTAGATTAAGTCATAACGAGGGATTGAACCCTATAAAGATGAAGAACGATTAAGGGCTTGCCCTCGGACCTATGTAGTATGGGATGCATAGAATCCGAACAAGTGCGCATTAGTGTCATGTAACATAAATAATTGCATTAAGGACTAAGTACACAAACACAACACGACATCAATAGGGTAGTCCCTTTAGTTGTAATGTGACAAATTTGTGTTTGCTAAATATGAAAAATTAAGTTATACTATTTCCGGTACAGAGAGGATGGCCGTATATAATAATCGTCGGTTGAATAAACTGACGTACCCACAGTCTTATATGCAGGTAAATGACATGTTAAAGATTAAAGAGGAATGGATGCTTAAAGATTATACCATGTTATTGTACATTTATTTAATTGTTGTAACTTTTACTTCCGCTGTGCAAATGAAAAGTGTAATATTGATGTAAACTCTGATGTAAAGTGAAAAGTTTAAATTTCCTTATAAAATTGTACTAAAGGAAGCGAAAAGATCCTGTAAAACATCTCGAATTCAGTGTATTTGGGATTCGGGGCGTTACAGAGTGGTATCAGAGCCACGCTTTCTACGCTTTCCACACTTGTAAAAATTTATAAGGAACGACACCCTAGAAGTGGACATTAGAGTGTGTGTTTGAGTCTAGAGATTTAAATGTAAGTGACTTACATTTGTGTTGCTCTATGACTCCTGCTTCTTCCTCTCTATTTCTAAGATGGCTGATCACTTCGACCCTGCTGGAGGCGACGACTGGCATATCATTGAGGAAGAGTACCATCCTGGACAGGCAGATTCTGAGGACGAGTACTATCCAGGGCAAGCAGATTCTGACGGAGAGGAATGGCCTGAATCCCTAGAGATCACCCCACCTCCGGATTCATCTGATGACTCTTCTTCTGACGAAGAAGAAGAACCAGTTCCAAATAGTCTTGTGACTTCTCTTCAGAGGCAGGTAGAAACCCTGCGAGAGAGAGTCGGATTATTGGAGGCTCAGCTAGCAAAGCGAAAGGACGACTATTCTGTTCTCAGTCATCGTATATGGAAACTCGAGAAGAGGAAGAATTTGACTGATGTGCTGAAGGATGAAGTTGATGAACTACGGGGAGAACTTCGAGAAGCGAAGAGGAACCGTAGGAGTTAGACTGTTGTAGCTTCTATTGTTTTCATTCTGATGTCAAGAAATGTTTTTCAATTCGAATGTATAAAGTTTGAAATTCAATGAAATGGAAATATTGACTTGAAAGATCATGTTTCATACTTCGAATTTGATGGACCTTTTACATCAGAATATGGAATGAAAACTGTTGTGTTGTTCGATACTGGATCCTCTCATACTTTTGTGTCTCCTAAATTTGCTAAAGTGTTGGGAGTTGAACCGAAGATTTTTCCAGGCAAGATCTTAGCAGTAGCTACTCCATCAGGAGAAACTCTAACCACTGATCGGTATTACACTGACTACGAGATTGTGATTGGAGATCGAATCTTTGGAATTGATCTGATCGAGCTGACTATCTTGGGAGTCGATGTTATCATTGACATTGATTGGATGTCGGTGTACAGTGCAAGCATCGAGTGCAAGACCAAGACAGTAACAGTGAAGGCTCCAGGTGGACCTAAAGTCACTTTCCAAGGGAAGCAGAAATGTTCTAGGCTGGTGGCAACTATCCGCAAGGAAGAGACTCCTGTGGAAGTGCAAGAGATTCCTGTGGTTCGGGACTATCCGACTGTGTTCTTGGATGATTTTCCTGGGTTACCCCCGCATCGTGATGTACAGTTCAGCATCACTGTTCAACCGGGAAGTGCACCCATTTCTAAGGCACCGTATAGGATGGCTCCAGTGGAACAGGATGAGGTGAAACGGCAGATTGAGGAACTGTTGGAGAAAGGCTTTATTCAACCTAGTGCATCACCTTGGGGAGCACCAGTGCTTTTGGTAAAGAAGAAGGATGGATCGATGAGAATGTGCATCGATTACCGGGAGCTGAATAAGGTCACCGTTCAGATAAGTATCCTATTCCTCGAATTGATGACTTGTTCGATCGTCTACAAGAAGCAGCTGTATTCTCCAAAATAGATCTTCGATCAGGATATCACCAAGTTCGAGTGAAAGCTGAAGATGTGCACAAAACTGCATTTAGAACTCGACATGTGCATTACGAATTCTTAGTTATGCCATTCGGAGTGACGAATGCACCCGCAATCTTCATGGATTTGATGAACAGAGTTCTGAGGCCGTTCATTGATTCTTTCGTCGTGGTCTTCATCGACGATATCCTCGTGTACTCCAAGTCAGAGGAGGAGCACACCGAGCATCTGGCAGCAGTGTTGAAGAAACTGGAAGAGCAGAAGTTGTATGCCAAGTTATCCAAGTGTGATTTCTGGAAATCTAAAGTGGCATTCCTAGGTCACATCCTTTCTAAGGAGGGAGTGGCAACTGACCCTCAGAAGATAGAGGCAGTGAGAGATTGGGCAAGGCCTACTACAGTGAAGGAAGTCAGAAGTTTTCTTGGGATGACTAGATACTACCGGAGA